>JAFMSR010000008.1:53120837-53590588 GCA_022818135.1 Saxidomus purpurata | reverse complement strand
GAATTCCACTAAATGTAGAACTCTGGTTGCTATGGCAATGAATAGAAAAATCTTCTCTGAAACCACAAGGCATAGAGCTTAGATATTTAGCATGTGGTATTGTTAGTGGACCTCTACCAAGATTCTTTAAATTATATGCCCCTGGTCAAAATTGACCCTGCCCGGGGGTCACATGGTTTTACATAAGCTTATGTAGGAAAAACTGTAAAGATCTCTGAAACCACACAGCCTAGAGCTTAGATATTTAGCATGTGGCATTGTCTTGTGGACCTCTACCAAGATTGTTCAAATTATGACAAGATTGTTCAAATTAGAGCCCTGGGTCAAAATTGACCCCACCCGGGGGGGTCACTCGGTTTTACATAGACTTATATAGGAAAAACTTTAAAAATCTTCTCTGAAACCACAAAGCCTAGAGCTTAGATATTTAGCATGTAGCATTGTCTAGCGGACCTTTACCAAGATTGTTCAAATCATGACCCTCTAGTCAAAATTACCCGGGACGGGGGGGAGTCACTTGATTTCACATAGGCTTATATAGGGAAAACTTTAAAAAACACAAGGCCAACAGGCAGATATACAGACAAGATATTTGAAATGTTACTTAGCATAATATGTAGTGGACCTCTACGAATTATGTTAGAATCATGACCCCTTTTATTATAGCAAATGGTAGTCAGGTGAGCAATATAGGGCCATCATGACCCTCTTGTTTTATTTTTATATAGGCTTTTGTAGGAAAACATTTTTAAAAAATCTCTGAAACCACAAGGCTTAGAGTTAAATATTTAGCATGTGGCATTAGCTGGCGCCCTTTTACCAAACCAATCATGACCCCCGGGTCAAAATTGACCCTGCCCGGGAGTCTCTTGATTTTACATAGGCTTAAATGGAGAAAATCATAAGCCAAAGGTCAAAATTGGCCAGTTCTGCTATTGAGCTTTTAATACAGCCAGCTGAGCGATAACGCGCCATCTTGGCCCTCTTGTCTAACTATCAACCTTTCCAATATCTGCCAGCTTATTTTTAGCTATCTGTGCACGAAAGCTTTCATGTCTTGCATTTACTGGGCAGATACTTCCGTTACATGAGTTTCAGGCGATCACAATATATGTAGGTCACCTGATGCTACATGTATATTTGGTGAGCTACTAGACCTGACCAGCGCACTCGCACACGTAAATGTAAACGTACAACGTACAACTGCCTAATTTCGGGGGTGATCTCAACGATTCTAGTATCATAGGAATTCTTGGTTACGTTCATTATTAAAAAGTCTTCATCGTTATGCAATACCATTCACTATTATACTAATAATAGTTATTACTGTCGTGTGCTGTAAAACTAATACAAGATTAAACATATACTCCACCATCTTAATCATAATGAAGAGATCCATCCTTGCAATAAATTAATCAATAATCAGTTTCATCACAATCGTCGGTTTCATGAGAGTCATTGTCCCATCAACATCAGTTGTAACATTATGAAAATAAAACAAATGATGTCCCCAATACAGGTTTTCAATGGTTCCGGGAAAAAATCTAGATTTAGAAAAAAAATCTTCAAGTGACCTTGACAAAAAAAAACAGTGATATGACCAAAAAAAATATGAGAATTTAAAAAATACATTGACACCCCGCCCCCTCAAAGAAAATCTTTTATTAATATTAAAGAAAAAAAAACATATATAAAACTACAATGACCTTGAACCCCGCACCCAGAAAATATTCTTTTTTTTTTTTTCAGAACAATTTTAGAATTTAAAAAATCTTTTTTAGTAACAATGACATTGACCCCCGAAAATAATTTTTTTAGAACAATTTAAAAACAATCGTTTTTCAATAACAGTGACCTTGACCTAGTATCTCGTTACTTAAATGCAATGCAAATCTCCACATAAGCTACCTACACACTGATGTTCATTGTAATTCGTCACTCCGAGTATGGCCTGAGTTATCGATTGGAATCTTATTTTCTATTTTTTTAACAGTGACACTGACTTTGATTTTAGTGACCCAAAATGCAATTCCAAGCTTCCTCTCAACACAGTCTTCCTACACACCAAGTTTGATTGCAATGGTCACTCCTACCTCGAGTTATTGAGCGGAAACCATTTTTCTATTTTTAGTAAGAGTGACCATGACCTTGAGCATGGAGCCCTTAATGCAATCGCAAACTTCCTCTAAAGTTATTGAGCAGAAACCAAATGTTTGACGACCATCCGCCCGCCCGACATACGACAACGCCTTTGTAATTACCAGGTTTTAAGAAAAAAACCTGGTTAATAATAATTTCTTATTCTAGATTTCTCTCGGTACGATTGAAACATGTGTTGGGGACATTATTTGTTTTATTTTGATAATGTTACAACTGATGTTGATGGGAGAATGACTCTCATGAAAACGACGATTGTGATGAAACTGATTATTGATTCATTTAATTGCAAGGATGATTCTCTTCATGATGATTACGATGACGGTGTATATGTTCAATCTTGTATTAGTTCTACAATTCACGAATAGTAATGATTATTATGAAAATAATAGTGATATTATATAATGATGAAGACTTTTTAAAAATGAACGTAACCAAGATTTCATATGATACTAGAATCGTTTGAGATCACCCCCGAAATTAGGCAGCTGTACGTTGTACGTTTACATTTACGTGTGCGAGTGCGAGTGCGCTGGTCAGGTCTATTAAGACTTGCACTAAGTGCTCAATGTATGCTATTGTGGTCGTCTGTCCAAGTCAAAACCTCCAGGAACCACATTTCATAAGCTATCGCAATAACGTGGTCAGATCAAATCAAGGTAGAGCTGGTAACATAGGAGTCAAAAACTAGCTCATTGGTGCACATCAGTAGGAATCAAATTGAAGTTGGTTAAATTGTTTGTCTTCATGAACTGTAGGTTTAGATGGGAAAATGTCACAAAAGGTCAACAAGTATAAATGGCGTACTTTAAATAGGTATCCGCTCCTCAGGGTACGAACAATGGCTGAGAAAGCTAGTTCCTGTCGTACCCATGGGCCGCATTCTTCTTGAGTGTACTTGTTCAAAAGGCTACCGTCATCTCGAATGCCTAGGAACGGAGACGTGATTGGAATATAAGTCAACAGGAAAGGTACCATTTGAGAAGCCATAGGGTTTCTTTTAATTCGAAGAACATAGCCCGTGGTAATAAAGTGTTGACAGTACTCCAGTAAATGTCACCGGCATGATCTAGGGCCGAAGTGGACACCATTTAAAGACTAAAGAATAGAGTACCGTCTGTTTATGCCATCGAAGACCTGCCACCAGCTAGTTGACCTCGGTCGAGGTCCCATACTGCACCCAAATCACGAGAGAATTAGAGAAGACATGCGATGTGTCAGCCATTTTGAATAAAAAAATGTGTACAAAAAAAAACGTTATACTAAGGCTTGAACAGACTCCCCAAAGCAGTCACCGACTAGTTTCACAACTGATAGTATCGCCGCCTCCACCTAAAGCCATACATATGAGCCTTTGGCCTGAATTGTCATGTACGAATCCTGAATAGAATGACTTGTTCCCATCTGTCTAGTACACTAAAGGGAACTTCTAACGCTACCTTTCAATAATTTTGAATAACTCAGAAACTGTACCAGATATCTTAACCAAATTTTCACAACATGTGGACTGTCGCATTTCATCGCTAGTGAACTAATACATTATTTGGTAGTTTCGTAAATACCCATTTACCGCACGTGAAATGTACGCTACCCTCGACTGAATCGAAAGTCGCAAAAATGAACAACGCATTTCACAGGTTTTAAATCAATGTTTTGTTTTGTTATTCCATCTGTACATTGTTTAACAATAGTAAATTCATAAAACAACGGCAATAATATCACAAGGCGCAAACCAAAAAAGCTGCAAAAATGTCACATATTTGTGACTCGTCAAACTATTTTAAGAACAAAACAGTACTTCAATAACACCAGCCATTTTGTTCAATATCTAGTATGGCTACCATTGGCATCGATAACGGCCCTGTACCGGCTCCGCATGGACGCTACATACTGCCTACATGTGTGCCGAGGAACCTGATTCTATTCTTTCACCACAAATTGTCGCAGTTGTCCAAAGTTTACCGGCCTTCTTGCTCTGATGGCCCGACCAATTACATCCCAAATGTGCTCAATAGGGTTGAGGTCGGGTGAACACATTTAAGTGCAAGAAAAAATTAAATGTGACCGCACGCAAGGCCCAGTAGCAGTGATTTGTATACGTGCATTCCGTACAATAAGCACATTGCGAAAACGGCAAATTTTGCGACTTTCGATTTTGGGGGTTATTATCTTTGAGAGAGTGTAGTTTAATAACCAATGGGTCGTTTGCAATAGAAATTATACAACATTTGTCTAATATACTATTTATCATTCGTGTGAGGTTTCAAGTAAATTCTTACGGTAGTTTTCAAAATAATGAATTAAAACTAAAGGTAGCGTTAGAAGTTCCCGTAAGTGTAGATGGTAGTCATCTTTTTGCGTCTTCGCTCTTGTAAAAGTCTTAATCACCATGAGCTTTTCTTCATCCTTTCGCCTCTAGCTCCTTGCTTTGCCAATTGGTCTGCCATCTCATTGCCATGAACACCAGTGTGCAGGTATCTATTGAAGGGACATTTTCCGCTTCTCGCTGTGCCTGTAAAGGTTTTTGGCAAGGGAGTGTAATTTGGTATTAGCCAAGACTTCCGTGACTGATTCGCAGCATCTATTAGAATTAGCACCTGATGACAGTTCTCTTTTGAGTCTGCATAAGTCTAACAGTCTGTTGTAAAATCATTTGTCATTATATGTTCAGTAGTTATAACATTCCGTTCAGTATATATGTCTTGTAAACGGTTGTTTCTTGTTACGCCAGAAAGATATTTCAATATATGCTCTGTAGTGAAACCATTTCGTTCTGTGCATTTGTCATTATGTTCTGTAGTTATAACATTTCGTTCTTTACATATGTCATTATGCTCTATAGTTACGTCATTTCGTTCTGTGCATTTGTCATTATGTTCTGTAGTTATAACATTTCGTTCTGTACATATGTCATTATGCTGTAGTTACGTCATTTCGGAGCATAATAACAAATGCACAAAACGAAATGACTTGACGACAAATGCACAGAACGAAATGATTTTACTACAGAGCATACTGACATATGTACAGAACGAAGTGTTTTAACTACAGAGCATAATGACATACGTACATAACGAAATGTTATAACTACAAAACATAATGTCAAATGCACAGAACGAAATGTTATAAATACAGATGATAATGACATATAGTGTACAGAACGAAATGTTATAACTACAGAGCATACTGACATATATACTGAACGGAATGTTATAACTACTGAACATATAATAACAAATGATTTTGCTACTGAGCATAATGACATATGTAATAATAATAATAATAATAATAATAATAATAATATTTATTTATAGAAGGTAACTCATTAAGTCCATATGTTTAAAACAAAACTTATCTAACATGAGGCCTTCTTACAAAATACATATATAAAACAAAACAACAATAACAAGTTACGAGATTGATTTGAGCAGAACTAAATTCCAAAGCCATAACACATTCGCACTGTGTTAAGGTAAAGTCAAATTAATAACAAGAAAAGCTGTGATACAAAGTATCACAGCGGGCCAACAAACAATGATGCCATGTAAATATTTTGGAAATTGGTGGTGATGGTTGATGTTGAGGCATGGCCCCAAAAGAACTCGAGGAAACCAATTCTGGCTGAACAAGCAAATTGACACGACATCACATCTACTAGCTGTCCTCAAGTATCGAAATTTACTGTTATCAAATACTATTTATACAGTATGTCCAAGAATGCCCTATATACTGTTCCTGGTATGTCTCGATTTCTCATTACCATTATCCGTATTAATTTGACATGAATGAAGATTTTTATTATTATTTGCCGTAAAATATTCTTAATTAGTTTAAAGGCTAAAAATGATGATTAAAACAGCAGAAAAAAAGTTTTAAAAAATGGGTGTCGGTGGGATTCGAACTCGTGGATTCGTAAAAGTACACTTACACAAAGTATATAAGCTATCGTTTTTACGCCACGGTGACAGGTTACTATAGCAAGGGAAAAAATGAGCTAAGATAGTATCATATATATTTAAAAAAGCAAGAGAAGAATATTCAGCAGACTGCACTTCGTTTCTATAATGTCGAAGGCTGTATAAGTGGAAAAAGCAATCATATTTCCATTCTTCTCAGCACTGATTGCGCCTGAAACGTGAAAAGCGCTTTTCTCTATTTTTATCGGCGTAGATTGCGCCCTCTATGAAACGAACGACAACTCTTGCTTTTCCAAAAAAATTGACTGTGTCGGAAGTTTTCATCTCAGAATTACCTCAATTTTTCAATGAAGAGAGATGCATATATCCGACCATGTATCTTTTACTCACCACGTATTAAATATAGCGGGCCGCGGCCCGCACTGAATCAAAATGGAGTCGCACAACAAAAAATTCTCAGAAATACAGAACGAAATATTATAACTACAGAACATAATGACAAATCCACAGAACGAAATGATTTTACTACAGAGCATAAAAAATTCTCAGAAATACAGAACGAAATATTATAACTACAGAACATAATGACAAATACACAGAACGAAATGAATTTACTACAAAGCATAATGACATAATTATGTTCAATACGAAATGTTATAACTACAGCTAGAGCATAATGACAAATGCACAGAACGAAATATTATAACTACAGAGCATAATGACAAATGCACAGAACGAAATATTATAACTACAGAGCATAATGACAAATGCACAGAACGAAATATTATAACTACAGAGCATAATGACAAATGCACAGAACGAAATATTATAACTACAGAGCATATAATGACAAATGCACAGAACGAAATATTATAACTACAGAGCATATAATGACAAATGCACAGAAAGAAATATTATAACTACAGAGCATATAATGACAAATGCACAGAACGAAATGAATTTACTACAGAGCATATAATGACAAATGAACAGAACGAATTGTTGTAACTACAGAGCATATAATGACAAATGAACAGAACGAATTGTTGTAACTACAGAGCATAATGACAAATGCACAGAACGAAATATTATAACTACAGAGCATATAATGACAAATGCACAGAACGAAATATTATAACTACAGAGCATATAATGACAAATGCACAGAACGAAATGTTATAACTACAGAGCATATAATGACAAATGAACAGAACGAATTGTTGTAACTACAGAGCATAATGACAAATGCACAGAACGAAATATTATAACTACAGAGCATATAATGACAAATGCACAGAACGAAATATTATAACTACAGAGCATATAATGACAAATGAACAGAACGAATTGTTGTAACTACAGAGCATAAGGACAAATGCACAGAACGAAATATTATAACTACAGAGCATATAATGACAAATGCACAGGACGAATTGTTGTAACTACAGAGCATAATGACAAATGAACAGAACGAATTGTTGTAACTACAGAGCATAATGACAAATGCACAGAACGAAATATTATAACTACAGAGCATATAATGACAAATGCACAGAACGAAATATTATAACTACAGAGCATATAGTGACAAATGAACAGAACGAAATATTATAACTACAGAGCATATAATGACAAATGAACAGAACGAATTGTTGTAACTACAGAGCATAAGGACAAATGCACAGAACGAAATATTATAACTACAGAGCATATAATGACAAATGCACAGGACGAATTGTTGTAACTACAGAGCATAATGACAAATGCACAGAACGAAATATTATAACTACAGAGCATATAATGACAAATACACAGAACGAAATATTATAACTACAGAGCATATAATGACAAATGAACAGAACGAATTGTTGTAACTACAGAGCATATAATGACAAATGAACAGAACGAATTGTTGTAACTACAGAGCATAATGACAAATGCACAGAACGAAATATTATAACTACAGAGCATATAATGACAAATGAACAGAACGAATTGTTGTAACTACAGAGCATAAGGACAAATGTACAGAACGAATTGTTGTAACTACAGAGCATATAATGACAAATGCACAGAACGAATTGTTGGTACTACAGAGCATAATGACAAATGCACAGAACGAAATATTATAACTACAGAGCATATAATGACAAATGCACAGAAATAAATATTATAACTACAGAGCATAATGACAAATGCACAGAACGAAATATTATAACTACAGAGCATATAATGACAAATGAACAGAACGAATTGTTGTAACTACAGAGCATAAGGACAAATGCACAGAACGAAATATTATAACTACAGAGCA
This sequence comes from Saxidomus purpurata, assembly GCA_022818135.1. Lineage (NCBI taxonomy): Eukaryota > Metazoa > Mollusca > Bivalvia > Venerida > Veneridae > Saxidomus > Saxidomus purpurata. The sequence continues at coordinate 53,582,200 of JAFMSR010000008.1, read as the reverse complement.
TATAATGACAAATGAACAGAACGAATTGTTGTAACTACAGAGCATAAGGACAAATGTACAGAACGAAATATTATAACTACAGAGCATATAATGACAAATGCACAGGACGAATTGTTGTAACTACAGAGCATAATGACAAATGCACAGAACGAAATATTATAACTACAGAGCATATAATGACAAATGCACAGAAAGAAATATTATAACTACAGAGCATAATGACAAATGCACAGAACGAAATATTATAACTACAGAGCATATAATGACAAATGAACAGAACGAATTGTTGTAACTACAGAGCATAAGGACAAATGTACAGAACGAAATATTATAACTACAGAACATATAATGACAAATGCACAGGACGAATTGTTGTAACTACAGAGCATAATGACAAATGCACAGAACGAAATATTATAACTACAGAGCATATAATGACAAATGAACAGAACGAATTGTTGTAACTATAATGGCAAATGAACAGAACGAATTGTTGTAACTACAGAGCATAATGACAAATGCACAGAACGAAATATTATAACTACAGAGCATATAATGACAAATGCACAGAAAGAAATATTATAACTACAGAGCATAATGACAAATGCACAGAACGAAATATTATAACTACAGAGCATATAATGACAAATGAACAGAACGAATTGTTGTAACTACAGAGCATAATGACAAATGCACAGAACGAAATATTATAACTACAGAGCATATAATGACAAATGCACAGAACGAAATATTATAACTACAGAGCATATAATGACAAATGAACAGAACGAAATATTATAACTACAGAGCATATAATGACAAATGAACAGAACGAATTGTTGTAACTACAGAGCATAATGACAAATGCACAGAACGAAATATTATAACTACAGAGCATATAATGACAAATGCACAGAACGAAATATTATAACTATAATGGCAAATGAACAGAACGAATTGTTGTAACTACAGAGCATAAGGACAAATGCACAGAACGAAATATTATAACTACAGAGCATATAATGACAAATGAACAGAACGAATTGTTGTAACTATAATGGCAAATGAACAGAACGAATTGTCGTAACTATAGAGCATAAGGACAAATGCACAGAACGAAATAACGTAAATACAGAGCATAAGGACAAATGCACAGAACGAAATATTATAACTACAGAGCATATAATGACAAATGCACAGAACGAAATAACGTAACTACAGAGCATAACAAGAAAAAATGTGATACAAAGTATCACAGCGGGCCAACAAACAAAAATTCCATGTAAATATTTTGAAAATTGGTGATAATTGATATTGAGGCATGGCCCCAAAAGATTCGAGGGAACCAATTCTGGTTGAACAAGCAAATCCTGACACGACACCACATCTACTGACTGACCTGTAGTATCGAAACTTTACTGTTATCAAATAATATTTATACAGTATGTCCAGGAATGCTCTATAGACCGTTCCTGGTATGTCTCAATTTTTCATTACCATTATCCTTATTAATTTGACATGAATGAAGATTTTTATGATTATTTGCCGTAAAATATTCTTAAAAAATTAAAAATGATTATAAAAACGGCAGAAATAAGTTTTAGAAAAAAATTGGGTGTTGATGGGATTCGAACTCGTGGTTTCTAAAAGTACACGTACACAAAAGTGTTTAAGCTAGCGGCTTTATCCATTACACTTATTACGATTGGGAAAAAATTATCTAAGACAATATCATATATGTCTAAAAAGGCCATAAAAGAATATTCAGTCGACTCGTTTCGTTTCTATAATGTCAAAGGTTGTGTTAGTGGAAAAAGCAATCATATATCCATTTTTCTAGGTGTAGATTGCGACTGAAACGTGAAAAGTGCTTTTTTCTTTTTTTACCAGCGTATATTAGATTGCGCCCTCTATGAAACGAACGACAGCTCAATTACAAACGACAACTCTTGCTTTTCCAAAAAAATTGACTGTGCCTACAGTTTTCATCTCAGAAGTACCTCAATTTTATAATGAAGAGAGACGCTTATGTTTGATCTAGTGCTTAAGTCTCCATGCATCTTTTACCCGCTGCTGCGGCCCGCAATGACAAATGCACAGAACGAAATGACGTAACTACAGAGCATAATGACAAATGAACAGAACGAATTGTTGTAACTACAGAGCATAAGGACAAAAGCACAGAACGAAATAACGTAAAGTTCTACAGAGCATAATGGCAAATCTGCAGAACATGATAAAAGTCATCAGGCATGGGGCGATAACTGTAGTATATAGTAGGCCGACTGTGCTACTTTTAGGATCCCGTTTCCTTACAACAGATTTTACCAAGTGAATACTACAAACTTAAACTTTTTATGGATTTATATAGGAAACCACAAAGTATTCCAAAAGCAAGCGTGAAAGTTGTAAACATTTCTAAAAAGTTATTTAATGTTTTTGTACACTGGTGGCTCAAAGTTTGACAAATTGTTGTTTTAATCAATGGTTTATAATAAATATTTCTACGATAAACGGAATAAATAAGCAACTAGCTGTTGTTTGGCATTTATTTAGGTCGGACGGGCATACGGGCGGGCGGACAACACCAAAAACTCGTACGCAGATACACGCTTTCTAATGCGGACTGTACCACGTCTACAACAAGGTACAGGCAAAAGCCAGTCTACACATTCCTTTCCCCGATACAGTCATTTGATTGGCTAATATTCAGAATCTCCCATGACGTCATGCATATTAATGAATCAAAATGGAGTCGCACAACAAAAAATTCTCATGAAATATGCCAAGGAGGAAAAATGGGGAAATTCCCCTACCTGAAGGATGGGAAGAGGGTCGAGATTATGATGGAAAAGTATTTTTCATCAATCATAACACACAGCAAACTACCTGGATAGATCCGCGAGACAGGTAAGCCGAAAACAGTTCACTTAAAGTCGGTCACGACATGAAACTGTAGCGGACTGAAAACTTTTAGTGTTTCTGTCACTTTCCTCTCAAACTTTGCTCAAAATAAAATGATTGCAAATGAGTGAGGTTCATATATAACATGACTGCATTGAATACATTCTGTTTAGAAGCATACTTTGGCCGGGAATGTTGAAAGAATGTGAAAAATTCTAGCACGGCCATTTCAATTCAAGGGAAGTAATTATGTGACATTAAATTGCATACATTTCATACCATTCATTTTGAAGCACAGCCATATGAGTACAAGTTTGGGTTTTGTCTTTTGGCGCAAACGTTTCCAATTAGAACTGTAAATAGAATTTTTTTGTCAGAGGTGTAATATATGCAATATGCATAATTTGAGCTCCAGAGGTTTTATGAGGTTATTCATGGCTTCGCAAATCCGGGTATTGATAAATTATTTACATTCAGGAGAGGTGATTCCTAGGCTCTCAATCACTGGTCGCTTTGCATCTGTCATGTTAATAACCAAGAATGAAAATGAAAGGAACTGATGGTCTACATTAGCTTGTAACTATCAAATTGCTTTTTGGATCGATTGAATTTTCAATCGGTCCAATGTTAACAGAGTATAACGAGGGGTCAAAGCAAAACTAGTCTAAGTGTAAATGAAAATAAAAGCAGATAGGATAGTTTCGTGTAAGCTTCCTTACGGCCGAACGCTTTACATACAAAAAAGTAGTTCCATATATTCAGTTGTTTCGAATTAAACTGTCTAGCTTCTGTTTTAAAAATTATATAATAACAAATCTAAATAATATCAAAACATGTCAGAATAGCATAATTAAACTGTTGTTTTTCTTATAATTTGTAACTAAAAATCAACGAGGTATCTGTTCTGTATAGAACTATGTTCCTACGCGGTTTTGATCACAACAGTTTTCTAGTCAGACCGGAGATACTTATTTACTGTTTCCGCAAGAGCGCGTTTTCTGCGTTTTTTGACGCACTTATTTTGTCAATTACGCAACAGAAATAGCAAAGAGCGTCTTCTGTGAGGCAATTAAAATGTGTATGATCAAATTACTGCGAAAAGAACATTTCAAAACCTCTCAAAATGCTTCGAAATGCAAGATAAGTTGTTTACACGCTTCCGGTATGGAATATGTCTAATTTTGACCCTATTCCGTCATCGTTGTCGTCTGATTTCGGATCGATCTGCATTTGGTACCATTGCGTTTTTGTGTGTATTGGTTCGTATGATACCGTCATCATTGTATCGTAGACGCATAACAAGAGATGGTCGACGAACCTTAGCAGAAGAAACAAAAACATCTTTCTGAGTAATTTTAATGATCATTTTGTAGTAATTTCGATCAGACTGTCACTGTTGAAAGGGGTTTAAGTGTGCCAAATAATATCAAAGTTTAATGTCTATGGTTGAATGCGCTTATGAAAAATTTGCTTTGTAGACAAAGTTGTCTTTTGAGATGCAGTGACAAAATAGAAAGCATCCAAAGAGAAACACCTGTTTCCTTGCCAACCATTTGATTACCCACCGTTTTGTGATGCATCACAACTTTTTTAACATAATTATAGTCATGCCTTTTATTTTTTACTATAAAGAGTATGACCCTCGGAATTTCTAAATGACCCCCAAATTCTGATACAGGGGATCGCAAATGACCCCTTAAAATTCTGATATTCACACATGTATTTATACAGTGTGTGTTGTCCTGATATTTTCACATGTGTATGTGTGCAGACTGTGTTGGTCAGAGACAATCGATCCTCCAGCACTTTCAGTCCTTTGATTGAGTCACCCTTTCAGAGAAAGGGCAATACATAGGGATCGCTTTGTCCATTACATAATTTAACGTTTGCTATAACTTTGCCATTTCCTATGATTTCTTCATCAAACTTTACAATTGTATTGGTTATGACAAAAGGGTCATGATGCTGTCAATTTTGTATGTCAAGGTTATATTTGACAGAGTTATCCCCTTTTTGTACTTGGATTTTGTCATGAAAACTTAATGTTGGCTATAACTTTTCCATTTCTTATTCCTAAGATTTGTTCATCTAACTTTCAAATTGCATCGCTTATAACAAAAGGGTCGTGAAGCCCCAAAATTTGTAGGGCAAGGTTATATTTGACAGAGTTATGTCCCTTTTTGTACTAAGATTTTGTCACAAAATTATTTGTTATTCTGACAAAGCTTAAGAGGGCGACACAAGTGTTCTACTAAACACCAATCTAGTTAATAATTCTATGATGTTAAAGGTGTTTTGATTAGTTTGAAATAAATTTAAACTTGCATTTGAGTTTACAGTAAAGAGTTGAGTTTTCACCTATACCGAATGAAGAAATGAACGCAACTTAATAATCCAATTGGTTAGCTGGTCAGTTTGATGTCACGGCAAACCTGAGAATAATACTTTATTTGGTGCGAAGAATAGCCTGATTTCACATTGTTACAATAAAATACACTGACAGTTTTGATTAATAGTGAAGACATTTCACACTGCATATTGAAAATAAAAACTGCATTTTTTGCTAATTGGGGAAACTTATATTTGCAATAAATGCAGCAGATGATTTACTCCTTTCATCGACCATGTATATATATAATGAATACTTTGTAAAAACCAATAAATAGTCTGTAATCACAAATACCTGTTCATAATTTCATAACTGAATTTAGTAACTGTTACCTTATTTAGTATATTGTCTTAATTTATAACCAACCTGTTTATGTTGATGTGGTAGAGTGTCTGCTACACATAATGAAGGAAATTAACAGTTAAACTGTCCCTTGTCATTGAGGGAGAAAAGATTCTCCCAAAATTTTGGACCCTCCTGCAGGGTCTACTTTATATCATTAGATATATCATAGTTCATATATGCCATTGAAATTTGTTTATATCTGTCAGTGGCTGTAATTGTGTCAGCTACTGCTAAAGGTAATGGAAAACATTGTAGCATTGTGCTTCCTTTAGCAAATACTGTTACCTTCTGGAGCTTTTGTTTAGCAACCAGCATTTATTTACGACCAGCAATTTGCTGAAACCTATTTACATTGTTAATGTGGATTATAGCAGTGATGACACAATTCCTTGTCCAACCATATCAAAGTGACAGCAGTTGTAGAATTTGAATTAAAAAGGCCACTGTATAAACTCTTAATACTGCTGTAATGTGATTTTACATTAAGTATGTTTGTTTTTAATGTTTCAGATATACAAAACCACAGACATTCTCAGATTGTGTTGGAGATGAGTTACCATATGGCTGGGAGGAAGTGTATGACCATCAGATTGGTGTCTACTATGTAGATCATACAAATCGTGAGTAGGAAATCTGCATCTTTTATTTTCATATTGAATCTGATTATCAAAAAGGTTTTTATGTGAGTGACACATTGGGGATGGATTTTCCTAGAAATGTTGCCCATTTTATGTTGGCACAATCAGTAATGTGTAGTTATAATGTAAAGGTGTGTGATAAACTTCTGAAATGGACATTACCAGCTACCAATTTTGACAGTACCATTAATTCTTCATAGGAATGGGACATACTCACTGATGTTTTTAATTGATTTCAGAAACAAATCAGTTAGAAGACCCTCGTCAACAATGGAGAAAAGAGCAGGAGTTGATGTTGAAAGATTATCTTGTCACTGCTAAGGATGATTTAGATGTAAGTTAAACATTTATCTATAAATGGTGTAAGGAAAATGTCTTTAACTAGAAGCGTGTGTTTCTGAGGTTTTTTTACTACCAGGGGTAATGAAATGTTTGTTCTCATGTCTTGTAACTTGTACACTTTTTGGCTTATGTCTTACCAGTCTGTTGCTTTGTATGTCGTTCTTGATACTTTTTTTTTTAGGGGTAATGTTGTAAAAAGGGAGTGCTGTTCTACGAATAAGTATTATTTGAGCTGTTATTACAATTGTTGTACTTTTCTTATATCTTGTAAGATAATTGAAGGTAAACTGTTCCTCAAATGTAACGTCACTTCGAGCTTTAGTTTAAGATTCGCATGGTAAGAATTGTGTACATGGTTACCACATCATGTTACATGATACATTGGTACTCAGCCTCACAACTACACTTGTTTTAGCCTTAGTCTCTGTCAGAGGTTTTCTATCAAGGAAATCTACTTTTAGGCCAAGAAAGAAATCTATACAGTAAAGGAACAGCGACTTCAGCTTGCTCAGGACGAGTTCCAGTATTTACACAATACTTTGACTGGATGGAAATCTTCTGTAACCAGTTGTGAGTTTAAGTTAACACTGTTTTATAGCATTTACCAGTTTCATAATGAATAATATTTGCTTCGAGAATTTGAAAGCTCCAGTTCACATGAACAAATCATATATTTTTAGCTTGTGTTACTGTTTATCAGACATTGATTGAGTTACAAAACGTACAAGATGAATTCAGTTTAGTTATGATTTTTAGATGTTGCTTTTTTAACCACAGGTGGAAGGAACATACCTTTGACTTTCTTTAAAGCTAATGTCTTTTACTATGCATTTTAAAATTGATATCAGAATAAATAAAAAAGATTTGAAAAAAAACAAGCATGTCGCTCCGAAAAACTGTTTCATTTCTTGCAAATTTGAGTTACGTCAAACAAATTTGAAAGCAATTAGTAGGGAAATGATAGAGCTTTAAGAAAAAGTTTACTTCAATGGAAAATTCCAAGCCATTTTCGTTCTACAAGCGAAAATGCCAAAGCTGTGGAGCGATTTTCGCTCAACCCAGAAAAATGTCACACATTTTCCAGACGGTGATTTTCACTAAATTCTACAATAATATTGCGGTACTGCGACAGGAAACAATCAAAACATGCAATATATATTATTAGGCTACAAATCATGTCGTAGATAGTACCTTTACACAAAATGGGTTCGATGCTACGGCGGATTTTTCATTTTTTGTTAACTACATGTATATGCTTTTATTTTCACTTTCAATCGCCTTCGGATATGTTTTGATAATGTCCTTAAATAGCTGTTACAAATCACTGGGCAACCTCTCGGACCTTCATGGCAGCTAATACATTTTGACAATTACAAAAACTGAAAAATCCGCTGTAGCAGTGGTGTGAAGGTACGATCTACGACATGCTTTGTAGTCTAATAATATATATTTCTTGTTTTGATGGTTGCCTTTCGCAGTACCGCAATATCAGTGGAGAATTTAGTGAAAATCACTGTCAGATTATGTGTGACATTTTTCTCGGTTGAGCAAAAATTGCTATACAGCATTGGTATTTTCCTTGTAGAATGAAAACAGCTTGGTATTTTCCATTGAAGTAAACTTTTACTTAAAGCTCTATCATTTCCCTCTTAAATTCGTTCATAACTAAAATTTCAAAGAAATGGAAGAGTTTTTCGGAGCGACATGCTTGTTTCCGTACAGAGTGTGTTGGGAACCTTGTTTATAATATAGAGCTATTTAGAAAAAAAAAAATTTTTTTTTTATTAATTATTTATTCTGATACCAATTTTAAAATGCATAGAAAAAGACATTAGCTTAAAAAAAGTCAAAGGAATGTTCCTTCCACTTGCGTTTTTAACCAGAAAAAGAGTAAAATGAAGTATCATCTTTGTTCTGTAGTACAAATTGTGAGACTGTTCTTTGAACTGCTCTGAAAACATAAGAGATAATGTAGACCATCCCACAAATCGTCATGGGTAAAATGTTACTGAACTCTAGTGATAAAACAGGAAGGCATACTTACTCCTTTATGTGTTTTCAGTGAATTCAAACTCTAGTGTTGGAAGTACAAAGTACGATCCTGACCTACTGAAGGCTGATGTGAACTTGGCTCGGAAACGTGTGGACAGACTCAAGCATGAGCTTGCTCAAATACATGCTGAAATGCAGTACAAGCAGAAGGGCCTCGATACCCTGGCAATGTAAGACAATACTTTACTTTATTTAGAAACTTTCTTTTAACTATTCATAGAACGACTGGAAGGTAAATGTTATGATTTAAATAATGCAGTGCTCTTAAAGTGTGAAATCAGCAGTATTCTTTATTTGATGTGAAAATTAGCATTTGCTAAAATGGCTGTATTTTACAGTTTTATACAAGATATGCTATGACAGATGATATGGAGACATAGTTGATGGTTTTGTTAAACACACTTTACATGTATATTCTGCTTGACTTTAGGGTTGATCAGAAGCTGTCTGGACAAGTTCCTGGGTATACCATCGAAGAGGCCCGGATAATCATGGATGACATGAGAACTATTCAGACCAGTCTACATTCAGGTGAAAGGGAAAGACTTGAACTGATGAAGGTAAGAAGATACCCATATATCGCTGATACATTACTGAGCCTCCTTGTAAAACCCCGACCTGACAGACTATCAGACATACATTCAACTTTATTAAAGAAAGTCACTCAGATCTCTCTCACATTAGTTTGTAGATCTATTTTTCTGGTGAGCTTGGCCATCGTTGTATTTTGAAACAAGTGAAATCTTGGTTAATGCATTTACATTATAGATTTTGGTCTCTGTATGTCAATATGAACTAAATTTTAAATCAGTTGTATTTGTAATTTTGTATTCAATAGGCACTTGCTAGACTGAAAGAAGATTTCATGATGACTAAGATAGGTGGGTCTTCCCCTGATGTGTCGACTCTGTCACTGTCGCTAGAGAAATCAACAACAGCTTCGCAGACAGATCTTCGAGGAGAGGTGATCTTATTAGCTGCTGGTTACACTTTCTTTCTTTTTGTGGAGCATTTATACACTAAGACGCATACATAATACAGGGTTAAAGGCATTATATCAAGAATATAGTTTTGTTCAGTATGGAAGAATTTTGAAATAATCTTAAATGGTTAACTTATCAAGACTAAGCTCCCTAGCTGACTAAGCTCCCTAGCTTGATGATCTAGGTTACACCTGAACCTGAAACTTCTTATTTAGTGTTTATAGGGCAGATCCTATGGCATTTGTAGTACTTATATAGGTATTTGTATGACAATGCAATATTCAATTCATTTGTTTATTCTAGTTTGGTTTAACAAGCAGTCAGTACCTGGCTGAGATCACACGTCTTCGACTACAGTATGATGAAACCAAACATCACCTGTCCCAGCTGAAACACATGTTAGCTGATCTGGAGGATGATATGGTTCCTGGCCAGAATGAGTCAGACAAAGACAGGTACCTTCTACTGACTTTGTTAGGGGACCAGCCTTTGTGTTAGAGAAGACAGTTCATGTGTCTGCAGTGAAGTGGCAAAATATTTTGACATCATGCAAAATACTTGATTGCTTCTGTGCAGAAAGAAAAACTGTACTCAGTACTGTATCAAAGTTTAGTGCTTGTTGATTGCCAGTTTAAAAAGGAATTTGGTTTGGGAACTCTTCAACTTTAATATGTAGTCTTTGAAGTTTCAATGTAAGTGAGTGAAATTGAAATTTTGTATGTGTATTTATAACTAAGGAAATAAAGTAGCAGTAGTAAGCTTAATATAAGAGCCTTAAACAAGTATTGATATGTGTTGTGAAAGTCTTACTGGTGTTTTACTAATACACAGGTTATTGTTGGTACAAGAGAAGGAGCAGTTGCTGCGAGAGTTACGGAGCATTGATCCAAAAGGTCGGACACCAGAGGAAATAGAAAATGTCAATTTACGAATCCAGCAGCTTGGAGTAGACCTTAATCATGCCAAAGAAATCTCAAATAAACAAATAGCTGAAAGGTAATAGCATTATGAATCAGATAATTACTTCATTGTTTATGTGTAAAAACTTACTGTAACATAGAGAGTGAACAGTTGATTCATACTCCCTGAGTTATTGAAGCCGTGTTTACAGGTTGGTCTAGTTTAGTTTTTTGCTGTGATCCTGTGTACAATAGAACAGTCTATTAAGTAGATAGAACCAGCCAAACAGAGTCAGCTGAGTACTACTCCTATTATTTTAAATGTTACCCTTATAGTTTTACATCAACAGTTTTTATACCCCCAAAACGAAGTTTAGGGGGGTATATAGGAGTCACCCGGTGGTTGGTCGGTCGGTCGGTCGGTCGGTCGGTCGGTCGGTCGGGCGGGCGGTCTGTTGCATTTTCCTTGTCCGGAGCATAACTTGAAAACTACTGGTTGGAATTCAATACAACTTCATACAATGGTCAAGCACATTGAGAGGAAGTGCAGTGCACAAGAACTATAACTCCATCTTGACTAATTACAGAGTTATTGCCCTTTGTTACTTTTCCTTGTCCGGAGCATAACTTGAAAACTACTAGTTGGAATTCAATACAACTTCATACAATGGTCAAGCACATTGAGAGGAAGTGCAGTGCACAAGAACTATAACTCCATCTTGACTAATTACTGAGTTATTGCCCTTTGTTACTTTTCCTTGTCCGGAGCATAACTTGAAAACTACTAGTTGGAATTCAATACAACTTCATACAATGGTCAAGCACATTGAGAGGAAGTGCAGTGCACAAGAACTATAACTCCATCTTGACTAATTACAGAGTTATTGCCCTTTGTTACTTTTCCTTGTCCGGAGCATAACTTGAAAACTACTAGTTGGAATTCAATACAACTTCATACAATGATCAAGCACACTCAGAGGAAGTGCAGTGTACAAGAACTATAACTCTATCTTGAGTATTTACTGAGTTATTGCCCTTTGTTACTTTTCCTTGTCCGAAGCATAACTTGAAAACTACTAGTTGGAATTCAGTACAACCTCATACAATGGTCAAGTACATTTAGAGGAAGTGCAGTGCACAGGAACCATAACTCCATCTTGACTCATTACAGAGTTATTACCCTTTGTTACTTTTCCTTGTCCAGAGCATAACTTGAAAACTTCTGGTTGGAATTCAATACAACTTCATACAATGGTCAAGCACAGTGAGAGGGAGTGCAGTGCACAGTAACCATAACTCCATCTTGACTAATTACAGGGTTATTGCCCTTTGTTACTTTTCCCTGTAAGGAGCATTTTTCGAAAACTACAAGTTGGAATTCAATACAACTTCATACAATGGTCAAGCACAATGAGAGGAACTGCTAAGAACAATATCTCTTTTTAGTTTGTTTGCAAGGTATTATGTTACTACGAACTTCTTCAGTTTATAAAGCAATCCTTTTGGGGGTATTAATCACATTTAGTGATAGCTCTAGTTTACTTTAAATTTCAGATTGAAACACCAAGAAAGGAAAACAGAAATTTTGAAGGATTTAGCAGAGACCACTAAAAGAGCAACCATGTTAGAGTCTCAGCTGAAAAGGTAAGATAATAGAAAAATACAAGTATATCAGTGTTTACAAATGAGTTAGGCAAGGCTACTGCATATTCAGGTGTTGTCAGTTACAACCACTTCAGGTTTGAACTGAAGTGTCACTTGTTAAACTATTAATACATCTCGTGAGAAATATTAGTTTATATTTTGATAATGACCTGATTGTTTGTTAGAAAATTGAAAGGTTTGGCTTGTAAGAAGTGGTCTACTAACAAGAGTGTCCAGAGAGGCATAACAGCTGGTAGCAAGCAAACTGAAAGAATCCGGTTTTGAAAGTGAATACTACACATGGCAACTCCTGTTTTAATGTTGTTCTGTTTCACTTTGGAAGTATATTTTACTGCGATAGTTTTTACTATCAATGTTAGAACTATTATTTTGAAAGATGCACATGCTGAATGTATGTAGTGATAGCATCTGTTTCTCCATTTTTTTGGCTGGAATTTCATGAGAAAACTGTTAATTGATTTTTCTGCTGCATTTTTAACCTTAAACAATTTACTAAGGAGAAAAACTTTTGTTTTGTGGCATGTAATAAACTAGCTGTGACAGAGAAGGCTGGAACTCGTATTTTATGTCATGTATATGTCTCTATTTTCAGTATTTCAATGAGCACCTTGTCTATATCATCGGGCTCTAGTCTTGGCAGTCTGGGATCGCTGGGCTCCCTGTCAGCGAGCAGCCGAGGTTCTTTATCTTCTCTCAGTCTCACTGACTTGTACGGAACACCAAGCTCAAGTAGTACCAGTCTACAGGATCTGCATAGAAGGGTAGAAAAACTGTTACAGGGACATAGTTCAAGTATATCTCCAATACATGAGAACCCTGTGTCCATAGCACCAGACATTATGGCTGCTGCAACTGGAGGATATTTACAAAGTGTGCTAGGACATAGTAATCAGGATCTTACTTCTGGTTTTAGTGCTAGTGTGCCAAGTGCAAATGTACCAGTAGTTAGTGTGCATGTGCCAACATCGTTAGTGACAGCTTCACCTCATTCTTCATTGACATCGTTATCACCGCCCATTTCACCATATGACATTACCACTTTGCCGACATATGAAGTCGGTCCACCGCCAACATACACTCAGCACATGAACATTAATGTGCCAAATACTTCAAAACCCCCACCCCCTTACGTCCCCCAGGGACGCATTGCCCCACCCCCTCCATTCACCAGCAGTGTAAATAGTGCAAGCATCTCAAACATTACCCCGTTTGTACCTCAAGTCAGTAGCAACCAATCAAAAGTGGCATTAGAGGCATCATATTTGCCAAATCACTCAAAATCAGATTCGTCTAGTTTTGGCAGCCAAATGAGCTTGAACTCTAACGCAGGATTATCTGTTAACCATTCTGAAGGATTAGAGACTAGTGTAAATTCTGATCAAGTGTTTAATAGCAATATATCTAGACGGATTCAGTACCCTGAGAATTTAGACATTGCATCAAACCCGCCGCTAAGCCCTATAAGTGAAAGTAGTTCGGGTGTTGGAAATAATTTATCTGGCGGTAATACTCGGAGTGTGTCTGCTGCAGTTAGTGATGAATCTGTTGCAGGGGATAGTGGAGTATTTGAAGCTGTTGTAAAAAGGTGAGTGCTGTCCGTCTACAAAGTCTTCTTTACTTGTGTGAAATTTTTAATTCTGTAATTCCCTAAAAACTTGAATTATTTATGACTGAATTGCATTTGGCCAATTATTAAGGGCCTACATAGGTGTCCCATTCTAGCATGATACTGATGACGTTGGCCATTTTATGATTTCATGTGCAGACCTAGTTCCTGTTAGCAATTACCATTATCAGCATTCAGTATTATCTAATCTATCTGATGCTTACTTTCTTTGTAAGTTATTTTGTAAATAAAACTTTGAATTTCGAGCCAATATCTGCAGTATACAGACTCCTAAAAAAGGGTGTGTGTAGTTGTATAATACAGCATTCTATGAAAACTTACTTAAAAATTTCGAGGCAGGCTTATTTTCAAGACCCGCTTATTGTCAAAACTAGTTAACTTTCAGGATTTGAAGGTATTTACTTCCTTGCTATTGGGCTAGCTAAAGTGGCAACATTGTAGAATGTCAGCTTATTAAGTGAATGTCCCAAGTTTGAATCTTGCTATTAATTTTCAGTATTGAGACATACTTAATTGTTTTACACATTCTAATTATGTTTACTGTTTTCAGAGATCATATGCTGGATGAGGTGTTAGAGATAGGAATGGAGAGTGCCCAGATACAGATCAAACTCAAGTAGGTTTCTTGTCTGTAATTTAAAATTTAAGTTCTATCATTCTTTGCTTGACTATTCAAAAAGTAGACTGAGCGATTCTACTTAACACTGCATGACACTTCTGGTTAAAGTTAAACATGTAAGGGCATATCTCTGTAAGTAATAATGATTTATATATAGCTTCTAAATGTTGTAAGTTTTCCTTGGTCATATTATAATAAAGTTGTTCCCATTACTCACATTATATTTCGTTCAACTTGTACCCCTTTTACGATATTTTGATAATCTTTGTTTAAATCACAATATTATTATCTGTATTTGTAAAATTTCTCTGAATGTTATGGCTTGAAAAATAATAGAAAATATAAGGCTATAGACGGTCAAAATACAATCTGCTAAAGAAAATAAGTTGATTAAGATACACATATAGTTTAAATGCACATGTTGGCTGTAGACAAGTGTAATTCAATTATTTCAGATATGAGACACTAGACAGTAAGCTTATTGTTGGCATAGAACAGGCACGCAATCTTGCAGCATTACAGTTCCCTGAGTCATCCACAGTGTAAGTTGTTCTCTTTAATTAAATCACAATAGTATATATACATATCTGTGTAAATGAGCACCTGGGGCAGTTACACTTGTGCAGTAACAAAGTCCAGCAGAGTTTATGCCATGATGATTTGTCTGTTGTCCGTCTGTCTGTCTGTAAACTTTTCCTTGATAACACTACAGGTCACAATTTTCATTCAACTTTCATCAAACTTGCTCTGAGGGTTGCCTGCAACATGTAGATGATCCCTTTTGTTTTTTGGGTGTCAAAGGTCAAGGTCACAGTGATATCTGTTAGCTTTTCCTTGAAAAAGCTCTACATGCCACACTTTTTCAATCTAATTTGCTCAGAAGGTTGCTTGAACCTGTACTTGATCTCTAAATTTTTGTTGGAGTCAGTGGTCAAAGTCACAGACCCATACCTTTAAAATCTTTTCCGATCAATATCTTTAGATATATATGACCCACAGTCTTTCAACTTAGTAGGGTGATTGGTCTTACTGTGTAGATATCCCTTCTGTTGGGGTCAGTGTGTCAAAGGTCATTTTTTTCATTTGACTTTCATCAAACTTGCTACGATCCCTACTTTTTGGGGGGCCAAATGTCACAGTCACAGTGACCTGAAATTTGAAAATCATTTCCACTCAATATCTTAAGATCTGATTATAAACAACAGTCTTGAAACTTACTGAGTAGATGATACCTACTGTTTTTGGGATCAGTGGTCAAGGTCATAGTTACGTCTGTTAGATTTTCCTTGATAACATTCCAAAATATTTTCACAAAACTTACTCAGAACAGTCCAGCCAGTCCAGTAGAGCGATACTAGCCCTTTTGGGCCTCTTGTTGTGTCTTGGCTGGATGCTAAAACACAGTTAACTGAAATCATACATGTCATTTTAAGGATATACACAATTTTCTCATTTGTTTTAGCATTTAAAACCAGACCAAGCCCCTCACTGAGTTTTAATGCATGTGAGGGCCATTTCTTTCCTCAGTGGAAACTTTTCAACATACTTGATTATACAAATATTTAAAAAGAATGATTATACTCTTAGTAATTTCTTTCAGCATATTGTAAGACATGTTTATGTAGTTTAATTATTCTGCACTTTACAGGTGTATAAAGGCAGCATTGCTACCTAACGCAGACATGTCCTGGGTGACAGCTCCCTCTACCGACCTAAAGAACCCAAAGTTTAGTGAACTCTTCCGTATCGGCATTCCACAACGTATTTTATTTACCAAGACCCTCCAAGTGAACATCTGGTGTCTCCAAGACAACCGACCAGATGAATGTTTTGTAAGTAAATATTGTATTGTATGAAGGAACACAAACCCAGTTTAATGTTCCTTAACAAGATTTGACTTCTGCGTGTAATGAGCATACAAAATGTCTAGCAAAACAGTGGCATATAAAAGAAATTGTCTGCTCAGTCATGAATTTATCATTTTAGATTCTAACTCTTGAAGGGTCAAATGCACAGAATTGTGGTGTAATGCTGCATGAGCTTCTGTCTCCATTACTTTCTGTCTTGTCTTGATAGTCATTTCATAGAAGCAAACAAAGATAATGCTAAAATTTAGAGTGTAAACCCTAACAACTGATGCCATTCCTGGCTTGCATTTATTACAGGGTTGTGCTTCCGTAAGTCTGGCAGACTTTGATCCTAAGGATGTGATATCAATCAGATGGTACAATGTACTTAGCTTTAAATTTATGCAACCTGACATGAATACTGCACAATCTGACACCACTGTGCCTAGTAAAAAGTCGTCAACGAGCAGTTCAGATACTGTGAGAGAAAACGTTACAATCACGTACAGTCAGACTGAGACAGTACGTCATACAGAGACTACTCAATATGTAAGTCAGAGTTTTAGGTAATACAAGCTGGCAGATTGTAAACGGACTGCGTCATTTCTCTGAGTTAAATTTGTTTCTACTTGAAGCCTTATTAAGATTTATCAAGTGAATGCGTAATTAGTACTCTAGTGTTTTAAATAATTTAACATATTTGTTATTAAGAGGATTTTTTAAAAAAAAGTGTATTATAACTTTTACAACTGTTTCAAAGAATATAAATATGTAAGAGAAGTTTCATTGTTTGTTCTCTTTCAACTAGTGGTATATTGTTTGTCAGTACACATTGTATAAAGGATGTTTATATATTCAGAAGGAGTCTACTGTCAGTAGTGACAGAGTTACCAAGCTGCTTGAAGCATCTTCAGCAAGATTGCAAGCTCGTGAAAAAGAAAGGTTTGTCAGACATTTTCTTCATAGACTGTTTGTTTAAATGCACATGTCAGTTGATTTGAAGAATAACACCTTAATCCTAAAAACTTAAGATTATAGAACTTGGGCTATACTAGCATTGGCACAGACCTACCTATGTCTCTCCGAATCACAGTCATTGATATACTGTAAATTCAGTAATTTTTGTGTGACACTAATTTTGAGATTTGTGTGCAGACAACTTAATTGCATATTTCATATATTCGCATAAGGAGAATTCTGTTACTGTTCCTATGCAAACTGAATCTTTTGTGAGATTTTTAAATTAGCGAAGTGGGAAATTCGTGAAAATAGCAAAAATGAAATCATCAGGAATGTTACCCAATCTACAGTACTTGTAACTCTATGAAATAAAGATAAAAACAGTTACCCATGATTATGATCAGTATTAAATTACTGAAACTAATCCCAACTTTAATTGTTATTGCTTATAATGAGACTTTGAAGCAGAATTCAGATCTTTTTATAATCTTACTATAGAAAATAATACATACTACAATATTTGAGAAAGTAAAAACTAAATGCATTCTTACATTTTTAGTCATTACAGAATTCACCCGGTAGTATCCTCCCTGAAGGAGGAAAGCAGTGATGAATCCACCATCATATCCTCACAGACTTCAACGTTAACTCGGAATCAAGGCCCCGATGACATGAATGATCACGCTGATGACACACTTAAACTTGGCACCGGATTCAGAGTGGGAGACCCGGGGGAGGGCGAAATAGAAGAGGATGATGAAATGGTAACTTGACAACAACCAGGGCTGTAGGGATTGTGTCTTGCTCATCCTCTAGGTGATGGGTTCAAAACCCATCACAGTCATGAACACACTTCAGCATTTTACTTTTGGATCTGTGCAGGTTTAGATACCTAAGTCAGTGAGAAATGACAAGCTTTTGTTACTGTCATGGAAAAACTTAAAATGAGGTTTTAAAAATGAAACAAGCAGAAAAGTTACAGGCATATTATTGCAGCCTGAAATAACAGTCATACCAGTTACTGCTCACTGTTTTCAAAGACATTGTCATGCAAAGTTAATATACCTGTCACATGTTTCACAATAAAGAATCATACGCAGTGCTGACAAGCACCCTACAAGATGTCAAAACAGTGTTAATTTCTGTAGGAATATTGAAGTTTGACATAGATTTTTATTTAGGTGTTTATGTATATTTATGTTTGCCTACAATGTCTTTGTGAATAATGTTCATTTGGGAAATTTTCTTTTGATATAATTGTTTTATAATTAATTTAGGACTTTAGTGGTCTGAATATGGTAGAGGATGTTATACGTGGGTTTGAGAGGACACTGGAGGGTGTGTGTTCCAGTGAGGGCTCTACTGATCACGAGGATCCTTTACGTTCAGAAACCTGCGACAAGGAAACAAATACAATCAATTTGAGGCTGCAGCAAGCTGCTGAATCAGGTCGAAGGTCACAGAGTTCTGAAGGTCGTAACAGTGGGATAAGAAGGTCACAGACATTCTCACCTGCATGTGGACCCACAGCTCACTATATATGCAAGGTAATAATACACAGTTCCTTTGTCTGTCAGTCAAATATGCTTACAGTACACAAAAGCCGTTCTAACTTCAATGTTTCAATTACAAAGTAGCATTTTTGTGTCGCCCTTTCGGAGAAAAGGCGATACATAGGGATCGCTTTGTCCGTCTGTCCGTCCGTCCGTCACACAAACTTAACGTTGGCTATAACTTTGGCATTTCTTAAGATTTCTTCATCAAACTTTACAATTGTATTGCTTATGACAATAGGGTCATGATGCCACCAAATTTTGTAGGTCAAAGTCATATTTGACAGAGTTATGCCCCTTTTTGTACGTGGATTTTGTCATGAAAACTTAACGTTGGCTATAACTTTGCCATTTCTTAAGATTTCTTCATCAAACTTTCAAATTGTATTGCTTATGAAATAAGGGTTGTAATGCGGCCAAATTTTGTAGGTCAAGGTCATATTTGACAGAGTTATGCCCCTTTTTATACTTAGATTTTTGCTATAACTTTGCCATTTCTTAAGATTTCTTTATCAAACTTTCAAATTGTATTGCGTATGTCAAAAGGGTTGTGATGCCAAATTGTGTAGGTCAAGGTCATATTTGACAGAGTTATGCCCCTTTTTGTACTTAGATTTTGTCCTGAAAACTTAACGTTGGCTATAACTTTGCCATTTCTTAAGATTTCTTCATCAAACTTTCAAATTGCATTGCTTATGACATAAGGGTCGTGATGCCGCCAAAGTTTGTAGGTCAAGGTCATATTTGACAGAGTTATGCCCCTTTATATATTTAGATTTTTGCTATAACTTTGCCATTTCTTAAGATTTCTTTATCAAACTTTCAAATTATATTGCTTATGTCAAAAGGGTTGTGATGCCGCCAAAGTTTGTTGGTCAAGGTCATATTTGACAGAGTTATGCCCCTTTATATATTTAGATTTTTGCTATAACTTTGCCATTTCTTAAGATTTCTTTATCAAACTTTCAAATTATATTGCGTATGTCAAAAGGGTTGTGATGCCGCCAAAGTTTGTTGGTCAAGGTCATATTTGACAGAGTTATGCCCCTTTTTATGCCCCCCACAAAGTGGGGTGCATATAGCGTTGCACTTGTCCGTCCGTCCGTCAGTCCGTCAGTCCGTCCGTCCGTCCCTCCCAAATCTTGTGAACGCAACTCCTCTTAAACCGGATGGCAGATTTTGCTTAAACTTCCAGGGATGAACAACCTTAATGTGTAGATGGTAGTAAAGGAAGGAATTTTTGTTGCGACCAAATTTAACAGAATTATGGCCCTTTGTTAAGTTTTTCACTATATACCATATAGAAATATTGTGAACGCAACTCCTCTTAAACCGGATGGCAGATTTTGCTTAAACTTCCAGGGATGAACAGCTTTAATGTGTAGATGGTAGTAAAGGAAGAAATTTTTGTTCCGACCAAATTTAACAGAATTATGGCCCTTTGTTGATTTTTTCACTATATACCATATAAATTTGTTCGACCAAATTTAACAGAATTATGGCCCTTTGTTGATTTTTTCACTATATACCATATAAATAATTGAACATATAAATTTTACATTTGTAATTTAATTTAACATGTACATAAGGTTACCTGTAGATCATTTTAGGTATATGTACAGAAATGAAACAGTGGAATGAAAAAGTTCCACATAAAAATCTTACATACAGATATGCTTGCTCTTGTTTATGAGCACATCTGCACAGTGGGGGCATCGGTGTCCTTTGGACACAATTCTAGTTACACTTAGATTTTGTCACATAATTGTTGGTTATTCTGACAAAGCATAAGAGGGCGACACAAGTGTTCTACTGAACACCCATCTAGTTTGTTTACAAACAACCGTATGAGCTTAGCCATCTAGTCTGTATTGAGATCTAAAAGTAAAACCGGACTCCAGATAACATATGCCTAGCACTTAAGAGATGAACATTTATTGTTAACAATGTATTTTCCATGAATTCAAGACCAGACTTAATGAATAATATTGAAGTAGTGCAACAGAGATTGTAATAAATTGTCTGATAGTGTGTTAATTCAAATGTACTATAAATTATGACTAGAACTATTGCTAAGGAAAACAGAGATGCCCTAAGTAAACTGATAGAACACACAAGTTGATCTGAGGGTTGGGTACTTAGTCTTTAATCTGTCAAAATTGTTATTTTTACCACAAAATTATTACAGTTGAATAGAAGTGACAGTGACAGTTCCATGCCCCTGTATAAGAGAGGACCTTTCCAGAGGAATTCAGTTCAAAGAAGAAGTCTTAGGTGGAAAAGGGTAAAACATTTAGACATGTTACATAAAGTATAGATTGTCATGGCAGTGTCTGTGAGTCTGCTGCACCTTTATGTGTTGAAGATGATGGTTTTGTCACTGCATCTGTACAAATTTGTATTTGAAGGTGACATACTTGGAACATTCAAAGTCCGGTACTTAAATACAGTCAGGTCTTTCGGGACCAGCTGCAAACACTGCTGTAAAATATTAACCATTTTATCAGTAACAGTAGTGGTGTATGGTTAACAGATCATGAATGCTGGAAAAGTGTTTTGCAAGATTCAGATGAGCTGTTTCAAAGACTTTAACCAGTATGGCATGATAACATTGTTCTTTGTTGATTTGTAGACACCAAGCAGTGTGGGGTTACGAGGAGGGAAGGTTGTGACTCGGACATCACTGGATATGGAGCTGGATCTCCAAGCATCCCAGACTCGCCTGTCACATCTCATGGATGAGAACCTTAGGCTGAGGGAACTTACAAGGAAAATAGAAGAGGCGAAAGCTAGAGGTATTTTACCAGAGCTGATGTTACAGCTAACAGCAAAAATTGTGTTTTCTGATTGGTAACAGCCAACTGTAACACGAGGCTGTGTGTAAAATGAGATAAGACCAGTGCAGTAACTTAAATCACAGTAACTGAAATAAGAAAAATCTGCATGAAGGATTTGTTACTGTCAGCATAGTGTTAAAGGAACTGTTCTACAAGAAAAATTTAAATAACACCGGTGTCCATCGACTGTGTTACAGAATTAACTTTACCTTTGCTTGCACTATGGGACAAAGTAATTACCTAGGAATTAATGTTTCTCTTGAACATAGTGAAAGATGTCTGTTTTACACCCGCTTGCATGTACATGTATACAAAAAAGTAAGATTGTAGAAATCCCAATCATTTATACTAATAGGATTTGAATTTATGACACTTGAGTAAGGAATGAGACATCCTACACTGTGCCTTGATGTTTAATGAAATTCCTTATGTTTTGCATATTTCTTTATTCAGAATATATAAAAAAATACTTTAAATGTAAACAGGTGAGACAGAGCTACCAGTCTGGCTGTCAGATGATGAGCACTTCCAGAGTTTACTTACAGAAGCAGATAAAATGGTAAGTAATGTATTGAGCTGTAGACTTATCTATGGTTGCCACATAATTTCAAAAGAGTAGAATATGGATTAGAATTGACAGGGAACGGGCGTAAGTCAGAAACAAAAATATTTGACGTATTTAATAAGGTTATGAGACATGGTGTGCAGAGATCTTTTAAACTATGCATAGATTTTGAAAAGGAGTGTGTGGAAAAACATTCAAACATCATAATGCAGAGACTACAGCTTCTTCTTTCAAGTCCGATGGCTTCCCATTCTTGTATTGACCTAGATAGTCAACGTTTTATGCCATGTAGGACACACCAAGTCTGGAAGTTTTCACTGTAATCCTTCATTCAACTTGAGGGAACAAGTGATTTTCTGTATACATAGTTTCTATAATTTTAAAACAGGTGTTCAGAATACTATTTTGACATTATTTAAAATATTTTTAATGCTGTACATATTTTCTCAGACATGGAAATTATTTCAAGAACGTATACAGGAAGTAAGCAAAGCACGTATTATAACGAGCATGGAGACTGGGCTGTACCTATTGTGTACCCTTATGATATGTCTGACTTGTTATGTGTCTTAATCAGTTACCAAAGTATATACATGTCATAATATAGCACCTTGCTAAAAACAAACATATATCTCACATGAAGGATTTTATACTGCAAGCAGGCTGTTGCATTACCATATTGCTGTACTTTTAATATGTTTAAAGTATTTCTTGCTGTATTGTAATGTAGCCTGTTCAAAAATGTATTTCTCCTTACATGTCTGTTTCCTGGTGTAATGTATAATTGGATAACCTGTGGTGAATAAGCATTGTCTCCTGAAATGTCGACTTTTCTGGTCCAGTGAACACAGGCCGCTGTAACTAAAAATAGAAAAACCTTTAAATGGCTTTTACTTGTGTACCAGTGGATGGAATGTCACCAGACTTGCTCTGTAGCATCCCTTTCAAAAATCAGGAAATTATTCCCATCCTGTGCACACAGGTGCCACTGTTACTAAAAACGGAAAAAAAATCTTTTTATGAGCTATGAATGTCATCAACCTACTCTGTAGCGTCCTTGCAGTGCTGCTGACCACATGAAATACAGCTTGCTTAGATGAGGGAAAGGGCTATGATGGCCCTCTTGTCATGTGTTCCACTCATCTTTGTAGAGTACCGGTATTCAGCTCATTCGTGAAATGTAGGATTTTACAGCATAACTACTTGATAGTGCCAGGTGATGACCCGAAATAGATTATGGTACAGGTTGAAATCCTGGAATTCTGAGTCACCATTTTTTTTTATAGATTTTGCGTCAAAGTCACATATGGCTCCATGATTCCATCTTAATCAGTTTTAAACAGGTCAACAAGATATCGTGTATTACATACACAGATTGTATTACTACTAACCTGTATGTTATATGCTTGTTAATCTAAAGACAATACATGTATGTACTTTGTCTCTCAGTCTTGTATTTCTTTAACAAGTCGTCTTGCAAATGAAAAATAAGGGAGAACGATAATGTCTGTAGTTGTGAAATGATTTTAAGGATGCATGAATGTATTTTCATAAATGGCTTAGTAGAGTAACATGCTCAATTTTCTGTCCACCCATTTAGTAGACAGGTGAAGAAATTTGTTTCCTGTGTTACTAAGTAGTATAGCATCTTGAGTTGTTCGATTTTTCACTTTGCTTTAACTTTTAGTACAAATATAGTTTCAAAAACAGAGAATGCGCCATTTTGAACTTGCCATGATATTTAGCGCATGTTTTCAGAGTTGTTCAATTTTCATCCATAATACTGATCTTAATAACTACAAATGTATTACAATGCATGTGAGGACTAATAAGAAAAAAATCAGCATCTATTCTTGTCAACAATTTACATTAGCATATTTTGTGCCTAGCCTGATTTACGAGATTACACAGGCCACTCTGTTGTAAATCCAATACACAGTTAAACCTTGAAGTTTATATTTACTATTGAAGAAAATGACTTCTTTAATGACTTGACTTTGATATCAATGCAGTTAAAGCATAATAAGCACTTGAATTTGCTGGATTTACAGATAAAGTAATGATTAACTGTGTTCTATTTATTTTAAAACTCTTAAAACTTACTTGGTTCAATATTAAACAAGAAAATCACAATTTATTATGCAATTTTATTGAAGCATGTAAAATTGGAAAGAGCATGTAATTCCAGTTTGCTTCTACCCATTTTAAGCTGCCGGGCAGACTGTACATGTATCCGCATTTGATAATATTTCATAGTGGCGGAGTGCTGACATAATACAAGTTTCCTTGAAATATGAAGAGAGTTTTCTTTCATTTAAACATTGTTTCTCATATTTTCTGATGTGCTGTTTAACAAGGCTTAACTAAATTTGTAGAAGTGTCTTGAAGCAGTTTATGCTCATTTGATTTACTTTTGTTGTAGCGTCAACGGGAAGAACTAGGTCAGATGACAAAACAAGAACAACGAACTGAGCAGTTGATGAAGAGAGTGACCCGAGATGTACACAGGTTAAAACGTAACCATCCCAACGCACTCACAACATCTTTTAGGTAAGCAGTTACCATGCTGTGTGTTTCTCATTAGATCTGCTACAGCAGAATGGTGTTAATTCAACCACATCCTTGACACACACATACATAGTAATGCTGACAAACACATCATTCTTTGAGAGTAATATGCTAGAAAACTTTATTAATCAATTTGCCTATTAAATATTGTGATGAAAGATTGTTTCTCAGGCAAGCTGCTTTGAGCATTGCGCAGGGTGTTAGCTTATACCAGACCTTACAGGAATTGCACTGCATTAACAGATTTATTATGTCGTAGTTGTTAATTGGCTTAACCTTAGACAATCAAGAAAATGTTAGATGTTTGTTATTGATAGTTTTGAAATTTCAGTACATTGGGATTCTTGGTATGTTCTTTAGCCACTGTAGGTTTAGTAAAAAGAAAAAATCTGTTATAAACAAAAGATGAAGGTGTGTGTCTATAATTTTACAGAGGCTATCAAGATCCTATGGTAAATTTTGTGTTTTCAACTCTGAAAGTTCTGTGTGGCTTTTATGAATGCCATTATGAAATGTATATGTCATTTTTAATAGCTTGATTTTATAAGAATCCTATGTACAAGCTTTGGCTATCCTTTGCATGCAAAATTGCATGCACTTGCTCTGAGGTAAGATGTTGGTTGCAAGTTTTGTTCCCCAAAATGTATTAAACCAGAAGTAAAGTAAATACTTCATTGATAGTAATCTACTGATACAACACAAAATGTTACTGATATTTAGTTGAACAAAGTGCTCATTGTCGACTGCTAGAATGGTTCCCAGTCTGCCCCTGTAGGTTGTCCATCCACCATAATTCCCCCTGAAGGAACAGAAGTGGCAAAATTTGTTTGATCGTTTTTAGCTCAACTATTCGGAGAATATGGAGAGCTATTACAGTCACTTGTGCGTCGGCGTTGCAGCTTTGGTTATAGTTTTGCCTGCTAAGTATTGTCATGCACATATCTCAGTAACCACTTATGATATTGACTTGAAACTTTGTAAATGTCTTTAGGGGTGTCACACAGTCAAGTCAGATAACTCTTGTATAAATTTAGTACAAATTATGGCCCTTGTTTGACTTTGAAAATTTGGTTAAAGTTTTGCATGCAAGGTACTATCATGCACATATCTCAGTAACCACTTATGGTAGTTATATCAAACTTAGCAATAGTGTTCAGGGGTACATTTTGTATCAAACAATTAATTTACCAAAAATTAAATATATAGTGATAGATTTTGACTTTTTTTATGATTCAACTTTCCTAGTTTATACTTAATAGTAGAATTTTGTTTTGCTATTATACTGATAAAAGTTTTGTTTTATTAGCAAGCAACCACAATAGTCGAGCTTTCTGTCTTATGGATAGCTCTTGTTATAAGCTAGTAGCCACATTTCTTGAACAAATTTGGCAGAAAGTAATTGAAAGGCGTTACGCTACATCATCTTGCACTACATCAATTGTGAAATATTTTTGGCCAGTGTATTTGATCATTACATTCTAGAACACCTATTCTTTAATAAGTCAACACCAAACACAGATAAAAGTGTATGTGTACAAGTTTAAGACAAGTTTAATTGTGCACATGGGATTTGAAATGATATTGTATTTCATAATACATTGTACCGGTAGTTATCAAAAAAGTGATGTAGCGAGTTATTCTATCTCAACCAAATTTGCGTACAACTTGCATCAAAATAACTTCTTAGATGTATTGTGGAACTAGTCTAATAACTGAATCAGAGCCAGATTGTGTACAGTTATAATCATAGACCCTGAAATTGCAGGTTCATTCTATGCCCACCAGTTGCCTGGATTTCATAGTGACTTTATTTTGAAAGTTTTTAGGGGGAATGTAATCAGATTTTCACAGATACTTTGTCAGACTCTGTGTACTTCCCATAACAAATTGTGTTTGTCTGATCAGGCACTGCAAATGTTGGCTTTGGTTAGTGATTGTAGTCCTCATGGACCTTTTGTCCTTCATTTGACACTTCAAGAAAATACAGTGTTTCTTGTAGGGATGTTTCACTTTACTAGTTAGAGAATGGTACTGACCTAAGGCTATAAAACCTGTCTAAGACAACCAGCTTAAAATATGTGGCTTTTGATTGGTCAGATAATAAATTGAGCCATTTTTGTAACCAAACAAATTTGAGTTGAGACTGTTCTCAGGAAAGAGGTTATTATAGGTTAAGAACCAGTTAATAATCCTAAGGCAGCTACATGTGTATACTGAAAACCTTTTGAAAATGGAAAATGATTTTCAGTACTGCAGTAAGAGAAGAAATGACGTGTTGATGATATGTAATTTGTGGGAACATATTGCTGTGTGATTTACATGCTCCCTATTGTATAGTCTTTGGTTCCATCTTTCTGTTGCAGACCATTTCCTGATATATTATACCTGGAGATTTGTGTTCCATTGCTTCTTGGATTGTACTGTGTGTTATCTGTGATATTAAAATCTTTGTATGTTCAGCTGTCAGCAGATGTGACTCCAGAATGAAGATCTGAGTTTTGAGTACTTTGAGTGGGTTGCTTGAATTTGCAGTTTAAATATTCCTTTTGACATTCTTATAATGAAATTGAATCTATCAGAATCCTATGGATTCTTTCTTGAACATTTCAACTAAAAGCTTGGTTATAGTGATGAGACTTTCATTGCACAGTAGGCTTTTAAATTACAAATCAAATAAATGTTGTTGTTGTTGTGTTTCAGAGAGAAGCTAGCATATATAACTACAGTCAAGATGCAGGTGCCTGTGATACCTTCAGATGGCGGCCAATCTGACGACAGTAAGGTGCAGGAACTCCTAAAAGACGGCAGAGTAGGACACGAGGTGTGAGAACAGATAACAGCACCTCGACTTCTGTATCACTGTCTGTGTCCAAGGCACATTATTATTACTGAATGTAATTCACTATGTCCATGGGAAGTTACTTCAGACGAGTTTTATTAAGCCAAGATTTTAGGGCAGGCTTTATGGAAGCTGTTGTGGTAGAAAGTGCACAAGTCTGTCTGCAGAAAGAAGTCAAAAGTGACAAGAAGTGAATATCAGTTTGTAAGCTGGAAGCATTCAACAATTGGAAAATGAATGTAGCATGTCCTTTATAAAGCAACAACAAAGAGTTGTACTTAAAGAGTTGACTATTTTCAACAGGCATATAATATTATAAAGAAAAGGTAGACAGTGTACGAAAAAATGTACGAAAAAATCAAAAAGTCATCTGGTCTCATTTGTGTATAATGTATACTACTGTCTACTGTAAAACAAAATCACTTAAAGCTGATTGCTTGCATACAGACAGAAGGAAAGTGTCTGTCCGTACTTCAGTAAACAGGTCTGTGATCTCTAGTGTTTGGTTACAGTCAACTATGCAATTTTGATACAAAATTTGAAATGTATTTATTTTAATTTCTGTCACCTGCCTACATCTATAATATGAATTCTTGAACAGTTAGTTTTTTAACCAGAAGGAGGTTATTTAAAAGAATGCTGCCTGTGACAGCGAGAGAAACTAATGCCTTTTTAATCTTGGGACATCAAGGGCATTTTCTTCAAAGATGCAGAATTGACTTGGAGTTAGGAAATTAAAAACAGTTCAGAAGAAATGATTGCTTGTAAAATTTTTAAGTAATTCACAAATTTCCTGAAAAGGGTACATTATATTGTTAGTACCGTTATATGTTTACTCATGTTTGTTTGAAATATAAAACACAATAGTAAATGAGCACAGAACATTCGCAAAAATGTGTTTATATGTACCACACAAACACTTGATTGTTTGAACAGTGTTGTATTCAATGGAATAACATATTTTATACACATAATTCATCGTAAGCATTTTAGGGTGGTAATGTAATTAGTTTAGACATAGCTAAAACTTGCTAACATGCAAAGTACTCAAATATGTACAGGCCAGTATGTGTATATAGTTATACCCCAATACAATCGTATCTAGCTAAAACTAATAATAGAGAACCTTGATGTTCAGAAATAATCATTAACAACTGTAAAGACATGTGCATAATGTATGTAGCACCTTCAATTTAAGGGTAAGAAAGTTAGTGTTGGTGAAGTCTTTGTATGCAGTATCAATAGCTTCACAGTGAAATGAAATGTGTGTACCATTACAACTGAAGATGTTGAGATACTGATAAGAGAGTGACCTACATTTCCTCTCAAACATGGCTTTGTATTTCTTCCAGACAGGAAGATCTTGTCTCCCTGGTAACCAGGCTTACAGCCTGTTCTATTATACAGGTTATGTCTGAAATGTGTATCGTTGTAGGAAATAAGTGTAATTTGTCAAAGTATTGTAAATGATACCGTATATCGGGTTATTTTCGCGTACATCAAATTTCGCGATTTTGGTCCTGTTTTAATTTGAGCGATTACAATTTTCGCGATTTTAAAAAAGCTGATTTTGATTTTCACGTTTCTTGACTAAGGGGGCAATTAACCATGACATCGTTTTATAATTGAAAGGAAATTACTTTGTGACAGTGCTATTAATCGGTATCTCGAACTGCCCCGTTTGCTTTATTTGTTTGCTAAAATAAACAATAAATAGTAACACATCATGTATATTCATTGAATGAATAGCATTATGTCGCATCAATAATGATTTTTGCACTTTCGCGGAGATAGTTTTTACAGGTTTCAACTGTTTTAATGCTCAATTATCTTAAGAGGTTAATATTCCAACACCTGTCCTGAATTGCTTCAGTAAGTAAGGTAAAACTGACACCTTATTTAATATGATAATTATACAGTTTGTGTAAGATAATGTGGTAATCGTGATACATGTATAACACGCATGCGGAACTTACAATTTCGCGAATTCTAAAGTTAGCGATTTTCACTGCCTCGCGAATCGAATATAATTAGACACACGCGAAAAAAAACCGATATGGTACTTGTTTAATGAGTTGCTTTTATGAACCTTGCGGATGTGATTTATCATAGTTTCTTTGCTGTGCATATATTTTTACACAATTTAGACCAAAATCATGTGTATAATTCCTGTTGTCATTATTGTTTTGGAGTGTTAAAGATATTATATTTTACTGTAAAGCTGGAAGTTTAACATTGTGATATTCATATAGTGTGGCCAGTTGACCTGGCTTTCATGTTTTATCACAGCTCTGTGCTTTTACACCAATTTGTAAGATACACATTATGTGGGATTTTTATGTTTTATCTTGAGTTTGCAGAACCATTGAGAATTAGCAATTTTTCACAGGATAAAACAGGTATCACTTTGAGGAATAAAAGAGTACAAAGGAGATATTTTCATTGGTACCAAATGTTAGGCAGTTACTTTAAGCAACTCTCAGAAATACCACAAAATAACCATAGTCTCCATATAGACCATACAGCTGCAGTCAGAATAAATTACTCAACAGAAAATGATAGAGGAAAAGAACAGTTGTTAAAGTCACATGACATGCCCAAGTGAAATATATTTGTAAGCAGGGTAATTTGACAGGTGTATAATATACAAGTCTTACTGTGAAACAACAAAACTCTTAGCTTTGGCAGTAACTGTAAATACACATGTACATGTCAAACAGTATTTATTGGTATGTTGTATGCATGTGAAACAGTTAATGTTATGTTACTTGTGTACTGTTCCACAAATCAACAGACATTCTGCATCCAGATGTGATGTAGATACACAAGCCGAGTCTCGACCGTTGTACAATTCTCATGGTAACTTTCTCACATGCAGAACTGTTTAAGTTCTTGTTTCATGAATGTTCCATGATATTCTTTGAAAAAAAAGTATCAAGATTTGGATGAATATCAAACATTTTATCAGACTACAGCAAGTTAATTGATTAAATGCTTAAAAATCAAAACCACGTATATTGACATACATACCTTTAGACAGTATGGATGTGTATTTGGAACTTCTAGTATATAGTCACACTCCTGTTTGAAATCTATGATATGAGAAACACAGATCAGATTGTCTTCTAACATAATTCCTTCACTTTTCTTTTTACTGCCAAAAAGGATTGGATGTTATTATTGATGCTCACCTAGAATAAAGGCTCCAATGGTACAGTGATGGTATGGTATATTAGGGTTTTATCGTTGGTACCGGTTTCCCATATGACCAACGCCCCCAGAAGAGTTTAGCTATTTTAGGTTTCGGGGGATAGTGCAAGATACAGAAAGCGTCCCAATTCCAGAGACACCCCTGGTTCTTTATCATGCCAGGTTTTCACCCATACATGGGACCTCGGTTTTTAAGTCTCATCCGAAAGACTGTTAGTAATTTTAGTTGGTCAGCCCTGGGAATCGAACCCACAACCCCGAGATTACAAGTCTCGTGCTCTACCTATTGAGCTATCCGGGCTGACTGACTGGTACAGTGAAAGACTTAATATTCCTTTTAACGCATTTTAATTTGCCTGTCAAAGTGGTCATTTCTGATTGGCTGCTTTCAGTGCTTCTCAGTTCTGGATATTTTGAGGGTCTAATTGATTGCTTCAGAGAATTCTGTAATAAATTGTATATGAAAAGCTGTCTCATATTTCTTCTCTTGTGAGCATTTTGTTGGCTGTAAAAAGTAGGGTTTGGGTTTTTGAAAAGAAAATGGATTTTTTTTTATTGTTATAATGACACAAAGTATGGGCATGGACAGGATAATATATCCTCATTACGGGTTTTGACATTTTTTGTTGACCTTCAGTTTGAATTTAATCATTTTGAAATACTGGTAGGTTCAGGTGGTACAGAACTCTGGACCCTTCCAATAATCAACTTGTGTAGTCCAAGTTCTAGTTTTTTTTGTGGGGAGGGGGGGGGAAGAGTACATAAAGTGTTAATAAAATTATATGAATGGTTTCGGGGAATATCAAGTCAACCTTGAGCCAGATATCTCCCTCAGTATGTTAGGATTATGTCAATTCCTGCTATAAAATCTGGTTATTAGTGTTTGAACATGTGTTAGTATGTATATAAATTATCTACTCCCATACCATACATTCATTATTGCATATCATAGAAGTTTAATTGTGATGACCGTGTTTTGTACAGTATCATGAGTGCTTTGTTATGAATGTTGAGGATTTTAAATTACCCAAGTTGAGCTCATCAAGCAGCTTGTGTAAATGGGCAGTCCAGCATGTAAATGGGCAGTCCAGCATGTAAATGGGCAGTCCAGCGTGTAAATGGGCAGTCCAGCATGTAAATGGGCAGTCCAGCATGTAAATGGGCAGTCCAGCATGTAAATGGGCAGTCCAGCATGTAAATGGGCAGTCCAGCATGTAAATGAGCAGTCCAGCATGTAAATGGGCAGTCCAGCATGTAAATGGGCGTCCAGCCTAAAGGAGCCAGCACTCCGCTGTAAATGGGCAGTCCAGCATGTAAATGAGCAGTCCAGCATGTAAATGGGCAGTCCAGCATGTAAATGGGCAGTCCAGCATGTAAAAAAGCTGTGAAAATACTTCCAGCTGCAAGCTACCAAGGTAAATAAAAAGTGGGTCACCATGTAGGAGTTTGACGAAAATACACTTACTTCCCAAATTTGTTCAAAGAAGTTGTATTTGGTTTATTGGATAGATACTTGCCTCAGTAGGCTCTTGTTATTACCAGCTGTAATAATAAAACAACTACTTCATACTGTCATATTTATGGAAACATTGTTTGTGCTGCGTGTCTGTTTTTGGCCTAGTCTTGTTTATACATTATTGCAAAAATGGTATATAAATACTATTTAAGCTTCATTTTAAATGGCAGGATTTAAAGTAAATACGAGTTCATGAATCAGATGTTATGTTATATACTCGTTCTACAAAGCACAGTTTTTTTCAGCAGAGTCATGTTTAAGCCAAGGTAGAGGTGGTACTTTATTTTTTACGCTGAATAGTGAATAGAAATTGGGGGGGGGGGGGGGGGTTGAGGAAATGTAGCTACATTTAACGTTTTGATCCCAGGAAATGCATTTTTCAGGTCAGATTATTATCAAGTTCAATTTGGAAGGTTTCAGTTTCATGATGCCTTTTTACATTTAGGTCAGTATCTGAAATTAAAGTATGCATGTACTATTGGTCATATTGTAAAGATCTATATTTCTACCTGTGTGGTCATTATAAAATCATATAGTATTTCTAGAGAAATTGATTGTAATTCATAATGATGGGATAAGTTTGACTGCCTGTTTAAGCTGTATACTTGAGATACAACTACTTTCACATTTTCATTTCTGTAGAATATTTCTATATTGAAATATTTGCAAAAAGTTTTTTTCTTAAAGCTGCTTGCTCCAAGATTTTGGCAAAAAAAAAGCTTGCTCCAAGATTTTAGAACGAATCATCAAATAAAAAAGGTATACATGTAAATTCCTGTCAAGTATTTTTTAAATTTTATATGCTACCAAATTACAAAGCGTTGCAAACGCTTTTGAAATTTCAATATTAATATATAGGGTAGCCGTGCCGTCAAACCAAGCTCACCAACATTTTCTGATCAACAGACTTTCTCAAATTGCTATGTCGATTTTTACTTGTGTTGTTGATTTTAGCCATTACTTTTACATTTGTAGGCTTTAGTATATCGTTTTGGAGAAATTTAATTTCATACTGGAAACTGTGAATGAGCAGCTTTAAGAGAGTTTGGTGATTTGCTTTTACTTGACAGTTTAAATGGCAGAAAAAGTAAAATGGTATAAAAGAAGTAAAATTTGATACTAATTGAAACAGTGACGTTATAACGTTTGCATTATGCTCTATGGGAAAACTATGAAAAATACAATTGATGACATCAACATCAAATAAGAAAGAAAAAAAACATGTCTAGAGATCTCGTTGTTCTACTTTGAAAAATGTAAGTGCTAGCATATATTTGTGTAAAATGGCTTAGCAATCGATGTCTCAAAATTATGTGGGACAGACTTTAGTTACTTTTGTGCACTGTAAAACTGAACTTCACATGGTATGTAAGTAATCAGTTAACACGTCTGTGCCATAAAATCTAAAAGGCCTTTCTCCCACTGAAAAGGGAAATGTGATTTGATTTTTCTGTAAATGTATGAAATTTAAAAACAGAACTTTTGCTCTGTTATTTATTGGAAAAGTTTATGTATGTAATACTTCATAAATGGACTTAAAGGGTATTTATATGGTGACGTTGTGAGGTATTTGTTTCTCTTTATAACAGTCTTTACGACTTTGCACAGTGTTTGAAACATATTGCTAATTGCACATATGGTAAATGGTCTAGATAGAAAAAATGGCATATTTTTTAATAAATAAGCAATTATTAGAGATATTTGTTGGCAGTCTGTATGAAAGGTAGAGAATCTTAGTCCTGTATGTTTCTGACGTCCTTGTCCTCAATAGTCTATGTTGTTTTTGAAATTAAAATGACTAGAATATCTGGGTAATTGTGACAGTCAGGTAGTATTCAACCTGCATGATGTTTAGTACAGTTCTTGTCAACATGATGATTTGCAAAGGAAGTAGGATAAATGGCCGTTTGTAATAACAATTGCGACAAGCTCTGCTCTTCTGTCATTCTTCACTTATTTGATTTTGACCAAGATGTCAGACCCTGAGGTAGTTCATCTCCTATGTCCTGAATTAATGATTAGAAAGGTCAATTATTTGGTAAATTGGCTATTTCTCATGTAAAACTTTTATGTAAAATATAATATAATGATATCAAACCTTTTTCTCTCTATAGTCAAATTGTATAGCAAACAATAGAGGTAAATGGATGATTCCAAGAATTCAGCACTGCAAAGTTTCTATCAGTAAATGTTCATGTGTTTTTAAACATAATGAATGTAAAGCCATAAAGTTGGAGGAGAAAAATACTACGTGACTATGTGCTTGGTTTACACTTCAGTGTACGTCTTGTTATTTGGGAGAAAAGGGCAACTGATTCCTGACTTACACTAGGTCAGCTAGCCTATATTTATTGAGACAATGTGAAATTCTAGATGTTTTAGTCTAGTAAAGATGATTCATAAATGATATTACAGACACAGATAGTGTATTTGTCAGTTATATAAATGTTTTGCATATTGTTTGTTTTGTGTAGCAAAAAATTCTCATATATGCAAATATTTTGTGTTGAGGTATGGATTGAATGACCCTAGAGGGGACTTGTTGTAATAATTATAAAATGTATACATTTCTATTTTGCATAAAAATAAAAAAAATATTCTTAATTACATGTTGTTATAACTGGACATGCAAATTCAAGGTGAGAATGCTTTAAATTAGGCTGGAGTCTTGTCCTGGTATAAGTATCTATGAACAGGCAATGGAATTCAATATCAGACATGAAAAAATAGCAGATTTATAGCAGAAAATTTTAAAGGGGAACTCCCTACATCTAGCAGATTATATTCTCGAAACATAGATTATGTGTTCAGTGAACGTAAAATGATAAATAAATATAATTTCATAGAAGAACCTATGGCGAAAAATGCCTCGTTCTACCACAATTAATCAATATAGAGGTTTTCTGTAATAAATCTCATCCACCCTTTAATTGTACAACAACAACTCTACATAGATTATTGAATGTTTTACGGTACTGTGGTGTATTTTAAACCGCTGATTTTATCGATAATGACTGGGAATGCATAGCTGAAACTTTTAGGTTAAGTTATAATACTTCCAAAGATTCTATTATTTATGTTTTGGGGGGTTTATAGTTTGGCATCAATATAAGGCAGTATAAGGTATGTACCTTTAACCTTCCACAATGGAAGCAAATGGGATAAAGTAATTGTAGGAGTCATTGACTGTATGTACGTGGCACTGCTGTTTGCTCTTTGAGTAGCTGCTATTCAGCCATCACCAAACTGGGTGCACAATATCTTCAGAAATTTGTTTACCGTTCTGATAAAATTTTGACCATTTCCATTCCCTACATAGAACAACTGTAATCCAATCATCATACATGATCATGAACAATATTAACTAGAACCCCTCCACACACACACAAGTCTGCCAGGAGGTGGGGCTTGTTTTATATAGACGTATATGTAAATCTTGTCTAAAAATGCAAGTCCCAGAGTTTAGATATTTGGTGTGCAGCATTGTCTTGGTGGATACCTATCAAATTCGTCAAAATTATTCGCCTGGTGTCTAAATTGACCGTGCCTTACGGGTTACATGTAAATATTTTAAACTTTAAAAATCTTGTCAGAAACCACAAGACCCAGATCTTAGATAGTTTGTATGTAGCACTGTCTAGTGGTCCTCTCAAGCTCACTCAAATAATTTAATAATTTGGCTGGCTTAAAGCTGCTCGCTCACAGTTGCTGTCAAAATAATTAAAATTTTCAATAATGATATAGGTAAAATGTAAAACAATGGCTAGAATCAACAATATAAGTAAAAATCTAGGTAGAAATTGATTGAAAATGTTGCTGAACTTGGTTTTACAGTACAGCTACACATGTTTTTATTGGAATTTCAAAAACGCTTTTCAATTTGGTAGTGTATAATTTCAAATTTACAGATATACTTCACAGGAAATTGTACCTGAACCTTTTTATTTGACTATTACTTTTAAAATATGTTATTTTCAGACAGTTTGATGAACTTTATTTTTTCAGAAAAATTTGTGAGGGAGCAGCTTTAAAAATTGACCCTGCACGTGAAGTCAGTCGTTTTAACATAGAGATGTATAAACTTAGATATTTGGCTTGTAGCACTGCCTAGGGGTCCTGTACCAAGATTATTCAAATCATACCCCTTGTGTCCGCCGTTGGACCCGTCCCAAGCTACAGCTATGAAATTTGAACTATATGGCTAGTTTTGCATGCAGATTTCATTTTGACCTTGACCTACTGACCTTTCTGTTGTGGAAGCTACATCAATAAAATTTGGACCATGTATACAGTTTCGTTATTCAGCAATGTAATTCTATAAGCTTTAGGCTTTATATTGAAGTAACCTCTTGTTACCTTAAAGGTCGTGAAAAAAAAATACCTTAGATCCCAGTCTTCTAATGGCTATGACCAACTAAGATTTTATCCCCATTTCAGGTCCATGTGACCATGACCATTTGAGTATTTGACCCCAAAATGTAATACATGTATGCACAACTAGACTTCATACTGATGCTTTCCTAAAAATCTGATTAAAATCCAACAAGGGGGTTTGGAGATGAAGAGCAAAAACAGAAAAGTGGACACACTGACAAACGGCAAGGGGAAAACAATATGTCTCCCCCTGCCAAGTTTCTAGATCAGTCGGATCTTCGCAGTCACAACTGAGTTATGAAATGTCCACTCGTTTAATCCGTCTCTGAACAAACTTGATCAAAACTAGGTCATTTCCGTTGTCTGAACGTCGAATTCCAGCATTTGGTTGGTTTACGATTATGATGAATCAACAGTTTATATTCATACAGTATCTTTATTGCTCTTCAAATGTACATCCGTTTAGTACTTATTCAAACTCTTAAAAATGACTGTTGCCAAAGTTATAAGTGAAATTGATGAATCTGTACAGCAAGTTTATGGCCATTGAATGATACTGAAAGCTTCTTACACATATCCAGAAGCTGATAAACCACTTTTTAGTACATGTATTTCAAATTAAAAGTTATTTCTTACCTGTTTTCAAAGCATTTACTGTGTTTCAAGCATCGCGGTTTACCATAATGCAGTGTGGCCTTAAAGGTACTCTAGTAGTTAGAGTATCATCAATGTTGAGCCTTGCCGAATGAGGGTTTGTGGTATCTTGCTGCAGCAGTTACTGACAAGGTTAACCATTGAACGTAAGCTATTTCGCTATTTCCACTTCGAAGGCAGAACGATTTTACAGGTTGACATTTTAGAGTTGTCCGCCTTCTACGTCTCACTTTGATGTGCAAATAGCTGGGAACACATCCCCAACAAAATTCTGTTGGGCACTTGTAAACGCAATAAAATCCAATATTTAAATGTATCTATGATTTAACATGATAGGATTAAGTTTAAAAATGATACTAACTCAATTTCAAGCTGCATTTACCTATTTACACACCTGCATCAATCATTGAATATAAAAATAAACGGCATATCATGCCGTACACTAAACAAAACTTCTAACGCGCCACCTGCTTTTTTCCTTCTTTATTTAATTACCGAGAGTCCCCATTTATGTCCTCTTATTGCGGGCCGCTATATTTAATACGTGCATGGAGACTTAAGCACTAGATCGAACATATGCGTCTCTCTACATTATAAAATTGAGGTACTTCTGATATGAAAACTGTAGACACAGTCATTATTAGTCATTTTATTTGGAAAAGCAAGAGTTGTCGTTTGTAATTGAGCTGTCGTTCGTTTCATAGAGGGCGCAATCTAATCTAGAAAAAAAGCGCTTTTCACGTTTCAGTCGCAATCTACGCCGAGAAAAATGGATATATGATTGCTTTTTCCACTTACACAGCCTTTGGCATTATAGAAACAAAGTGCAGTCGACTGAATATTCTTTGATGGCCTTTTTAAATATATATGATATTATCTAAGCTACATTTTCCCCCCAGTAATAGGTCTGTCTCCGTGGTGTAATGGATAAAGCCGTTACGTCAAACTTTTGTCTACGTGTACTTTTACGAATCCACGAGTTCGAATCCTATCAACACCCAATTTTTTTTATAAATTTTTTTCTGCTGTTTTAATAATCATTTTTAGCTTTTTAACCATTTTAGAATATTTTACGGCAAATAATCATAAAAATTTTCATTCATGTCAAATTAATAAGGATAATGGTAATGAAAATTTGAGACATATCCAGGAACGGTCTACAAAGCATTCTTGGACATACTGTATAAATATTATTTGATAACAGTAAAGTTTCGATACTACAGGTCAGTCAGTAGATGTGGTGTCGTGTCAGGTTTTGCTTGTTCAACCAGAATTGGTTTCCTCTAGTTCTTTTGGGGCCATGCCTCAATATCAACCATCACCAATTTCCAAAATATTTACATGGGATTATTGTTTGTTGGCCCGTTGTGATACTTTTATCACGTTTTCTTGTTTTTAGCTATCGCTGCATGAACGGCATCATATCTTGCAATTATGAAGACATTGGGTAGATACTTCTGTTATATGAAATTTCAAAATGATTGAGTGGTACACATTTCGTATGGAAGAAAATTTTTTTAAAAGTGTTTTTCCCAAGAAAAGTCAAGCTCAAGGCAAAATCACATGTTAAATCTACGGAGGTTTTAAACGTTAAAATAAAATTATCTGCCAATGATTTGTGCCACTCGATCTTTAGGAAATTCGTATGACTGAAGTATCTACCTAGTGTCTTCATAAATGCAAGATATGATAGCTTTCGTGCACCAATACCTAAAAATAAGCTGGCAGATATTGGAAGGGCTGTTAGTTAAATAAAGAAGGAAAATGGCAGGTGGTGCGTTAGAAGTTTTGTTTAGTGTATGTGTAAACTTGCATGTTTAGGTTTAAACATTCAGATGCTCATAAAGTGGTGAGATTTTTCATAAAATCTTAGGTTTTCATTTAAAGACATATTTAATTCTTCATTTTAGAGTGGAAAATTATTATTTGAACTAGGTAAATTGTATATTATGCGCCGGTTGTACCTAATTTGAAACTACACTTTCCGCCCATTATGAAGCACATTAAAATTAGGCGTAGAACTAGTAAAAGGAATACTGAACGAAAACACGCTATATCAGACTCAGTATAAAGGACTTCTGTCACTAATTTACAAAAACGGCGAACGTGAAAATTAAAAAAACTGGCGTCCCATTACTCTTCTGAATGTCGACTATGAAATCATAGCACAGACTAAAACCACTTTTACCTTATTTCATACACCAAGATCAAAAAAGATATAAAGATGGAAGTAACATAAATGAGGCAAATAGATTTATTCAAGACATAATTGAGTATACAGATAAAGAACTAAATGAAGGTATTTTTTTTTTTAGAACAAAAAAAACTCAAAAGAGATAGGGGAGGGGGTATATTTTTTTATATAAAAAAATAAATTTTTTAGGAAAAAAGGGTTGGGTCAATATGTTGTTAAAGCATTCAAAAACTGCAATCCAAACGAACGGTTTTGTTCACGACTTTTTTCTATATCTCGTTCAATAAAGCAAGGCTGTCCGATTGCGCCGATTTTGTATATCATCCAAGCTGAACCAATGGCTTGCAGCATTCGAGCTAATAACAGAATTCGTGGAATTGCACTACCGTCATCAAACTGTACAAGTGTTGAAGCCAAAATTAGTCAGTACGTCGACGACACCGTGACAGCTTTTCAAAAAAAAATCATAATTCCCTTCCACATAATTATTTTTAAAAATCTTAACACGTACGAAAAAGCATCTGGGGCAAAGTTAAATAAGGAAAAAAACTATCGGTCTGCTTATTGGAAAGCTCAAAGGACAAACTCCAAAATTCGATGAAATGAGATGGACGAAATCGAATGTTAAAACACTAGGCGTTTATCACGGATACAACATCGGTAACGATAATATTTGGAGGGAAAAAAAACAAAAAAATAAAATCGTGCTTAGAAGTATGGAAATCAAGATACCTTACAATACAAGGAAAAATTTTAATAGTGAAAACATTTATCTTTTCATCTATCATTTATGAAATGGAGAAAAGGGAGATATCTGAAAATTACGAACGTGAGCTAGAGCTATTAATCCAGAATTTTATATGGAAAGGTAAAAAAACCAACAGTTTCCAGACTAACTTTAAAACGTGATAAAATGCAGGGTGGGTTTAACTATTTTAATATAAATGATTTCAGATTGGCTCTAAATGTAAAGATGATACACAAAATAATTAATTCTGATACTCAAAAACAAAAATAATATCAAACAGGGAATGCCACGTACCAAAAACGCAGCCTCCCCAAAACGAACCCCACAGCACCCAGAAGTGCACATCACCAACACACACACACACGCGCGCACACACACACGACACACACACACACAATCATGTACACACACACACACATATACACTACCAACACACACTAGCATACAAAGCAAACACACGAGGACAAAACGAACAATTAAAGGAACACAGTGGGGCACCGCCTTGGAACGGTCAGTGGCAAAAACACCACTGGGGAGCTTAAACCGGTTTATGGTGGCACCCAACCTCACTCTTACCCCCACCATGTTCCAAAGTCACAGGACAGTGTAAATAAAAGTAATCCCTGCTAGGTGAATCTCTAACACACGCAATGGAAACAAAAGGCATGGTATGTAAAACACAAAAATGCTCGTGTATAAATATATAAAAAGCTAACCTTGAGAACCAAAAATATTTGTACTCAATGCCTTTGCAGAAGGCAGGGCACCACCAAGAAACACCCTTAAGGGCCCGACGAAACAGGCCAGAGGACAGAAATCAAAACAGTTTCGTCCCAGTGGGATTTAAAACTCCGCCCATCACGAGTCCTCCCCCTCTTCCGTCAGACACAATCAAAGAGGGAAGCATAGCGTCCAACTGTAAACGGGTTGAACACCAAACATGCGGTGTGTCTCAAAACAGTTGGGTCGTAACCTCTTTTTAACAAAACGTTTTATAATTTTAGCAAATACAGTTGGAAAATTGCCATGACCCAAAATCTTACGAAGTTTGTAAACCACATCCCCATAAAAATCGGGTTTTGAAATACCTTCTCGCAGAAGAGTCTTTAGATTACTATTGAATTTCAAAACCAAATCAGAATTACGATAGTAAAATTTAGCAAAATATTTACGCAATTTGTAATAACGGTAGCCCTGTTGAAGAAGTTTATTTGTAATATATTGATTACGTTCATTGAAATCCTCAACATAACCACACCCCCCGGAAAAAAAAATCCCTCAACCCCCATAACTACACGCTCTGGCAAACCAAATTAACTGAGAAATGTATACCCCATAAGATGTATGGACATGAGGTACATCCCCATCCAAATGGGGGAAATTTACAATACTAAAATTAAAATCATCCCTCTTGTCATAAATTTTGGTATGTATAATATTGTTATAAATAGAGAAACTGGAATGTTATAGGGAAGTATTCAAAACTGGAATGTTATAGGGAAGCATTATCTACAGTCACTGGATAAGGCTTTTGGTCAACCTTTTTTCCTATGCAGCTGTTCATATGTTGGGAATGTCAAACTAAACAAAGTGAAAATGCCACCGTTTTACGAATATGCGATCAAAAACTGAATACTTTTTTTGCAAAGCTTAAGAGCAAATTTTAGAGATGAATTTGTTCGGAAACAAAAATAGTAGTTTTAAAAAAAGACCTCTGTTCCTGAAAACATTTACCCTAAGTGATATTAAATTGATAAGAGACATCTGGGACTTGAAAACGGAAACATTTATATCAGAAACTGAACTTATGCGTAAGCTTAAATACAAAAATAACAGGATTTCGGAATGGTCTGGATAAAACAAAGCATTCCTAATGATTTCATATTAACTCTTAAAACAGGTTACGCACAAGCGAAAAGAATTCAAATATGATATGGTCTAGCATGCAGTTCCGAACAAATCGGAAAAAATAATCGAAACCAAAAGAATTAAAAACAAAAATGATCTTACAACAATTGTATAGTAAAGAATCCTGCGCAAAATTATGCTGCGAGGTTTAATGGGAGCAAACAATTCCGGAGCAGAAAGATATTCACTGGACCACTGTTTGGTCAAACATTGCAAAGCATACGCCTCCTTAGCCGCTAAGCAATTTCAATGGAAATTTATCCACAACGTTATATTTCGGAACATAAACTAAATTTATTGAAAATTTCAAACGGGTTGTCTAATATATGTAAAAATAAAGGGGAAACATTCAATCATCTTTTTTGGGAATATAAACTTGTAAAAATAGTGCTGGAAAAAATGATTAAGGTTATAAACACAGTTAAACCCGAAGGAGTATATTTTTTAAATACAATCATTTTTTAATTTATAAGGCACATATGGAAATATAGAAATGATTATAAATATTCTTCCTCAACAAAAACACCAGAAGTTTGTTATAAAAAATTGTATGTATAAAATAAATGAAATGTGTATGTTTCACAATATAAAACGCGAGGATTTTAACTTTTAAATGCTTTACTAGTCTAATGAATGGAAATCAATAGTTTATGTAAGCAATATATACTTGAAAT
Organism: Saxidomus purpurata; assembly: GCA_022818135.1. Taxonomy (NCBI): domain Eukaryota; kingdom Metazoa; phylum Mollusca; class Bivalvia; order Venerida; family Veneridae; genus Saxidomus; species Saxidomus purpurata. Next base: position 53,539,290 of record JAFMSR010000008.1, on the reverse strand, counting down.
TTAAATAATTTCTGCACGCTTTTCTTTTTAAATGTTCACTTTTCGTTTCGGTGAGGATTGAAAACGGTGTGTTGAAATATAATAAATATACATATATATGTATTTTAAGCAATGTTGTTCTTAGCACTTCTTATTCATGCAAGTGTAGAACAAACACACTGCAATAAAAAGCGAATCATTGTATCACTACTATGTAAAACTTTTTTTAAATTATAGATAGAATTTCATTTTCATTATTAGCATTATTAGTAATTTTGTTAATGCACTATATCTGTTATGCTATGTACATAAAATGATTACTGTAAGGCTGATAGGGGATGTTCCCCGGACCCTTTCAAGCCAGTGACGGGGTTAATAAACGGGGTCACCCCGCAGGGGGGCCTCAAAAAAAAATATATATAAACTATCAGATCTGTGAAACGGGTCACACTGAAACGCCAAATTAATTAGGCTAGTAAGTTTACTGCTAAAATAACGCATCGTGCAAAAGTTCCTGTAGCGTTATTTAAGATTTCATGATAGGAAACTTCCGCCAATATCTTATCAAATTGATTTCGTTCTTAACACGTGCATTTATCACCCTTGCTTTTTTCACTATTTTTAAACGATCTAAAAGATTTTTTCCAAAAGAATAGCAATGTACAAGGAATAATACTGCAAAATGAACAAAATACAAATGAACTCTTTGATCTTCTAAAAATATTCATTTTACTTTATGCAGATGACACAGTAATAATGGCAGAAACAGCGAATGATTTACAGGAAGCTTTAAATACTTACGAACAATATTGTGATACTTGGAAGCTTAAGGTAAACACTTCAAAAACGAAAATTGTTATTTTCGCTAAAGGCAGACAACCTAGGTATAACTTTACTTTTAAAAATGAAGCCCTAGAGGTCGTGAACGAATATAAATATCTTGGTCTGTATTTTAATAGAAGTGGCTCTTTCCTTAGTTGTAAAAAACATATTTCAAACCAAGCAACTAGGGCAATGTATAGTCTTATCAAAAATTCTAATCGTCTTAACCTTCCGATAGATTTACAAATAGATCTCTTTAATAAAACTGTCAAGCCTATTTTACTTTATGGAGCTGAAATATGGGGCTTTGGGAAACTAGATTTAATAGAACGTGTACAACTAAATTTTTTGAAATATATATTGAAATTAAAAACGTTTACTCCTAATTATTTTGTGTACGGTGAAACAGGATGTATGCCATTGTCAATAGATATAGAAGAAAAAATAATTTCTTTTTGGTCAAGACTCTGTGTAACTGAAGGTGGGGACACACCAAACAAACTATCATCTGCAGTTTATAAAAATATCTTACGATCAACAGAAACCATACCCGATGAAATTCTTCAAGTATAGTACCCATGGCTGCACAATGTTCGATATATCTTAATTAAATGTGGTCTTATAAATATATGGACCATACAAAATTTTCCGAATACAAAATGGTTAAAGATGTCGGTTAAACAGAAATTACAGGATTTATTCTTGAATAATTGGTATCATTTAGTTGAAAATTCAAGCAATAGCACATTCTACAGAGTATTTAAGAAATCTTTTGGTATTGAATCCTATTTATCTGAACTACAACCCTCTTTATTATATGATCTCATCAAATTTAGAACAAGGAATCATCGCTTACCTATTGAAACAGGAAACTGGTAAAGAATACCAATAAATGAAAGGAATTGTAACTCTTGCAGAAATAAAATTGGAGATGAATTTCATTATTTATTTGAATGCAAACAATTCTCCAATGACAGAAGACAGTTTATCAAACCATATTTCTACCGACGTTCAAACATGTATAAGTTAGAAAAATTAATGTGTACTGGCAACAAATCAGAATTTCTGAAACTGTGTAAGTTTATAAAGGTTATACTACGAACTGTTAGAATGTAATATCTATATTTGCCGATTATTGTCATTAATATAATGTTTGACTATCATGTATTAATTGAAATATGAGAACAATATTGATGGTTTATATGGTATATACTGCACCTAGAATGTGTTAATATATAGAAGCCTCCTTATATATCATATTGTCTGTTGTAAATGCCTCATATTTGCATGTGTGTACATGTATTGAGAGAATAAAAGAGATGTTCTGTTCTGTTCTGTTCTGTTCTGGCAAAGCGATAATTATGATGAACATCCACTACAATGACATTGACATCGGTTTCAAATTTGCTGTCGTCAGTGAAGATTTTATGAAACCACCGACCTGACTTTTTAATTTCACACGGATTGATCTCCCAGAGCCAGTGCTCGTCCCGAAAAGAAGGGGTTGTGTGGTTCTGGTCACAGAGCTCTGGATAAGAAGTCCGATGTTCTACCCCTAAGGCACGGCATTTCCATCATGACCTCAAAGTAAAAATTGTGCTTTTTTGCCGCAGTGAATTGGTCTCAAACGTTCGCCGCAATATGGATATCTTTAGCGTTTTTTATGTAGTTTAGTTATCCAACCTCACGCGCCTTTTATATGTAGATCTATTGATCCTCTTCTGAATAAATACAAAACTAGTGTAGAAGTAAAAGTCTGTTAGATAAAGAACCACGACAAGTTCGATCAGCTGTTTCATACGACAAACAAAAGCATAAGACAGAGAGGTTATACAACTATTCTTGAACGCACTCCAGGTTTGGCGGTTGATCCCTTTACTATATGTGTCCCTTGCGTTACTAAGTTGTGCGTTTAAGTTGGGTTTACAGGATAACTGCCTATCTGGTTAATTCAAACCACCCGATACGTTTTAACATAATTCATGTGACAAATGCTTTTCATTCGGACTAATACACAAGTTCCACATGCCTTTAAAACTGCCGCATTGATGTCCTGAAGCACTCCTTTCTGTCGGCGATCAAACAGTTATGGAGGCTTTCAATCGCTGTTTTTATCACTTTTAAACTTGCACATTTGCACGCAGCACAACACTTTTGTATATACACAATATGCGACAATGCCCAGAGACTGTACAGACTGGAAGAAGAAGAATACCATACTAATATGGAACGTATAATATGGGTTTTAGAAAGATCCTTAAAAGCGTCTGAAAACTCAGATTTTTCTGTCTGGACAAGTTTGAGTTAATATTAATACACCTTTTGCTAAGCATGTATGTTTTTTTGATATGCAGAGTTCGTTTAAATCTTACATATAGTTAGATTCTTCTTTGTAATCTATCGATTTGACTCTAGGATTTCTCATTAGAAGGAAAATTATATTTATCACCTGTTTTCGCGACAGTGAAAATATTACAAAAATGGCCTCTAACAGAAAAGGGACTGTTAAGTGGAACATCCCACAAAGTAAAGCTGAATCACATAGTCATAGACAACAGAAAGCAATACCATTTAATGATGATTCCGTTTCTGAAACAGTTGAATACTCTGATAACTTTGATAACTTTGAAGACCAGACGGCTCAGCTGACTTACTCGGACACATTTGTCAGTGGCTCCTACACGTCTTACTCTGATACATTCATGAATGGATCCTCACAAACAGCAAATGGTTCTAATAGAAATGGATCTTCAGAAGTTGGAACTGCCTTGTCATTAAAAACATCCGTAGATGCTTCAGAAATACAAGAAGCAACAAATTTAGAAACAGCCAGAACAGAGATGTTGGAGACTGTGATTGAAGTTGACTCTGATATTTCATACACAACAGGACTATCAGGAACTATTAAAACAGCATATGAAGTAGACACATTTAGGGATTTATCACGAGAAGTTTTAGATACTCATACATCAGATTCACACATTTATTCAGACACATTTGAATCAAGTGAAAGAACAAAGGCAGAGTCACATTATGATGAAACTCAAGAGTCAAGATCTGACAGGTCAGCTTACTCAGATTCATATTCAACAAGGACTTACACAGACTATTCAAAGGAAGATGAAAGTCTTCTAGATAGATCCTACATTGCTCCTGACCATGATGGGAAATCGTAAGTAAATACAAAAAAGTTTTAACAGATGTACATGACAATATCCTATATTTTATGCAATCCATTTTTACATGTATGTGCTTAAAAAGTGTATATAATAGAAATCTCCATAAGTAAACAGTGTATCTTCAACAATATTATACAAGGTTGGTTCTTACTTATTTAATCATAAAGTGATATATAAACTTTATAGGCATTTACATTTATATGTGCAAGATTATTTCAGATATTTTTCTTTACAAATAGGCTGACAGATGATGAATATGATGATGCTGGTGACACCTATGATGATGACTATAGTTATACCTTTGAACCAACTGAGCAGTCAACATACACACACCATGATCCAGAACAGGTGTGCATACATGTATATAGTTGAACTAGACATTGTCATCGTTTAATACTTTTTCTCAAAAGTAATGGCACAAAATCAATCTAAATGAGGAAAGTTCTTACTAGACTGTTCAAGACTCCCAAAGTGTTGTGATTCAATAGAAAACACAACAGGGAATTTGGTTGGTTTGCCTCATATGGCTGTACAGTGGAAACTTTACTCCTGTGGAAGCTATGTTTTATTAGCTCGACTATTCGAGAGCTATTACAGTCACTTGTGTGTCTGTGTTGCGGCTTTGGTTAAAGTTTTGCATGCAGTTTTGCATGTCAGACAGTCAAGTCAGATAAATCTTGTATAAAGTTAGTTCAAATGTTGGCCCTTGTTTGACTTTGAAAATTTGGTTAAAGTTTTGCATGCAAGGTACTATCATAGATATATCTCAGTAGCCACTTCTGATATTGACTTGAAACTTCATTGATGTCTTCAGGGGTGTCAGACAGTCAAGTTAGATAACTCTTGTGTGAATTCAATACAAATTATGACCATTGTTTGACTTAGATAATTAAGTTCAAATTTTGCATGCAACATACAATCATACACATATTTACACACTTATGGAAGTTATATCAAACTTAGCAAAAATGTTCAGGGGTATATTTTGTATCAAATAATTAAGTTACCAAAAATTAGATATATAGTGATAGATTTTGACTTCTTTTATGATTCAACGTTTGTAGTTTATACTGAAAGAGTCAACAGAATTTTGTTTTGCTATTATACTGCTTGGGGTGATATTTCCGGACAGGAACTATTCCCGGACACCCCCATTTAAACGCTTTATTTTAACATATTGTTTTGATCCAGCACAAACAATCATTTGGACTCTTGCTTTTTGAAAGTTGAACAACACCCATTTGTTTTTTGCGAGTATAATGCAACAAAAATGCAAAACAAACTAACTTGCATATCTTTTTTTCTGTAAACATGCTTGGGGAAAACGGTATAACTGCGCATGTGCATCATGCAACATTTTGAAGAGGCACTGGATGTGCACTTTAAATTGTTAGCGTTGCTATTCTTGGTCGCAGACGAACATAGAATTCAATAAAAGAACATATCAAACCTCTTAAGTTAGGTTTACAATTTTTGCACCGAAAATGTTATGAATTATAATTAACTTTAAAAAAGACTGAATACGCTAAAGGAGGTTTTAGTGTGACGTCACATCCAGGATTTTTCGTTACTAAAAATAGCCTGGCATTGAACTGCCATATGCTGAATGTGTATCTATACAGGGTCCGTATATTACAACGGACCCTGATCTATACAATATAGACATTATTTATCGCCAAAATAAACTAAATTCCAAAGTGTCCGGAAATGTATCCTGTACTAAGGTTAAAAACATACCATAAAATATACCCCGTCGGGGCCTCGTTTAGTATAACGGAAGTTGTCGTAAAGCAAAAACGTAAATATAGTCTTGTGGAGGCAGGGCACTCGTTTGGCCGATTTTGGGGCCGAATATCGGCCCCATTCCCCTCATAAAATAATATGTTTTTTCCCCTTTCTTAGATAAAAAAATCCCTCGAAAACAAAAATAAAATCGGAAGTGAAAATCACAAGTTACTCAATCGCTGGACATAAGAACGAAAAAGGTTTGAGTACGAATCCAATTAAACATTCACGAGCCTTCTCCCTTGATTGACTGTCCAATGAATTTTTCGTAACAAGTCGGTATAGATTCATTTATATTCCCGAGCCAAAATGCGACAAAAAATAAATTCTGTCGCTAAATTCTTTCAGCTGGAATTTTAGTGGCGCCAACAAAATAATCTGGCAATTCTGACGTGTCAATCAAAAATCGATTCTGTTGGCTAGTTTACGGAAGAAGGCGGAGCTAATTAGATGCTATCTGATAACCTGGCCGTCTCGGACGTTATCAGAGGTGTTAATTGATGAACAATCATAAAACGAAATATAATAGATCTGCGAATTTATAATCGTTGTTTGTAACACGGATTTAATTAGCGATGCTTGGTTGACACGACTCGATGTATTGTTACTATGTAATTCACAGATTGCACTTGGGTGATCATAACACAATTCATGTATACCCTTTTTCCGATCACCACGTGTCATAACAGACTTATAATTTCGGCATTGTTTTTTGGGGTTAGTAATTAAATTATTGACTTACATTGTGCATTTTCAAGTTGCAAATTGTGCTGGACGTAAATGTTTCCCCTACATGAATATATCTATTGGCAATAATCGCGCCTTCAAAACCTTCAGTATTCGTTAATACTTATCAACACTTATTTTAAACCTTTAAACATACTTTGGACAAATTGTGTTCTATTTAAAAGTGTTTAAATCGCATAAAATCGAAGAAACATTAATGTACGAAAATAAGTTCACGGACATGCGAGGTCGCGAAAATATGTGACAAACGGGGAATGCATACAGTTACTTTCATTTTTGAATTCATGGTGCTGCAGAACACGAACAGAAAATTATGATATGTAAACTAAAATTGACCCAGAGGGAACCCTGTTCATTCGGACTTTTCATATATTGCCCTTAGCAGGTGAAAAATGTCACATAATCAGATACATTACCAGCAAAAAATAACATCGAAAACAGCAGATAATTGTTAAAAAATAGACATCTCATTCAACAAAAAGTTTGCATGTGTCACTGAGATGTTTTAATTCATGAAAGAAATCAATAAATATAGTAGAACAACTTGCATAATCATTTGTTGTAATTGTCAGAAAACTGTTATGTAGAGCTCTACATCTGTTGGAAATGTTGAAAACAGTATTAATAAGTGTGAATAGTAGTAATATTTATATGGCTAAAAATTCCCCTATTAGTCTTAAAACGACGAGAAATTCCCCTTCCAGAGGGTATGGGTACCTGTCCCCAAAAGTTGTCTAGTGCCCTGCTCGGAGGATGGGATGAGGTATGTATGGTGAACATTTGGTCAAGTTTTGTTAAATAATAACCCGGCGGTTTTAGAAAAATTGTCATTTTCGTCCGGAAATATGACTCTAAGCAGTACTGATAAAAGTTTTGTTTTATTAACAAGCACCCAGAATAGCTGAGCGTCCTTTCTTATGGACAGCTCTTGTTAAACCAGCTCTTTATGAATCTTAATGGTCAGAATGTTTGTTTTGGTTTAAATGAAGACTAGGTTAAGTTTGAAACTGGGACACCTGGGCCAGAAACTATGTCACCAGGTAAAATCATATAAAAAAAACTTCCAAGCGCCATAGAAGTCAACTTTAGAACCAGTCTATGAGAAACTTGATATATGTCTTTCAGAAAGGCAGGTCACTTATGAAAGTAGGTAATGGCCATCAGTTATATATAAAAACTAGATCATTAGGTGAACTTGGGTGATACTATATAAATGCACGACAGATAATGTAAAAATACAAGCGCTGTTACAAAAGTAATTTTGTGTTTTTCTACTATTGTCATGGTGACTGTTTGTTTACATTTCAGACAAGAATTGAAGCAGAGCAGATGAATATTGCAGAACAAGCTAAAAAAGACTTTGTGAAGTCTATGTTGACAAAACTTAAATCAAAGCCTGAGAAGAAATTTAAACAGTTAGAAACTATTCCCTCAGCTGCTGAAGATGGTATAGTACAACATTTGTAGTAATTTAATGGTTTAACAATGAATGCAAGCTTCTATTTATTGCAATATTTACTTCTTTAAAAATATTATATTTAATAGCATCTTCCCTCTTGTAGGCTGTTATCTAGAGACATGATATTGTTAGACCACCTCGTAGGGAAAGGTGACATCCATTTACATTAAATGCTCCCTTATTTGTACAGTGTTCATCACTGAACCTTGACACAATGTCTATAATGCATAGCTTCTTGGCCAAGTTAGAAAACTAGCCAGATCACTCTTGTCACTTGTGAATTATTGCCCTGAAATTGCTGAAACTTCACCAAATTTTACCGTCTGCTTTCTAACTAGTAAGTTTTTTTTTGTATAATGAAACATAGTCAAAATCTTAATGGGCATTTATTTTTAAGGCAAATTTGATAAAGATGTCTCTAACATGCACTTTTCATTTTTGAGTAGGTCTTTGTATTTAGTTGTCGTATATTTTTCAGTGGAGGAAGATGACTACCTTAAGCACTATTGCAAGAAGAAAATAAAACTGTTGAAAAAGAAGAAACATGCAAAACAGGGTATTTCTCTTCTTTATTTAGCAAAACCATCCTATGTGTCTGTTGTTGTTATTGTGAGATTGTGGTTGATACTTACTTACCAAGCTACTTATGACTTTGTAGGATAATAATGTGTAATTGTAGATCATGAATACTTGGTTGAGTCATTGATAAGACATAATTTGAGGGTTGACTGTGAAACTGAAGTAACTTAAAGGTGGTCAATTACTTTTAAGCAACATTTTATGACAATTTTTACTTTTTGTATATTCTGTTAGAGATTTATTTAATGAACAAAAAGACCCATTACACAGAGTTAGATCCCTATCAGAAATTTACATTTTATTAACTTTTATAAAATTTTGTTATTACTCCCCTTTAATATGAAAGTATTTAAAACGTTGAGTATTTCTTTTTTATTTCAATATAATTTCTACTTTTACATTTGAATTGGATAGATATACAAATATCTTAACATTCTGAACCAAAATGCAAGTTTTAAACCTACGTGTAGCTTCTGAATTGATTTATTTCAAATCTATCTTGGGTGCGCACCCAAGAGAGGTTAAGGGAGGTAATAATATCTTTTCAAACTTGAATTTCTAATGAATTCCATCTAAATATATAATATTTAATGCAAATATTTCACAAATATAATATAATAGGTTTATATTCATATCTTTCTGTAGGCAAAGTATGTGTATCAAATTTTTACTTATGATATAATAACTCTAAAAATACCTCCAGTGAAAATCTTACTAAGTGATCATAAATGAGTGTAAATGATCAGATTTTAAAGTCTCAAACAAATCTGTTACATGGCCAAATTTTTGCAATTATATACCATTAATATGAAATAAAGAAGGTTTTACAATAGTTTTGCAGCCAACCATTGAATACTATTCCAGTTAAAGGCAGTATGTTCATGTATTTCAATTATTTCACAAATCCAGTTCAAATGGATGAATGACATATTGTTTTGACCATTGCAGCTGGTTTAGAGGAGAGTGATGAAGTATCGGACCTGACAGAGACATCAACCAGCCTACAACATGAACTGCTGTCAGACTATGGGGTGCCAGACTCAGTACTTGAGAGAGCAAAAATAAACAATATATTGTCTGCTATGAAAAGAGTATGTCTTTGTTAGTCTTGGAATCTAAAGCAGTAGTTTCTGATATTCAAGCTAGTGTTTGCAGACGTGTGCTACTTTCACAGCAAATTAGTTAAAATGTTTATCATATAGTACCTACTCCGTTTAGATTTGTATCAAATTAATTAATTTTCATACATATGTAAGACTAAAAATTTGAAGCGGCAAGTAAAGATTTTGTTTGTGTTTTCCCTCTGACAGTAAAACAAAAGTTACAGCCTTAAAACAATGAAAACTGCTGATTTTGAGCTTGTGTCATGTGTTAATTGAAAAAAACATGGATTTAATATCTGTATTAGCCAAGATACAAAAAATTTGCTCGGTCATATACATGAATAAACATATAAGTTACATACGAATGGTAACTATTATCAGAAACCAAATCTAAGAAGACTGTTAATTTAAAATAATATATACTATTTTTATATTACAGGCTGCTAAAGAAGAAATTCATGATCCGTCAAGATGCCCAGACTGTAGGTTAGTGTACAGAATGTTTGACAGTATACCACTAATTCAAGAGTTGATGTGTAGCAAAAGCTCTAAAAGTCTTTCAATTTCAAGGCTTTGTATTGCAATAAATTATATAATAATAATACAATCAGTTAATCACATTGTTTACCCTGTATTGAGGCCTCAATTCAAGTATTCAGAACTTGTATGAAATAAAAAAATCACTTAAAACAGATTTGCACTGAAGATTTTCAGAATCTTTTCATCATTGTTACCCATTGGTGTCGGTGAATGATGCATTTGATTTGAATTTACTGCAGTTGTATAAAGCCTGCTAAATGTGCAGATAATTTGCAAAAGCACTGTAAATGGAGAAATTTCCATGCGACAAAATTTCATGATAAGTAAGCAGACACTTACTCGCAAATTTTAAATTCTTGAAGAGAATTGTCTAACAGTAAATCTGTGTGAAATGAATTCTTTGTTAGATTTTTTAATTAGCAAAGTGGGAAATTCTTGAAAAAGCAAAAATTCCGTCATCACAAATATAAGCCAGTTTACAGTAGTAGGGTTTATTTATAGATTTGTTGTCCATCAGAGGCATCTAGCTGTAGACTATATATCAGTTTACAGTAGTAGGGTTTATTTATAGTTTTGTTGTCCATCAGAGGCATCTAGCTGTAGACTATATATCAGTTTACAGTAGTAGGGTTTATTTATAGATTTGTTGTCCATCAGAGGCATCTAGCTGTAGACTATATATCAGTGTACAGTAGTAGGGTTTATTTATAGATTTGTTGTCCATCAGAGGCATCTAGCTGTAGACTATATATCAGTTTACAGTAGTAGGGTTTATTTATAGTTTTGTTGTCCATCAGAGGCATCTAGCTGTAGACTATATATCAGTTTACAGTGGTAGGGTTTATTTATAGTTTTGTTGTTCATCAGAGACATCTAGCTGTAGACTATATATCAGTTTACAGTGGTAGGGTTTATTTATAGTTTTGTTGTCCATCAGAGACATCTAGCTGTAGACTATATATCAGTTTACAGTGGTAGGGTTTATTTATAGTTTTGTTGTCCATCAGAGACATCTAGCTGTAGACTATATATCAGTTTACAGTAGTAGGGTTTATTTATAGTTTTGTTGTCCATCAGAGACATCTAGCTGTAGACTATATATCAGTGTACAGTAGTAGGGTTTATTTATAGTTTTGTTGTCCATCAGAGACATCTAGCTGTAGACTATATATCAGTTTACAGTAGTAGGGTTTATTTATAGTTTTGTTGTCCATCAGAGACATCTAGCTGTAGACTATATATCAGTTTACAGTGGTAGGGTTTATTTATAGTTTTGTTGTCCATCAGAGACATCTAGCTGTAGACTATATATCAGTTTACAGTGGTAGGGTTTATTTATAGTTTTGTTGTCCATCAGAGACATCTAGCTGTAGACTATATATCAGTTTACAGTGGTAGGGTTTATTTATAGTTTTGTTGTCCATCAGAGACATCTAGCTGTAGACTATATATCAGTTTACAGTAGTAGGGTTTATTTATAGTTTTGTTGTTCATCAGAGACATCTAGCTGACTATATATCAGTTTACAGTAGAGGTTTATAGTTGTGCCATCAGAGACATCTAGCTGTAGACTATATATCAGTTTACAGTAGTAAGGTTTATTTATAGTTTTGTTGTCCATCAGAGACATCTAGCTGTAGACTATATATCAGTGTACAGTAGTAGGGTTTATTTATAGTTTTGTTGTCCATCAGAGACATCTAGCTGTAGACTATATATCAGTTTACAGTAGTAGGGTTTATTTATAGTTTTGTTGTCCATCAGAGACATCTAGCCGTAGACTATATATCAGTTTACAGTGGTAGGGTTTATTTATAGATTTGTTGTCCATCAGAGGCATCTAGCTGTAGACTATTTATCAGTTTACAGTAGTAGGGTTTATTTATAGTTTTGTTGTCCATCAGAGACATCTAGCTGTAGACTATATATCAGTTTACAGTAGTAGGGTTTATTTATAGTTTTGTTGTCCATCAGAGGCATCTAGCTGTAGACTATATATCAGTTTACAGTAGTAGGGTTTATTTATAGTTTTGTTGTCCATCAGAGACATCTAGCTGTAGACTATATATCAGTTTACAGTAGTAAGGTTTATTTATAGATTTGTTGTCCATCAGAGGCATCTAGCTGTAGACTATATATCAGTTTACAGTAGTAAGGTTTATTTATAGTTTTGTTGTTCATCAGAGACATCTAGCTGTAGACTATATATCAGTTTACAGTAGTAGGGTTTATTTATAGTTTTGTTGTCCATCAGAGACATCTAGCTGTAGACTATATATCAGTTTACAGTGGTAGGGTTTATTTATAGTTTTGTTGTCCATCAGAGACATCTAGCTGTAGACTATATATCAGTTTACAGTGGTAGGGTTTATTTATAGTTTTGTTGTCCATCAGAGACATCTAGCTGTAGACTATATATCAGTGTACAGTAGTAAGGTTTATTTATAGATTTGTTGTCCATCAGAGACATCTAGCTGTAGACTATATATCAGTGTGTAGTAGTAGGGTTTATTTATAGATTTGTTGTCCATCAGAGACATCTAGCTGTAGACTATATATCAGTGTACAGTAGTAAGGTTTATTTATAGATTTGTTGTCCATCAGAGGCATCTAGCTGTAGACTATATATCAGTGTGTAGTAGTAGGGTTTATTTATAGATTTGTTGTCCATCAGAGGCATCTAGCTGTAGACTATATATCAGTGTACAGTAGTAAGGTTTATTTATAGTTTTGTTGTCCATCAGAGACATCTAGCTGTAGACTATATATCAGTTTACAGTAGTAGGGTTTATTCATAGATTTGTTGTCCATCAGAGGCATCTAGCTGTAGACTATATATCAGTTTACAGTAGTAGGGTTTATTCATAGATTTGTTGTCCATCAGAGACATCTAGCTGTAGACTATATATCAGTGTACAGTAGTAAGGTTTATTTATAGATTTGTTGTCCATCAGAGACATCTAGCTGTAGACTATATATCAGTTTACAGTAGTAGGGTTTATTTATAGTTTTGTTGTCCATCAGAGACATCTAGCTGTAGACTATATATCAGTTTACAGTAGTAGGGTTTATTTATAGTTTTGTTGTCCATCAGAGACATCTAGCTGTAGACTATATATCAGTGTACAGTGGTAAGGTTTATTTATAGATTTGTTGTCCATCAGAGACATCTAGCTGTAGACTATATATCAGTTTACAGTGGTAGGGTTTATTTATAGTTTTGTTGTCCATCAGAGACATCTAGCTGTAGACTATATATCAGTGTGTAGTAGTAAGGTTTATTTATAGATTTGTTGTCCATCAGAGACATCTAGCTGTAGACTATATATCAGTGTGTAGTAAGGTTTATTTATAGTTTTGTTGTCCATCAGAGACATCTAGCTGTAGACTATATATCAGTGTACAGTAGTAAGGTTTATTTATAGATTTGTTGTCCATCAGAGACATCTAGCTGTAGACTATATATCAGTGTACAGTAGTAAGGTTTATTTATAGATTTGTTGTCCATCAGAGACATCTAGCTGTAGACTATATATCAGTTTACAGTAGTAAGGTTTATTTATAGATTTGTTGTAGCTGTAGACTATATATCAGTGTACAGTAGTAAGGTTTATTTATAGATTTGTTGTCCATCAGAGACATCTAGCTGTAGACTATATATCAGTGTACAGTAGTAAGGTTTATTTATAGTTTTGTTGTCCATCAGAGACATCTAGCTGTAGACTATATATCAGTGTACAGTAGTAAGGTTTATTTATAGTTTTGTTGTCCATCAGAGACATCTAGCTGTAGACTATATATCAGTGTACAGTAGTAAGGTTTATTTATAGATTTGTTGTCCATCAGAGACATCTAGCTGTAGACTATATATCAGTGTACAGTAGTAAGGTTTATTTATAGTTTTGTTGTCCATCAGAGACATCTAGCTGTAGACTATATATCAGTGTACAGTAGTAAGGTTTATTTATAGATTTGTTGTCCATCAGAGACATCTAGCTGTAGACTATATATCAGTGTACAGTAGTAAGGTTTATTTATAGTTTTGTTGTCCATCAGAGACATCTAGCTGTAGACTATATATCAGTGTACAGTAGTAAGGTTTATTTATAGATTTGTTGTCCATCAGAGACATCTAGCTGTAGACTATATATCAGTGTACAGTAGTAAGGTTTATTTATAGTTTTGTTGTCCATCAGAGACATCTAGCTGTAGACTATATATCAGTGTACAGTAGTAAGGTTTATTTATAGATTTGTTGTCCATCAGAGACATCTAGCTGTAGACTATATATCAGTGTGTAGTAGTAAGGTTTATTTATAGTTTTGTTGTCCATCAGAGACATCTAGCTGTAGACTATATATCAGTGTACAGTAGTAAGGTTTATTTATAGATTTGTTGTCCATCAGAGACATCTAGCTGTAAACTATATATCAGTTTACAGTGGTAGGGTTTATTTATAGTTTTGTTGTCCATCAGAGACATCTAGCTGTAGACTATATATCAGTGTGTAGTAGTAAGGTTTATTTATAGATTTGTTGTCCATCAGAGACATCTAGCTGTAGACTATATATCAGTTTACAGTAGTAAGGTTTATTTATAGTTTTGTTGTCCATTAGAGGCATCTAGCTGTAGACTATATATCAGTGTGCAGTACCAGCATCTATCTGCAATCTTCATTCTGAAGGTTTTACTGACTTCTGTTACAGCAATGGTGAACTTTTGATCAGTAAACCTTTTCCAGCCTCAATTAAGGGACACTTCATAAGAGATTAAAAAATTGCTCAATTTCTATTTTGAGATGCCTGACCAGTTTTATGTAGATGTTTTCTGATATTGCAGAAAATTTAATACCAAATTGTCTATCATTTGACGGTCACTACTGTCATGCTTGTGTTGTTTTAAATGCATGAAGAGTTGAATTTTAGTAAGTGTTCAGTTGCATCAAGCAGTCTCTATTGGGCAGGCACCTGTGGTCACTTTGCGGCATTCCATGACTGTTTAGTACAGGCTTGATTGAAAACATGTTAGCTTCCTCAGTGTAATGATAAAGTTGATTTTCTATCTTTAGGGAAGTGAAATCAAGGTTGGATGAGGAAGATGCACAGCGACAGTTTGTGACAGCACATGCCAAGAGACTGAAAAGTAAACTAATGGATGCTAAAGTTGAGGAACATTTGCTCAAAATGGTATGCCATTTCATTTGTTCATAGTGCTTTTTATTTGGAATATTGTAACAGACAGATGATCCGAGAGATTTTTTATCTTCAAGTTGGTTGTACCGTGCTGGATCATATGACAGAATGATTGATGCTAAATATTGCTCCAATGTGCCACTTTCTAAATGGCTACAGCTTTGCCAAACTGCAACACATTTTGTTCTCAAAGACTGCTGTAATTTATTCACTGTGAAATCAAAAGTTTCCCTCCTTTTAAACTCTCTCATAATATGCCAAATAAGCTGCCATGTTAACCAGTCTAATTTCAGATTGCATTCTGTCTACTGTTATATCTGTGTAATCTTGCGTAGGTTAATTTAGTGCTGCCAGATTTACCTGCCCGTGCATAAAGATCACAAAAAATTCAAACACATGTTTGTCATGGAAAATTAATTATTATTATATAATTGTGCAAGTTTTGCAGTGTTTAGATATAAATGCATGATAACAGTTTAAAGCAGGTAAAAGCATGTGGCAGTAAAAGTGTCACAGCCAGGGCCAATACACGCCACCAATTTACTATAGGTTTATATAGGAGCGCTGTCGTTAACTCGCAATAACATTTTAACTAATAAAGTTATTACAAAATCACAAACGGGATAATACAATATAACATTTCCCCTTTATAATGAATATCTTTTTATTTTTCTGAGACTTTATTTGTTTGGTCTTTTTTTAACTTAAAAACTCTACCCGTCGTTTTACTATATAATATATAGTAAAACGCCTAAAATGTGACAATTTTAAGGGAAAATTTTGCAGTTTATCCTCAATTTGTTCAAAAACTATAACACTTATTTTAGAATCACAAACGGGATCTAATAAAACAATCATTTAACATTTTAGTGATATATTTTATATAAAAATAAAGAAAGAAGAAAATGGTCTTTTTTAAAGGTTTTGTTTAACAGGTATGTAATTATTCATTTTACGTAGTAGGGTTATTTAAGATTTGTTGTCCGTAATACTCTACTTACGAATGATTGATCTAACTGCTCCAGGTCATTGATAAGTTTTATGGCCAGGACATTACGTAACATTTATCACGCTCTTTAAAAAGTTGTATTTTGGGTTTTGTTTTACACTGAAATACAAACTGGGTTAGAATCTTCAGTTTTTTGTGTTCATAAAGGCAAAACCATTCATAGAAACTAGATATAGATGATTTTGTCTTTATAGCGAAGATATATGATTTTTTCAGTATAATTATCAATAATATTATTCAGCTTTTGATGTTAATTTGCAACACATAAAAGATATGTATTTCTATTTGAAGCTCTTGCACTGGATATTTTATTTTGTTTTACATTTTTCTTTGTCTCAGTAAAAGGCAAGCATCGTTATTAGTGAAATTAGTGTCATTTTATAGGTGTCCACATAGAATTTCTTCCAGATCAAAGCTGGTTTTCATAAAACACAGGTAAAAAGCAGGTTGTCTAGACTCTTTTGTCTTTCATTTCTTCCTGAAGAAATAAACTGATTATTACATTAACAAAAAGGAAGAAAAAGCACGCGAAGGTTTGATCTGTGTGCAGAGTATCTACATGACAATCTTCATTCTGTAAAATTTAACAGATGTTATTTTACTGCAGAAATGGATAAGTAAATTTTTTCCAGCCCAATTAAGGACCCTTATTTCTTCTAAAAATTGCTCAATTTATGATTTGGTTTTAAGCAGATGTTGTCTGTTGCAGAAAATTTACAAACCAGTTGTCTATCATTTATGTAAAATCTACTTGATATTCTGAAAAGGAAAACTGTGCTATTTCTTAAATGTTCATTACAAACGTCTCTACAAAGAAATCGATTGGCCAGCTCTGTATCAGATCAGGAATAACTGACTGTTTGGGACAGTTGAAAAAAAGTTAGACTTCCTTATGTAATGATAAAGTTGATTTTCCATCCTATTTACATTTTAAAAGCATGAGGATTTTGCAACAGACGTTTCCGTGCAGCACATGCCGGACTTGAAAAGTAAACAAGGATGCTACAATTTGATCAACATTTGCTCATGGAACCATTTCATTTGTCATAGTGCTTTAATGAGATCAGCTAAATGCACACTAAATTTTTATCTCCAAGTATTTGTCAAAATTACGATTCATATGATGATTATGCTAATTATTGCTCCAATGTCATATCTAAATGGATAATGCTTTGAAACTGCATCTATTTCTTCTGATAGAACTGCTGTAATTATTCATATAAATCAGAAGATTTCCCTCCCTCTTTAAACTCGCATAAACCAAGTAACTGCCATGTTCAATATCTCCCTTAATGGCAATTATTCTGTCTAGTAATATCGATAATCTAATGAGTTAATTTACCCTGTGCCGATTTACCTGCCGATTCTAAGATCACAATTCAAACAGTTGTTTCCGTCATGAACTCCTAATCCCTATTATATAATTGTGCAAGTTTTGCCTGTTAGATATAAACGCTTGATAACATTTTAATGCGGTAATGGTAGTAAAGCAAAAAAACCTCTGTCCTCGTTGACAGTGAATATTGGTCTGATAAACTGTATATTACATGTTTTATTTCAGAACTCGATATCCATGATAGCAGAGCTTGCCAGAGAGCTTCCCAGGCCTTCAGAGAAACCAGAGAAAATATTTGATCGGTTGTTTGAACCACTACTTGGGAAGAATGTGATGAGATGAACACATATTGGTTGATGCAGTTTAAATGCAACAAACTATGAACTGTATCCAGAGCATCCCAGAAACACGAGATGGAGCATTAGCTTTGTATTGTCAAACAACACTGATGATGCCTGGTGCCAGTGTGATCATGCAGGATTGTGTAACATTTTGAAACGTCTGTATAGCTATCTAGAGATCGGTGATGTTCATTGAACTGAAAGAGATAGAGATTTAAGGCAGGGTAATTAAATGGCTGTGTAAATGTGCTATGAAAGTGTGTACTTTAGCAGCAAAATTATGATGAAGTACTCATGGAAATTTTGACTTTCTATAAATTCAGCACCTTTGACAGATTAGAGAGATGCTCCGATTAACAGACAAGTGAAAGATAAACTACAGCACTACTGCTATTGGTAGGGAGAAGTATATGATATATTAGAGTATGCAGTCATAATATACAATAGTTTCCATCTGTGATACTAAATGTTTCCTGTGATATTATAATTTTATGATGAATTGTTTGCAATTTATAATAAACTGTCAAAAAACATTCATAGATGATGAGACTGCTTTATCTTTATACTATTTTACCCAGTGCATGGTATTGACTTTACCTAGTGCATGGTATTGACTTTACCCAGTGCATGGTATTGACTTTACCCAGTGCATGTTATTGACTTTACCCAGTGCATGGTATTGACTTTACCCAGTGCATGGTATTGACTACCTAGTGCATGGTATTGACTTGACCCAGTGCATGGTATTGACTTGACCCAGTGCATGTTATTGACTTTACCTAGTGCATGGTATTGACTTGACCCAGTGCATGGTACTGACTTGACCCAGTGCATGGTATTGACTACCCAATGCATGGTATTGACTTGACCCAGTGCATGGTATTGACTTTACCCAGTGCATGGTATTGACTTTACCCAGTGCATGGTATTGACTTTTACCAGCAATCAGTATGTGTACCTTTGAATGTATCACAGTCACACTTTGGAGACATACATTAAGGTCAATTTATAGTGAAACCTCTCATTGCTTTGTAAAGTTAAAATTGTGTAGAATAATTTTTCCGAATGAAGTAAACATGGAAGTTTTTAACAAACCTGTCTGAACAAAATCATTCCTGTATTAGTTAAAATTTAGTTTAGTTTACCGAAGTCATTGGTGTGCTCACCATCGTCTATAGTTACTAATATCGTATACCTGTCATAAATACTTAATCCTGATTGGCCGATAGCGCTCACGTGCCGGGTCTGCAAAAGTATGTGTAGACCTGGAAATGATGTGTAGACCTGCACGGATTTTAAGACGTCATTTCTGTTATATTTTCGTATGATTTTCACTACTCTTTATGAGGTATACGATATAATGATTATAGACTAATGTTTCGGTCAATACATAGTTTTGCGGACCTGTTAAAAGTGATATTGACCGACTTCGTCCTGGTCAATATCACTTTTAACAGGTCCGCAAAACTATGTATTGACCTCAAAATTAGTCTATAATTGTATAGTGTAATATGCCCTGGCGCTATAAACTCATGCAGGCCTTGCTGAGCAGTTTTCTCAAGTCTCTACAGTTGTTTTGTATTTATGGCTGATCCCTCCAGATGCTTTATCATGACTTGTCGGTCTCATTTAAAACATCTTAACACTTGCTACTAAAATTTGACCCAGATGTAGGACAAGACATTTCTCACTTACTCTATGTAAGCTTCCGGTCAGTTATGGCCAAGTTGTATCTATCAATACAATATAACAGAACAATTTCCTGCTTTTGTTTTTTCCTTTTTAATGTTGCTTTTCAATTATTATCAAAGAGAGAAACTCGCACTGTAGAGTACAGCCATACATGTTTCTGCATAGTAAATACCGAGTGAATGCATAAATATACATTGATGTGAAGTTCCATTGTTTTCGGAAAAAGTAGTTACTTTGCACATAGATTTGTGGATTTCATATTTAGAATACTATCCATGGTGTTTCAAAGTTTGTGGCCTACTTCAAGATACAAGAAAATCAGGGAATTTCAAATCCCAAGGACATTTTTTTCTCACATTAAATATAATTTTTATTGGAATGACAAAATTGTAACCATTAAAATGAATACAGGGCGAGTTTCTTTCCTTGATATATCACAGTTTTTTATCATAAATAATTTTTTTATCAAAGATATATACAAAACAATTTTTTTTCATAACAAAACCAATGTTAAACTGTCCATATAAATTTCTTTGCAACATCTGAATGTAGCTAAAACTTGTTACACAGAGTGATTTGTTAAACCAGGTCCATTTTCCAAACAGCAACTTTCTACTTGTTATGAGGAAAGCAGACAAAAAAATCTTATCGGGTGAGAAAACAGATTTTGATAGTACTAAATTTGACCATAGCAAGGGAGTTAATTAGTTTGATATGAACAGCAAAAGAATTGTAAATAAATTGAATTTGTAAGGAACATCAGCAAATGTAAATGGATACAACAATGTCACCAGTATTGAAAGTTCTTGGCTCTCTCAAAAGTGATTGGTTTGAACATGTCTCCAGAATCATAAATGGAGAGAACATGTTTCAAAATCAGGTAATAACTTATTTCTGTAACATTAACTGGAAATCCAACATCATACAAAATCGCAACACTGGTCTTTGACTGCTAATATTGAAAATTTGATATTCTGTATAGTTATTGTGCACCAATGAATGAATTCCATAAATTTTAAGTATACTGTCCAAGTTCAGATAAAATTCACGTGTACTGGAAGGACAGCTTTGATATTCATAAACAACTTAAAGACCTTCAACACTATGTAGCACACTTCAGTTTATGATAAATGTGTGCTAAAACACAAATTACAACTGACAGCTCCAAAAGTTTACACTAACATAGGTAGAACATGTTTGCTAAACACTGTCTAAAATGTCTAAAGAATGTTCCGAGTTAAAGAGTGGTCCATGATTGAAATAATTGGTGGAAATGCTTTAGGAATGAAAAGAACGAACGCATGTAGTAAACGTATCGCAATTTCTTTTCTTTCAAGTCAAGTCTTGAATATTATGTATAGACTTTTTTTAAACATTTGATAAATAACAATAACAAGTATGAATGTGTAACATTTTTGCTAGATTTTCTTGTAAGTCTGTGCTTCAGGTGTGTCAAATCGTAACAAGTTGCCAGGCTCATGTATCAGATCTACAATGTATGTCTTAGGCGGGAACTTTGGTGCTCCAGGCTGAAATAGACAGATATATAACGTGTATATTTAACTTGACATGGCAGTCAAGAATTATACCTCCACAATAAAGAGTTGATTTATATATAATGTATTTATAAAGGCTTAAGAGAACTCAATACTTGTGGGTGAAAACGAGTGCCCCATTCATATTGCAGAACTTGTTTGATAAAGCAGTGATGTAGCGGATAAAGTGATAAACCATTGAGGACATGGGTTCAAAACATTGCATGTGTCATGAATGTACCTGGGTGAACACACCTCCCCTAAAGAAATCAGCTGGCAGACCCAAGAGAAGTTGAATAAGCTTGAAGCTATGTTGCAATAGAATTAAAACATCTGTAGAATTATCATTGCAGTAACATACTATTAGACTCTCCTTGTCTTTTAGATAAATACAATCATGATAGATATTTTCTGTTAAATATATGTAGCTGCTGAATATTATAAAGAGATTTGCTTTAAACTCTTAAAGCTTGAAATGTGTCTGTAATATTCCTTCTGTAAACTATGCGTTTTTTCCATTGAAGGCACTTTTATATAAGCACCTTTGACACCTGGATAAATGGTTGCCTTAATTTCAAAAATATAAAGGCAAGATTCCCCTATATCACTCAGCTGAGTTTACAGAGAACATGCAAAGCTTTCTTAAACAGGCAATGATCCATGAAGGATGAAGGTTATGATACCTGAATGTAGTACAATGCTTTGCAAGCTTGGTAACATTCCCAAGTAATTCAAGGTCGCTCTTTCATGCATCAGACTGCTGTACACAGATAATCATACAATTTCAGTCACTCTTTATCTTATATGGCTGCGTGAAGAAAGGAACAAAAACTCAGTTGATACCAGTCGTGTACAAGTTAACTAGATGCTCAAGGTCAACATGTCTAGTCCTCAAAGGATATTAGTGGGACCTTGACCTTTCAGCTATTGCTCTGAGTCTTCATCATCTGAAGGTGAACAATTGTACCCATTCAAATTCAAACCCTTTGATGCATATGGGCAGTGTGTAATGTGCCCATTTTTGACCTCTAACCGCCGAGTATGACCTTTATGGTTATGGTCATTACATTACTATGTGCCAAATAGAATTAAATTATGACAACTGCAGGTCATTTTTTTTATCTTTTGGTTCCCATAACTAACAATGTTCTGCAATAATCGATTAAATTATATCAAATTTGTTGAAGGACCACCTAAGGATTATCCATATTAACAAGTTTTGTTGGAGATGCTGTTGTAAGAAATATGTTGATGAGACAAGACAATAACAAACAAAGGTTGATCACAATAACTCACCTTGAGCAGTTTGCTTTGGTGAACTTACGAAATTCTAGCAACACTTTTGGTGCATGCTTTTATTTTTATGCAAAAGGCTTGAATAATTACAAGATGGAGAAAAGCAAGGATGCATAATTACAGCGTGTACTGAAAGAGTTGAAGCTCTCAAGACATGTCTGAAGATGGGGATTAGGATGTCTGGGATGAAATAAATGGACAGACTGGTACTATTATATGTAACTAAAACTTTGTTATTCTTTACACAACAGTTATATTTACTGATGTAAACAGAACATTACTCATTGACATATATATTATTATTAACAGAATGTTAGCGTCTAGGAATGTAAGGATTGTTAATGGCAAATATTCAAATGATATTTATATTTACAAATTTTACAGCATTAATTTGAAGCTCTAGCTGGCATACTACTTGAGCTCCATGCTTGAATGATGAACATGAAGTTTGATTCAAATCTGTCTATATTGGTTTACAAGTTATCTTACATTTGACCTAGTTTTAAACATTGCAATAAAAGAAGTAAAGATTCTTCACATTAAGTTTGACTAACATCTGCCAATTGTGTTTGTAAGGAGATATTAAAAGCAGTTCCTTTGATGTCTCCTGGTAACTTGATTTTCACATATATTGTATACATCTTACTGATGATCTACATGAAACTTTGTTCCATTTCATCATTTTATTTAAGAAATACTATCTAACAATTTTCCACTTATTTGATCTGGTGACCTAGTTTTCAGCTATAATTATGAAATAACATCTGTTCCAGCGGTGTTAGTCGTTCAATAAACAATGATTTGGAGTACTGATACGCAGTAATTAGCCAAGAAGGCCGAAGGCCTGAGTGGTTAATAACTGCAAATCAGTACGACAAATCATTGTTTATTAGACGATAACAACGCTGAAAAGGATGTTATTTCGATTCTAACATGACCAGATACTACAAAAAGTGAATAAATGCAAAGCATTATTTTCTACGCGAATGCTCATTTAACGTCATGCGGCGCAATATGACGTCATGTTTACAGCACATCGGTTCCCGCGTTGTTTATGGTTTAATATAACATAATTTTTCTACTCTTTGTATATAGAGACAAAATCTTGAGTCATGATAGAATGTACAATAATTAGGATTCAACAAATATGGTCAATCTAAGGATCCTTTTGAAGTAATTTCTACCACTTTTTTATCTACATAGAAATATAATCTAACATTATGACCTAGTTGGAATGAATGTGACGGTAACATTTCAAGGAAGCTTTGTAATAAAGTTTGATCTGTACTGATTTACTTTATGAGAAAATACTGAAGGTTTACTATGATTTGACTTGTTTTGGACTAACATAAGTAGAAGACAGTAGACAAAGCTGTGTCAAGGTTTCATGTGATGTCTTGTTTTCTTGACAACACCTATACATAACTGAACTGAATCATTTATCACAGTCTGCTGAATAGAACTGAAAATATTGCAGGATGAACTATTCTTGCATTCTTGAAAAACTGGTCTGGCACCCCTCCTATGCCAGAGGACTCTCGTGAATTACTTATGACGTAACGTTATAAACAATGTGACATCACTTTCCTAAACACAACGTCGGAATATCGTTTGTTTTTTATGATAATTCATCATTTTGATAAGTTTGCCTTTAGAAATCAACTTTAAATTGCAAGAAGGTACGCAAGAAAAAGTTTCCATCATGAAACGGCTCAGATGCCTAGTTCCCGCCAAAACAGTTACCCTTCATTTAGAACCTCGTGCTTATGACAGAAACTATTATGAATGCATGTTTGAACAATGATGAAATGCAAGTCCTAGAGTTAGAGAAATAGTAGGTTAAGAAACCATGCCCCATAACACAAACTTACTGTTGGGCTAAAAGCAAATAGACTATCCTCTAGCTGAAATTGTGCACAAATATAAAACGGTGACTAAACTATCAAAGAACCTCATTCTTTTCTACAACTATTTGTAATTAACTAAGACTAATGTACACATACATTAACTGTACATGTATATATCTGTTGCTTATCATATCATACATGTAACATACTTGTGTCACAGTGTGTAAAAATGTTGTGTTTTCATTATGTGTACTTGACTGTACATGTGCTTCACATTTCATAACACATATAGCACTGATACATGAGATTTACTTTCATTTTCAAATACTGTTACACACGATTCTATATGCATCCATATTTAGGTTTATTCTTTGTAATACATGAACAAGCACCTGGTCTTCCAGAATCATTAGAGAAGGTGACAAGGAACTATAACTCTTGATGACAGAAGTCTCAACTTGCTGTGGACAGATGGCAATTCTGATTACATGTGATGAATTGTCTGTACATGTACTTATATATTGTAGAAAAATAAATAATCAGCCATTGTGAACAAGCAACACTGTTAACTGAAATCCTCAAAACTTCTATCAATTTCATAGAAGGGGAGATATTCAAAAGTCTTCAAAATATATATCATTGAAGCCACTAAGAGTTACAAGTTGATCTGATCTACATAATGCTTACAGAATAGTCCTCCTCGGGTAGTAAAACTTCATTCCACGCTCTGTTATATTCTCCCCGTACTAATGAACAACTCACGGCTATTTTGTCTGCAAGTGTCTGAAATATATTCAAGTAAAATCATGTTTGATTTTGACAGTTCATTGCTTTAGGGAAGATTAAGGTTCTATCATTCAACTTTTAAATATTGCTCAAATCAGTAAAAGTTTAGTACAAACTATTTTCCTGAGTGAAGAAAATTTTCTTATTCTGTATACATTGTATACCATGTTTTAAAAGCTGAGCGTTAATAAAGGTTCTGATCTATGCTTTTATACATCTCATCAAATAAGGTTGTTGTTAGTTGGATGGCTGGTTGGTCTGTTCATTCCTCCTTCTGTACACAGATTTTTTTTTATATTCAGCCTTAAAGGGGGCTATGAATCACTGTCAGTGACAGCACTCTTAAATTTTTTGTCATGAAAAGTTAGTAGTTTTCAGGAGTGTGCTAGGCAGTGAAAATAACTTACCTTGAACAGTAAAGCTCTGTGAACGTGTATTCCTGCTTTTATTTTTCCTAGAGGCACTATATTAGATTTAAGTTCAAATTTTAACTGACTAAGTGGTAACTCCCAGCCAAAATTACTCAGCTGACCTCGCTCAATAGGACCGCCCATTTTCTCTGCTACGTATCTGAAATAAAGAGGTGCTGCCATAATATAGGTTTTGAAAAACTTGCTTCCCTCACTGGTTGAATAATGGACATCAAAAACTTCGAGTATTCAAAGGTAATAAAAGAGACTTTTTTCACACAGAAAAATAAACAAAGATTCAGTACACATCAGTATGTTGCAGTACGCAATGCATACAAAAAGACGAGTTACAAGTATTGAAAGTCAATTTTACAGCATAATTTACTTGCTGAGCAATAATTGTACAAACAAGACCAGTATGAGCTTACATGGCTAAAGCTTTCACTTGTTCCCGGGTCGTAGGCAGGGGCTGTACTTTTTCATTAATTTCATCCATACATTTAAGGAGTGTAGAATCACACGGTGCTTCGTAAGGTTTGTTCTCGGCTGCTGAGATTGCTTCCGCCTCACGCTGTAGTTGTGCTTGTAGCTCCTCCTCCCGCTGCTTCTCCTCACGCTCCTGCTGTTTCCGTGTTTTTCTATTTATAGAAACAAAATCATTGACATCTAAATATTGAAATATAACAGTTTTCTCATCACTACCATGTTTCATCACTAGATTCTAATAACTCAATTACATACACAGATATTTTAATCAAGGTTGCAGGACTGTTATTTTTTTGTACTAAGTGCTCTGTCGTTTTTTCCAGAAAATTTTCTTTTGCTAGTTTTAATAAAATTGGATGGTATAAAAAATGACAAAATGATATATTTGGAGTGGATTCAATCAATATTAAGAGAACTAAAACATGTATATTCAATGATAGATCATTATCAAAAAACATTAGACACATTAAACCTCTGTAACAATTTACCAGCAAAAGATTAGAGCCAAACCTTATAAATTTTAATAGCAGACTTATGAAAACTGTCCGAATCTCACATGGTAGAATTACCATGGTTTCTTACTTCGATGGCATAATATATAAACAAGAAGGCCATGATTGCCCTATATTGCTCACCTGACTACCATTGGCTATAATACAAGGGCTCATGATTCTAACATAATTCGTAGAGGTCCACTACACAATGCTAAGTAACATTCCAAATAACTATTCTCTGCCTGTCGGCCTTCTTGTTTTCTTAAGTTTTCCCTATATAAGCCTATGTATAACAGGTCACCTTCCTCCGACCCCACCACCCTTATAAAGCGTTAATGCAATTTGACCTAGGGGTCATGAATTGAACAATCTTGGTAGAAGTCCCCCTCCTATTGGCTTTTTTACATGCCAAATATCTAAGCTAGACGCCTTGTGGTTTCCTGAAGTACTTTTTTAAAGCTGTTTTATGCAAGCTTATCCCAAGGCCAGGTATCACTTTTTGTGCCCTTGGAGGCATAATTTGACCCTGTGGTAGGTACTAGTCAATGTTATTTACCAAATATCTAAGTCTTAGGCCTTGTGGCCTCAAAGAAGTAAATTTTCAAAGTTTTTCCTATATATAGCCTTTGCAAAATAAAGCCAATCCAAGGGGTCAATTTTGTACCTGAGGATCATAATTTGAACAATCTTAGTAGCAGGTCTACTATGCCAATGCTACATGCCAAATTTATTTTAAGCTCAAGGCCTTGTTTTTTAATAGAAACACAGTTAATTTATATTAATATTTCTATTTAAATATGCCTATGTAAAATAAGTCTTTAGCTGAAACTCGTATTTATATCCGTACTTTGGGTCTTTATAACCCTTTCTTTGAAGGGTCATAATTTGAACAACCTAGGTAAAAGGTCCACTAGTTTCAATGCTAACTTACCAAATAATCTAAGAATCTAGGCCTTGATGGTTTTATTGATAGAAGATTTTTAAAGTTTTTCCAAATAGCTAAGATGCTTTATGCAAAACTAAGTTTTGACCATCCTTTCAAGGGAAATTTTTGACCAGCAGGTCATATTTTGATTACAAAAAATGCCTTGGTAGACGTCCACTAGACTAACGATTCATGCCTAAGATTCTAATATTAAGCATATGCTTCTGGTTTCAGAGAAGAAGATTTTTTAAGTTTTTTTATTTGTTGCCATAGCAACCAGTTCCGCCTGGAAGTCGGCACTTCTTTGAACAACTTTGATAAAGCTTCATGCAATGAGCATCCCTGCAAAGTTTCATCAATATTGGCCTAGTGTTTTGCAAAGAAATGTTATTTAACTTTACAACATGGTATACCAGGACGGATTCGGACGGACGTCCTTTGATTTAATTCATAATTAACTATTGAATTGGGACGCGAGGTTAATCATTGCTCACTCTGGCACTTTGTGCCAGGTGAGCTAAAGATACCTCAACCAAAATGTGCTAAAGAAGAAATATATGTTCCCTTCTATATATCTCCAAGGGATGAAAAAAATATGAACAGAATGCTGTAATGTAGTTTAAACCAGTAATCCTGTCAATCAGTATCTCTTCCAATAAGTGTACATTTACCCCATGCAGGAAATCATTACTGATATTTGTACTTGAAAAGATTTAAACCTTGATGTTTATTAATTACATTACTGTTTTTAACTTTTGTGCATAGAAAAGCAAGGTGTCATTTTAATAACAGCAATTTTTTTTCCCTTTCGAAATGGCTAATGACCGAAACCTATCAGATATAAATAAACTTATTAAAACTTCCGGGCCCCCTACGAAAGTGTGAGTTGTACCTAAAGTAATAATTCGAACAACCTTGCTCCATATAGGCATACCTTACAATGCCAAAATCTAAGTATTATTGTGATTTCTAACACGATTTCGCAAGTTTTTCCTATATAGCATATCCCCAGAGGGAAGAAGCTATACATTATTTACCATGATAAATTACATCACCTTGGTGGTCCACTGGGCAATGCTACATACCAAATATCTAGCTCTAGGCCTTGTGCTTTCCGAGATTTTTAAAGTTTCCTATGGAATGTTGCAAACTAAGTGAACATAGTTCAGGGTATTTTTAAAGACTTCCCAGGGTTAGAATTTGAACAATCTTGATAAGGTCTCTGTATTTTATCGCTTAATCAATATAGTCTAGTCCTTGTGGTTTCGAGAAAAATTTAAACAACTTATGCATTATGCACTATGTAATTTATTTACTACCCCTCCAGTAAATTCTTGACCCCAGGGTCAAATTTGATCAACCTTGATAAAATACAGGGACACATTTATTATTTCTTAAATATACAAATATCTAAGTAGTGCATGTGTTAGAGAATAAATTACATTCAAAGCTTATCCTGAAAAAATCCTATGTAAAATAAATGAACATCTATATAAGATACCTATATTGTAACATCTTGGAATGTCCACTAAACACATGCTACATGCCCAAACTTCTACCTATTGTTTCACAATACTGAACGATTTTTAAATTTCCATGATTTTTAACACAACCTAACAACAGCAAAGTTCTCATCATGATTCTTTTGACAACTTTGAAAAAACTGAAAGAACAAAAACAGCCCAATCACTGTTCTATAGAGGAGTGGAAGGAATCCACCTCTTACATATGTTATTCCCAGTTGCTTGAAGAGGCTCCTGGGCACCAGTACTATACAATGGTATTTGGAGACCCAGTCATTTCATCAGTAGAGAACTCAGTGCTGTCACTCAGAAAGTAACCTTGTACCCCTTGTGTCCCCTAGCTAACATGTTCCCAACCAGTACAAAAACCTTGTACCCCCTAGCTAATGTGTTCCCAACCTGTACAGTCTACAAATACTTCTTTCCTTTGTGCTCCAATAACACCAACATTCAAAAGGAAAATGTAAGTGAGGAGGGGAAGAAGAATGCCTGACTGTATTCTAACAATGTAAAAGCAATCAGTATCATCTTCCAAATAAGTGTTGTACAGTTAACACAAATGTCCAATCATATAACTTATATTGGTAGTGGAAAAATTTACACCTTTTATTATTACATTACTGTTTTTAACTTTTTCCATAGAAAAGCAAGGTGTTATTTTAATATCAGTTAATTTGCCAGGATGGTGGCCACTAATCTGACATAATCTTGTTAAAACTTAGGCTGGGTATGCAGAGAAGACAGTCTACAGGTAACACCTGACCCTAGCTCATACTAGATACAACACAACAGAGACATGTGCCTGCATTATTGCAAACAGACACCAGTATTACACTGTGCGTGAAATCTTACTTTGGTGAGGCAGAAAGAAGCTATACATTATTTATGATAAATACATCACGTTTTCCCTGAGTATTAAATAGAGACCATTTACTGCAAAATTGCAGTCTAGTCAAATTCACTATGAAAAGTTGCACGCATTCACCATAGTTATGTATTTTTGAAGACTTTCATGTTAGAATTGAACTGTCATTGCATTCAGGTTTTATCTTAAATAAATTACATGACTACTGTAGAGGATAAACAAGAGCTGTCCCTATCCACTGACGTAATTTCGCCCCCCAAAGAGGTGCCTCACGTCTGTGTCCTTTCCATGTGCTAAATAAATGGGCCATTATTATTTTAAATATAAAATCCTTCCATGCATGACAAGTGTAATCATTGCATCACAGCTTATCTAAATCATTACTTTAAAAAAACTAAGTATACCATACCTTTAGGTAAGGGACTTGTACCTTGCCTATCACAAACTTCTAACTAATTAATATACTGAACGATTTTAAATCCATGTTATTTTAAAATCCTAACAAAGCATAAGTAATGTTTTAAACTTGACACAACTGTAAGAACATATACAGCCATTCACATTACCTATAAATTGTAAGGATCCACCTTGACCTATGTGGTATTGGCATGTTGGTCTTGCAAGAGGCTCCTGGGCACTTGTACTATACAATGGCATTTGGAGCCCAGATTTCATCAGTTTAAAACTCTTTGCTGTCATCACAAAATAACCTAGTCCCTTGTGACCCCTAGCTAACATATATCCAAACTAGTACGGAATCCTTGTACCTTCAAACTCTAATGTGTGCCCTTAACCTTTACAGTCTAAGGGACTTGTTTCCTTTGTGCTCAATAACACCATCAGTCAAAATGAAAATGTGCTAGACATTTGTGCCAAGATAAAATCCTACTGTATTCTGACAAAGTTAAACAGTCTCAACTTCCAAATAATGTTGTGCAGATAAATGTCCACATATAATTATAGAGGATGATCAATAACCTTCATATACAATCTGTGTATGACATTTCCAAAGACAGCGTTTTATTCAAGGGATCGTTGAGAAGCCAGGATGGTGGTCTTATGTGCTAGACATTGTTGTCCAATTAGCTGGGTATGCATTTAAGACAGTCTTTCAGATAGCACCTGACTAAATTACTGACAACACACGGAATGTGCCTGCATATATACAGACACCAGTACCTTCACACTCCAAGTGTAATCTTACCTTTTGGTAGGCAGTGGGCCTTGCAGCTAACCATCTTGATGTGCTAACATCGTTCCCTGAGTTATTATATAGAGACCATTTACTGCATGACAGTTACAGTCAAATTCACATGAATTTGTAAGTGGGCACCATCGACCATAGTTAGTACTTCTGAAGACCTCTAAGTGGACTGTCATTGCACTGAGGGTTTACAAATAATTACATGACTCCTGTAGAGGATAAAAATGCTGTTACTGTTAGTCAGTGGCTTAGTCACAAAACTCCTTGTTTCTGAAAGATTACTTTATTTGGAAATAAAATAAAACATGCTTTATGTGTTAAAAGTAGGAAATTTTCCTGAAATATTTATTTAATAATTATACATGTACATATGAAACTGTGTCTAAAAAGGAATGCAAATTATTGTTTTTTTTATGTTATTTCCTGTGTGAAAATACTCATATTTCGTAAAAAGTACTTCAAAGTGAACTTAGCAATGACTACATGCACAGCATCTGAGACCTCAGTAGTAATATAACACTTCTGACTAGAACCCAATAATTTTCTAAACAGAATTTTTTTCAAAGAGTATAAACCCGAATACCTTGTCTATATAAACAAAATCCATGATACTCGAGGGGAGGGACCCTAAACCTATTTAAAACCACCCTAGGACTATCCGAAAAGATTATCCTAAAACTGATGGTATGGGTAACAAAAGTTAACCACACACCGGATTTCATTTAGATCTCACCGGAAAGCTGTAATGGACATGACAGAATCTCGCCTCCCAAAGAGTCTGTATGTGAAATACGATAATATAATATTTTACATTGTACATGTCAAATGAAGAATTCATCTACATGGGATCAGCAGCTTCCTTGTTTCCAAGACACCCAGAGTTTTAGATCAAGTAATCACAACTTAAACAGAGATTTTCTTCAGGAAACATCGACATTTCCTATGGCGTTACTGTTGCAAAAGTAAAG
The DNA here is from genome assembly GCA_022818135.1 of Saxidomus purpurata. NCBI lineage: Eukaryota > Metazoa > Mollusca > Bivalvia > Venerida > Veneridae > Saxidomus > Saxidomus purpurata. The sequence goes on along the minus strand of JAFMSR010000008.1, from coordinate 53,507,188 downwards.
CATAGTTAGTCACAATGTTACAAATAAGCCAAAATTTGCTAAGCTTCATGCATACGTTATTCAAATTTGTATATACTGTAAACTTGATGTGTATACATGTAAATAAATGGCTGTGATTACCTGCCAGAGAACTATATGCTTCACAATATATAAATGGGCGGGGCTTCAAATACATTGTATATAAAATATGAACATGTACATTTTGCACACACTCTGTCTTACTTACGTGGGGGAATGTCTGTAAACATAGGGAAGTTGGTTAATAGAATGTTTCTAAACTACAAAATTACTTATTTCTTGTATCTTCTAAAGTTTGAAACACTACAACAATTTATATACAGTATTTTGATATGCTGCTTGGTTAAATAACCTAAAGTAATTAAGAGTTTGTTAATTGTAGACTGATGAAACATTTATAAACACGAAATACATGTACTCGAATTACAATGTAGTACTGTTTTGCTCAGCTGAGATCTTGATGTTAAACAGTACAATCATCTAGTCAGTTCTTTTAAGTGCAGTTAAGGACAGAGCACTTTTAGGGATAAAGATTCAACTCATACAAGTTTTTATCAAAACAAAAGATTGTGACCATTTTTAATGAAGATCTACTTATGGTCAATACCTCTGGATGGCTGACAAGACTTAACTATCATTATTGACCATAATGTCTTATATTTGACAAAATAGACTGTACCTCCTTAGCTGTCTTTAGATAGGTAGACAAATTAACCTGCAAGGAGCATCTATATTTTGACTGTATCAACTCATAAATGAAATTAGATAACCAAGTTCTGAAGAGTTTTAAAATATATGAAAATATTGAGTCTTAAAGTAGTTAGGTTATGGATGACAGACAGACGGACAAATGCAAAAGGTTGATCGCAACAGCAGCCTCACAATAAGCTCATAAAGGAAAATGAAACAAGAAGAGTGAAAAATACCAGTTTGTTGAGACCATGGAATTGAAATATTTTCCCACCATTTTATAATTACAGATGTATAAATCACTCAGTTTTCATCAAACAATCCTATTTGTCTGTGATATTAATATTCATTATTTTGCAACATTCCAGGAATGGTTTCACTGCAAATATTATGCAATCAGACCTGTGAGTTATTTATAGAATTAATATAGAAAGGACTGTCAAAGACATGAAAAGATATCTGGTCAAATTTCAAAAACCTGTCTGACCTACTGTAAATACTGAGCCACAAGTCAATCTCGGCCATAAGTTGAGGGTGTAGTTTTGGCTTTAAAATGAGTAATTTAGTCAAGACCCTTCCATAAGTCATGGGAGGATTTTGGTATAATATAAGGAGTATTTTTTGTTTGGGTATTTTCTACAATATTTGTCCATGAAAATCAAAACAGAATGTGAACTTTGGTCCCCCTTTAAAAAAAAATAACTCGATAGAACTCGCTAAGCTTTTGAAAGGCAATTTTTGGATTGAATTTTGTTGACTTATGGCACAGTATTTACAGTGGGTATTTTAAAGCAGAATTTGTAATTGAAAACTAGAACCTGTTGTTCAAAACTTTAACCAGTCGTCAACTGAACATTTGATTTAACTTAAGGATTGTATTTTTATCTGTTCAAAGAACTGTTAAAAATAAGTGTATCCATTCAAGAAAATAAACCATGAAGCTCTAAATAGTACAAACAGAATGCCAAATAAAGAAGAAAGGTATAGTGGAACTAATGATGAACAACAGAGTGTGTTAATGCTTTTAATATTTCCATCATTTCAACCATACCATAGTCTTCATCAGGGATCTTCAGTACAAGTAGAATGAAAAAATCATGTTACTGATTTCTGCCAAGAATCAAAATTTTGAATCAAAATTTAACTGCTTTAGCTGGTTAAATTTTTGAACCACTGGCTCCTGGCTTGATTTATTGCCTTATTGCACCTCACTAAAATGTGGCAGGGGAAAAGTTTATTCAGACTTGTGTGTGCTAAATGGGCGACAGCTGGAATCAAAATTTGACCATAATTGTTAGGCAATTGTTACTGATTTTTCTGGGAGATGTAAGATGAAATGTGACAAAAGTGAGTTAGGTTTCCGTGACAACCTACTTTGACATTTTGGGTGATTTCTTATGCTCAAAATCGTTCTTCCGTATAATACTGCGAAAAACAAAGCAATTCTTGAAAGTCAGACCACAGAAAGCAATACACATTAAAAGCCATTATGTATTCTAAGAAAATTTTCCAACAGTTTATGCAACTCAAATATACTTGTGATATTTTACTCTATGCTACTTTTGTTTCCTGACTATGCTCTTTTTACGAGGATTTTCAACTTTAAATCAAAACCAGATTTCATAAAGTATCAAACTAATGTGTCCTAAAACTGCTGGATTTTTTTATTTTCAAAGATACATAATAGTCATAATACACATACACATGTACATGTGATGTTGAACAGCTGAAAAAATAATGTCCATCACTCTGAATCCATGTGTTTGTTCTTTTCTTCAGCTTTGTTTCTTATACAAGTGAAATTGTGATGTTAAAGCACTGTTAAGGGAACATAACTCAAACAAAGCTGAAGAAGTACTTTCAATCCTTTTCTGTTGCGTAGCAACAATTCAATGTCTTGATCAAGACATCATGGATACTGTTACTTAGCAACAATTCAATCATTTAATTAAGTTGCTAGGCAACAGTTCAAGTTTTTCAGATCATGAAGGAAATTGTTGCTAGGAAACAATTCAATGCCTTGATATGTCAACATGAGGACTAATACAATAATTGCCTCCCTTAAAACCCCTACAGCATCACAGATATAATAGCTTTTTCACCAACCCATCATGTGCATGTTACTTTTGTCTGTTTTGCCCTTTATTCTATCACTTTAAGACCTAATTTTGTAAGAACAAACATCATGAATTCAGAGTGAACATGAAGTCAATGTTTATGTTATATCAACACTCCGTCACTCTTTTACTTACGATCTGCCTTCCCTTTGTTATGAAATTTTACAAATTCAAGATATGAACATACGCAATTTATATTTAACCGTAAATTTCCTTCAGCAGGGTAACTTTGAAGAACTAAAATTAAACAGACTCAGTCAAATAAAGGTATCACAGTTGGAACCATCCAAATGTATGTATGGAGTACTTTTCTTTTTATAAATGTGATCTCAGCTAAGAAGTGATGAAAATTAGTTGATGAAAATTAGGATCAACTTGAGGCTTGATCAGAAATGTTTTTGTGAACCCTTTCCTTGGGTCTATTGTGAAGATGGTGCATAATTTATTAAACAAAATTTTCACAGTCAGACTCTGATCTTACAAGAAACATTTCAGTTCCACAGTTTCTCTGTCAATAAACTGGCACAAAGTAGGAATTATCTCAATTAGTATTAGTTTCTGTGCATAATTTATTAGTTCAGTGCAATTTCGTGAACAAGTACGTAATAACAACACAACCATGGGAAAAGTATAGTTAACTATGTTGCTTGCATTGACAGACATATTTCTTTTGGGTTTTTTTGACAAGAAATTACGTTAACAGAAATAAAGTACTGCCTTAGAATTAAATTTATAACTACTGGTAATAGTAATCATTTTGCTTGCAAGAGCATATACTAGAAAATGAGAAAGCGGACATTTTGCTGTAACAGTTTTCTTGTAAAAAAATCACATTATATCTGAAGTTCTGAACATGTTTTGTTGCATATTGCACAATTATATAAGTTTATTGTAAAACTGAACTAATGAGGGAAAGAACTTCTTTCTTTTTTTAATGATGTTCTGAACAGTGGTTTGGTTTTGGTATTTTTTCTCTCATTTGTCAAAACTACTGCAAGCATAGTGAACTTGAATATATGTGTTCAATATAGGGGAATACAAATACAAAGTTGCAAATGTATCTATGATATGAACAATATTTTATATGAATTTAATTGTGGTACATTCAATTTGAACATCAATACCAATCATTAATTTGGGGTGGCAACATTTTATTTAGAACAGTGTCAACCATGATTAGAAGTCATATACTAGGGCACCATGATCCCGACAGACTTGTCTGTTCTAACAACGGTCAAGGTTAAATCTTTAACATGCGATAACAGACTTTTGGTACGTTACTTAACCATACTGTGTAAATTAACAAACCAAACATGGGAAGCACTTACGTTTTAGAATCTCTTCCGGTACGTGATGATTTTCCTGTAACGCTAGTTTTTGAAGCTTCTTGTTTGGCGTCAAGTTCTGCCTGAGACTGGGCCTGCGACACTGCTGGACTGAAAATGACAGAAAAATACTCACTCACGCTCTTTCACCAAGCAATACCTATGAACAACAACTCCATACAGGTCAATGGATTTTCACAGTTCACTGTAACATTTCTTTATCAATTTTGTTAAAAAGGCATAATGGCAGTCAATGAGTGCTCAGATTTTTTGTTATTATCAATATGGCATAAACAATTTATACTGAGTGGTTGGAGGCGCCAGGCTGTAGGGTTAGAACATCTTAATTCCTAACTATGAGGCAGGCCTGGAGTTTAAATCTCATCTCTTAATTTGGCTGTAACTTCCACTATACTTTCTGTCTTTTAAGTGGTAACCATTTACCAGAGACTTGGAGTCTGAGATGATGCAAGGAAAGTGAAGAAATCATTTCTAAATGTACCCAAATACTCTTACACAAACATCTATTCTTTCTGTACTTACTCTGGTTTAGCATTGACAATTATGATGGGTCTCTTATCATTCAATTCCGACTTGGCATACTCTTCCACAGTGAGGAATTTGGTACCTGGTCTCAACTGCCCAACATCATAGAACCCATTCTCTATGTAATTTGTACTGCCTGGTAAAATACAGAATTTTTTATGAAACAATGGTATTGCTTTTTATGAAATAGTATGGAATGATATTGAGGTAAGCATGTACAGGTCAATGCTGAACTGACTAATACGATTTCTAGACAACCAGTACTATACTGGTACAATAACACCATGTCTATACTTCACTTTCATACGCATATTGCCAATACAGATACCATCTTGCTGGACAGTTACAACTTGTATGTTGTTTAGGCAATATACCTTGTTTCATACTTTACATTTACAATGGCAAAACAATCGAGGATATGTTTATTGCATCATGCTGTTATATATATATATCAAAGTACAAATTGCTAAAAATAATGCACCTATTAATTAAAAAGACTTACTGAGACATAGCCAGTAGAACTAAGCATAATGTCATTTCAAAATTATGTCACTTTTTGCAGGGCTGCCTACGCTAATCGGACTTTTCCTTGATATCCTGGATTGTCTGGAATCTTTTTTGTAACTCCATACTTGCTGCAAGACATTCAAAGCTTTCATCAATACAATTTCCAGTCATTAAGTTACAAACAACATATCTTTATGAAATCTTTCAAAAAATTTCTTACATAACTAAATGCATATTTGGTAACATAAAGAGCATGCCTTTCAGGAATTTTAATTCCTTAATGTGCAAATTTTTTCACAGGTAATAATCTTCCCAATTAATGGTGTTTTGCTTTTATTAGTAACAATCGTCTACTGTTAGAAGTTCATTGTAATATTAAGCATGTGATAATATCTTTTTACTAATAAAATGTTTAAAAGGCCAATTTTTGTATGATCTGGTCCTATGTTTTATATATTTCAATGGCTTTGGTTTCATTACATAATACTTGTTATTGCTCAATGGAAGCATATCCTTTGTTACTTCATTTTTATTCTATTCCTAATTAGTGCAACCAGTGGGGTCAGACCATTAGCTACATCTGAATTCTGAAATAATTAATAACTACAGTGACAGGAAATTGTCACAAAACCAGGTTTTCATTTTCCAGTCTGCTGGCCACAAATGTATTCTTCAATATGATAACATATTTAAAAATAATTTGAAAGGGCCATAATTCGGGCAAAAATTATTAAAAAAAAAAAATTAAAGAAGGAAACAAAAAAAAAACAAAAAAACTTGCTCTGTGTGGGGCTTGAACCGCTGGTTATGAGTAAATTTTGTCATCTTACTGTAACTAGAATACTCCAAGAGTATACATGACTGGTAATCTATTCTAAATGATATAGATAATGTTAAAAAACACAGATCTCTTCCCTTTTCATAATAATATAATATTCATCCTTTTTTAATACTCCTTCCCTAAGTTACGACACAAAATTCCTAAGCATGGGAAAGCTGGACTGCCCGGGCAGAACATTATATATTCAATATTCTTTAGTTAACAATTATAGTTCTGTGAAAGTTTGATTGAAATCCCTTGAGAAATGTAGGAGTTGCACACAGAATAGCACTTCCGATGGTATACTATATTACATTATGCCAAAAAAACATTGAAGGCCCATAAATCCTGTCAAAAATTACCAAGTCACAAAACCCCTGGGGCCAATATGCCCCAGGGCACTTGGTGACTGAAGACATTCTATCAACGTTTGGGTTGAAATCCCATGAGAAGTGTAGAAGGAGTATTAGCCCACAACACGAATCTACCTGTTAAAATACAAAGGGCCAGAATCCGTCCAAAAATGACCAAATCACATGCTCCCCGAATATGTCCGCCAGGGCACTTCTTGACAATACTTCTGTGAAAGTTTGGTTGAAATCCGGTTGAGAAAAGTCCCCTGTAGAACCCGGACCTTGTGACCAGAAGAATCACATGTGAAAAAAACAAAGGGCCATAATTCTGTCAAAAATGCTGGAATCATATAAACCCCTACAATCACTGCGCTAGGCACTTCAAGACAATACTTACTGTGAAAGTTTGGTCTTGAGAATCTTCTGAGAATTCTAGTAGGAGTTGCTCACGAAGATATTTTTACGCTAGCGGACCCGGGGCACCCGGCCTAAATACCCCAACCTAAATAATCTGAGTATTTTTTTCTCTTCGGAAAACCTGGTTAACAAAAGTATCAAAAACATGTTTCAATTTCAGTTAATGTAACATTCACCTCCGAATTTTTTAGGGGAAGAAATTGAACAATCCAAACTGCTTCTTTTTTGATTTTCTCAAAGTCTTGACTTCTTCTCCGAACAATTATACTGACAACTTCCCCACAAAGGAAGAAGAGGACAATCAATTAAACAATTCAAAGTCTTAATTACAGTATGAAAAGTATCTTCTTCTAGCACTATATTCACAACTAGATGAACCAGCAAAATACATAAAACAATCTTGAATCTTTACAAACTCAAAATGGATTGAAAATTGAAATCTCTTATGTTTATATATTCAACAACCTTTAACAAACATTTTAGCTGATTATGTAACATGTTGCAGAGGTGTAGATATAACAGACTTACATTCTCCCTGGACTCAGCATCACAGACAAATGCTGCCACCGCCAAAGCTGTTTTACTCTGAACTGATGTATTTCTGAAAGTAAGAACAGGTAACTATAGTAACTAAACAACAGGCTGTCAAACTAAATACAGTTACAGTTCCTGTCTGACTTTCTCAAGTCTATGATGCTTTAATTAATTTTCCCACCATTTTAAACAATGTTTTAGTTTCATACAGAGGTAAATATGCTCCATTATGCTAACTATCAACTTGGTTTGTAAGGCTTGAAACATTTTGTGTGGCCAAACTACCAGTTGGCTTTTTTCTAAGGTTAGTAGATTGTGCTAATGTTCAAAATCAGAGCTAGGTACAGGTCTACTGTTGAAATTTGTTACTTACTTCACTGTCATTTTCCAACTTGTTTTCTCAGCTTAACACTTTATTAGTTTAACAGTATCTCATTAAGCATAGATTGTGAAATAGTTTTATCATGCAACTAGCATTAAATACTGACCGATAAGCACTCCGTGCCATATGTTTAAAATGATATCACGTAACTGGCATGTGATAACACTTTTTACCTCAACATCATTCCATGGACTAGACTTCCAGTTCAACAAGCAAGCATGCACGTCAACTCAACGGCAATAACTAGACAAAAAATAAACGTAAAATAACATTTCATTTATCCTATCAGTTTTGATATTTTTGTTTACAAATCATTGTTCATGATGTAGTTATTGCACCAAAATTACAATGCCCAAATAGATGAGGATATGCTGAGGACTGATGTTAATATATGTAAAAGCAAGTCAACCATAATCATATTGAAAAAGCCTTACTGTAGAATCCAGTGAGAGTTTATTTTCTGAAATATTGCTATGAGGAGTTGTCTGGTAGGGCTCCTCATTTTCTTAGTTAGATCATTTGCTTTCCATCTACAGCAATTTTGAGCCAAAATTTGAGAAAAAGTTCAAGTTTTCATTTTTTAATCTCCCAGTCACAATTTACAACAGGTATGTTTATAAATGACTTGGTTTACAATGGCCAGAATCCTATGTCTATATAAAAGTTGAAAACTGTCTTCAGTAATCCCAAGTGCAAATTTTTTACTCAGTCAACTCTCAAATTCCTCGGTTTTGTTTTATCAATTAAAATGCTACCCAGTGGTGTTGATACTGTTTTGAAATGTCATTGTTAATACTTGGAAATGATTGAAATATATCTCTTACAAATAAATTGTTTGCAAGGTCAATATTTGATGATTTTAGCCCATAAATACATTTATAAATAGTTGCTGAGGGTAATCATATACAGCATACATTGTTGTTTGCCCAGGAAGCATTCCTTCTTACTTCATCATTACCAGACCTAAGTAGTGCAACCAGTGGGGTCAGACCGTCAGCTAATCTGAACTGAAATAATAATAACAAAGTCAATCAGATCTGATCAATTTCTTTATTTAACATTCATTCGAAAGTTTTACGAGAAATTACACCAATGCAAACTGTTTTCTCTTTATTTTATGGTTAAAACTCTCTTTTTATTGAATTTGACAATTTCCATAAAACATGGAAGAATGAGGACAAGTCAATTAAAAATCAAAGTCCTAATTACAGTATTAAAAGCATCTTCTTCCAGCACTATATTCACAACTAGATGACTGGTATACTTTTTGCCGAAACCGAGCAAAAGATTGCAAAAACAACTTGATTACAAATAAAAATGGTTGATTAAAATCTCTTATGTTTTCAACAACCTTTGAAAATTTTATGATTATTTATGTTGCAACTGTAGAATAACTCTATAATCTCCCTGGACTAAGCATAAGACAAATGCTGAAACGCCAAAGCTGTTTTACTCTGAACTTATGTATTTTTGAACCTAAGAACAGGTAGAACTATATTAACTAGGCACAGGCTGTAATTTGAAATACAGTTTTAGTTCCTGTATAAATTCCTAAGTTATATGCTTTAATTAATTTTAGCCCACCATTTTAAAAATGTTTTAGTTTCATACAATATGAAGATTTGCATCATAGAACTATAATGTTTGTAAACTTGCCTTGGCCAAACTACCAAGTGCTTTTATCAAGGTAGTAGATTGTCTAATCATAAAGGCTAGGTACAGGCCTACTGTTTCTGTATTACTTGCATCTTCCTAACTTGTTATCACATGTTAATTATTAGTACAGTATCTCTTAAATGATTATCAAATATTTATATCACATGATAATATATTTAGGAGGCTACCATTGCAAGATTGAAGTCTTCCCTTCCTGTCTCTTGCCCAGGAATCATACAGAAAAATAAATTATAAATTTACTTACACCAAGTCTGAAAGACATATTTTAGACCACTTACCTAGAGTTTAAGGGCTCTATCAATGCTCTCACAACCCCTTTATTTTGTGCATCACATCTGAGCACCTCAATCTGTGCAAGATTTGTTAGAACACATGCTGAATTAGCCACTGCCTCTTCTCTTGTATCAACTAAACAAGTAATTAGGGGCTCAATGCCATTCAAATTCTGAACTTCTCTGAAAGTAAATAATATATTACATAACAGCCTGGAATTTTTAAATTAAGTTAGTTGAAGTTAAAATGCATGTTGATTTATGGGACCTTCTCCTAATACATCAACAACTAATATGAATTTTAAATGCATTGTCTCCATGTATTAAAGAAATTGTGACTTGAATTTAACGCATGGACCTGAAGATTAGCATGTATGCTCTTCATTAAGAAGATGGATTACTCTAAAAAAATGTATTTACAGAGTTCTTTAGTATCTGTGGTGATAAACAAGTAACTTACTGGCAATTGTTACTGTTAGCTGTTGTGAGATTTGCTAGAGCCAATGTTGATGCCTCCTTCACATTTCCATTGTCAGAACTCACCATCTTAATGAGAGGTCCTAGACCATCTGAAATATTACAAGCTTTAAATGTATGTTAAAAATTGAAGAGATTGTTCTTCTATTTACACCTTATGTCTGAAGCATACTAGACTGAACAGAAGCATAAAACATATCTAAATATCAAAGCATTCCTTTAGGGTGACAGTGCCTGTGGTTACCTTGAAGAAATACTGTTGGTCACCAGTATTTTTGGGAGAATTACACCTCCAGTAATGCAATATTCTCTTATTTTACTGAACAAATTACTATCAGGTATCATACCTATGCTACTAGTACTTAAAAGTAAATTGATGAGTCCATCACTTGATAAACAAAATGCTTTTCATGACATGAAGTGCACCCTCATGGTAACTGTCTCATGAGTCACGGATGATTTCCAGAGCCCTTTGTAGAAATTCAGTGCCTTGAGGTAGTTGAGGGTAATAATTCAGGGTGACAGTTGAGTTATTGCCTTCTTGGTTTCACAATACTGGTACATCATAACAATAATTATAGTGGAACACAAAAGTGAGGTAAACTGTTACAGATATTTGAACCTACCCCATTCTCTAATGGAATCTCTGCTGGTGAGATTTTCTGCCATGATGGCTATAGCTTGTGCGGCTGCAGTTTGTACATCTGGAGACTCGTGACTCAGTAAGTGTATCAACATTTTCTCTGTCTCCTGCTCATGCAGAATCTTCCTGTTCTCAGCTGTAAAACACCAAAATAGGAATTTAACAACATAAATCTTTTCTTGGAGACCAGTCTAAGTTTTGCACTAAGAGTTTATTTCTGCATGGCCAGTGAAAAGTCATATCTGAGTCTTTTTTAACCTGGCACTCTGATGCAAGGACCTGCTGGTAGTTGTAACCTATCAGTAAGCATCATACAGTTTGCTTTAATATTTTCACAAATTAACAGATATCCACTCGCTTTTTGTATTGCACAATGATTTGTAACTACACGTTTTGTAAAAATTGTCGAATAAATATGTATAAACTAAGTAATAGATACAAGGAACAATCATAAAACCAACTTTTATGTGATTGCATTATGAATGCTGAAAGTTGTTTATTGGTCACTGCAAATGCCAAGATGCTGGTTTTTACACAACATAATTCAAATTATGTGAAGTTTTTTCACAACAAGCAAAGTAACCTAATCAAAATTAGTACATTTTCTATACGTAATTAATAACTTTTTGGTAAAAGTACTGTCACCAGTTTATACATGTAACCAGCTAACGATTCTGAAATAGATGAAATACATTTGTACTTACCACTTCTGGCTGATCTGGCTATGGCCTTGGCTGCACACATTTTCACATCTGGGAGGGTGGGGATTATTGCCTCTCCGGGAGGGGGCTCAGAACTATCAGCCGACTCTTGTTTCTTTGCTAAGGAAGAAATGACAGTAATTTCATGTAATACGTCAATTTATAAAGTTAAAACATTATTCAAATACTGCGAAAGAATATCTACCTCAAAAGTATTTGTTACTGGAGCATTTTAACAAGTAACGACAAATGTCTTTTTTGACATATACAATACAATAATATGTGTCAATTAATGCACAATAGAATTATTTTCATTGATACTAAATGGTGATAAAATAACTTTGTGTGCATACAGAGGGTAGATTTTAAAAGGCTTTTCAAAATCAACAGAGAACAAGAGATCAGTTTTAAAAAACAAGAGGGCCATGATTGCCCTATATCGCTCACCTGAGTACAAGTCCAACTGCCTGGTGGGTGTGGTCAAATTTGACCCAAGAGGCATGATTTGAACTAAGTAGGTGGAAGACCACTGGACAATGTTACATACCAAAAAAGGTTTTGCTATAATATATTATACCTCTTTGTAAAACAAGTGACCCCTTGGCAGGGTCAGTATTGACCCCAGTGGCATAATTTTAACAAACTTCATAGAGGTCAACTAGGCAATGCTACATGCTAAATATCTAAGCTCTAGGCTTTGTGGTTTCAGAGAAGAAGATTTTTAAAGTTTTTTCTATATAAACCTATGTAAAACTAAGTGACCCCAGGGCGGGGTCAATTTTGACCAAAGGGACATAACTTGAACAATCTTGGTAGAGGTCTACTAGACAATGCTACAGGCCAAATATCTAAGCTCTAGGTATTGTGGTTTCAGAGAAGAAGATTTTTCAAAGTTTTTCCTATTTTTTGCCATAGCAACCAGAGTTCTGTATGGAATGGAATTCTTTAAACAAGTTTGGTACAGCTTTATGCAAGGAACATCCCTGCATAGTTTCATTAACACTGGCCCAGTAGTTTCAGAGGAGATGTCATTTGAATTAAAATGTTGACGGACGACAAATGACTGACAATCATCCATCATGAAATCTCACCCTGGCAAAGCCAGGTGAGCTAAAAAGTTTATTCCCTGCACTAGTTTTAAAATGAGCTGTGTATTGTGCCATGCTAAAGAATGACAAGTCAATACCAATACACTGTACTTTTATTTAGTTGTTTCACAAGAAAAAGTTTAGAACTAGGCATAGAAAAAAGCAGATGTATAACAGAGTGTCCATTGATAGAAAGCACTAGACAGTGTGCAACCAAGATTTTCCCTTGTTCAGATTGTATTTCTGCAAGACTGCTTGTGTAAGATTTACCTGATGAACCATGGTTACATTTCTGAGCTGTTGGTATGAGGTAAATATTGAAATTTGCAACATCAGACCACTAATACATACATTCAGTTTCTACTAATACTTTGTATTTATGAAACGTTGTTGTCTCAAAGGAAAACTTTAAATTTGTATTCTGCATTGTGTGACACTGATAATTTTAAGTATTCAAAGACACAATGATTTTATATTCTCAAGGTAATCAAGGCTGTGAATCTAAATTTAACATGCAGCTAGGTCTGCAAAAATAAATGTACATTTTTGTACATATAACTTCTGTAGCTTTATATCCCAGAGTAAATATTGTACAAAATATTATTAAAAGAAAGATAGAAAGAAAGAACTATATAAATGCTTTATAACATATATCGAATGGTATTTTTCCTTTAGAAATAGCTACTGTCTAAAACAAAGCTACAAGACTTCATATCTTTAGCAGACTGATGCACAGACTTTATTACTTCTTCAGCCCAGGCAAAAATTTCTCAAGGCACAATTATTTTCTATTGTTGTAGATTACTAATTAGAATAAAATATCAAAATGTATTTAGGTGCATGTGTAGAACATTTTATCTCAGGGTTCGCACCAGTTTTTTTGTGCTTTTTTTTTATACCCCTGGGGTCATCGAACTGGGGGTGAAGCTTCAAAAATAGGGGGTTTTGACATTTCGAACTTCATTTTTAACATACAGTGCATAGTTCCCCCCCCCTCCCCCCAGTCGTAATGGAGCCATGAGAACTCCTGAAACCAGCTTTCTATAAATTTTTTGTGTGTGGCACGTTTTGGCTTTGATGTGGACTTATCGGATTCCCTGAGGCTATCATCATCATGACCAGATGCTGCTGACACCACCGGTCGCTGTCTATGAAATGAGTCTGTTAGTTTTGTTTGGTTCATAATGTAACCATGTTATTATACATACATGCAGACAGCTATTTGTGACATCAAACAAACAAAAAAAACCCAAGTGTTAGACTATGCCTATAATTCTCAATTTATAACTTGTGAATTAAATATTTAACACGGAGCCAGTTGAGGGAACGGATTAAAACGCATACGAACAATGCAGAAAATCTGTGTTATTCGTTTGTGTTTTATGCAGACCCCAGTCAATGACACGGCTAAAAATAGACACTTTGGAATTCCTCAAACTGTTTATTTTCAGTTACTTTTGCGCGGATTGTTGCATGGTATGTTTGCATTTTTTTTATTTAGAATAATTAAGCAACTTTCTGGTCATCAATTTGCTTGCGTGAAAATACGTACAGGAGCAATTTTCTCTACGTTGCAGATGGAAATTTATACATGAAAAATGTACATATTTAAGTGAAAGGGAACCCTGTTATCTGCAACATCATTCTAACATGGCAATGTAAAAATGTCTCGCTGTGTGAGGCTAGAATTAAGGTAGCTTGATGGTCATACAACTTGATTATTGCTGTGTCAGATTGAGTCAACATTTTTACACATCTACCAGATATGACAACATATTTACAATGATGCTTTACCGGAGGAATTTTGATAATATTCAGCTGCAAAATGGAAAAGGGCTTATCAAAGAAAAATGTATCAATTAACTGGATCACTATTTTGTACAAATCTGGTATGAAATTTGTTATAAAGCTATATTTTGCTCTCAGACACAAGGATTTACAATGACACATCTTACAAGGTACAACTGAATTAGCAGTATTAAACTTGACAGAGATGCTTATATCATAAATGCCTCATTGGTGAAGTCACATCTAAAATGATTTCACATACTGAAACAATTGGCAAGCAAGAGGCAAGAACCGCGTCATTACAGCTCTCTCAGAACTATATACACTTGTATGCTAATTACTGATTGTTATGTTAAAAATAACCTTTCATATCTTCATCTATGTAAAAAAAAAATGCACCTGCAACTTTTTCATCTTTTTTTTTTATACCAGATTCGTAAACAGACACTTACAGTCCTTTGCACTTTTTTTAGCTTGTCGAGATCCTTTTCCACCTTTATCTGGGGCTCCTTTCCCACCTTTGGACTCCTCTTCTGGAGGCACCTGATCTGTGATCAATGCAACCAGTCTTTTCAGACCACCAGTCTCTTTGACTTGCTATATACATGAAATTCAAGTAAAACATACCATTATAGATAGTTTGATATGTTTAAGTTAGTCTTGTCAATAGTTGCTATCGTTACTTTCTAATTTTACAAGTAGAGGAAGACATTGGAAGTTCAACTGTTTAAGTAGACACTTAAAAATGAAACTCCTGTCTTTTAGCAAGCATAAAAGATTTCATAAAATTTGTACAAATGCTGTACATGTAGTTTGTAATACATTGCACCTTTACATTTGACTGCAAAGAGTGGTTGTAAGTTATGAAAAGCACAATTACCTCAAGACTTTCCACATCTTCTAACAAGTTAGAAAGTACCATCACTGACATTACATGAAGATCATTCCATTCTGGATGTGCTACAAAGTCTATCAACTTTGTTATGGCCTCCAATTCACGTAAAGCTGAGCGATTTTCTCCTGCAAAGAAAGTAAAGCTTAAATTCATGTCAAGAAACCTTATGTTCAAAATTATACACAAGTAAAGTTTATGCCAAGAA
Source organism: Saxidomus purpurata (assembly GCA_022818135.1). Taxonomy (NCBI): domain Eukaryota; kingdom Metazoa; phylum Mollusca; class Bivalvia; order Venerida; family Veneridae; genus Saxidomus; species Saxidomus purpurata. The sequence goes on along the minus strand of JAFMSR010000008.1, from coordinate 53,491,733 downwards.
AACACTCAGTCTGCAAGTTGTAGTGCAAGGATTTTTTTACCATGTTTTACCTAATCATTTGTTACAAAATGTTTATTGTATTTTACTTGTTTCCTGTCCATGCCTCTGTTGATCATCTTCAGTAAATTATGTCATGTAATTCATGCAAAAGGAAGACAATATGAATGAAAATATGAAAAATTCTAACTCTATCCATAACTTTTTATATATAGATATATAGGGATACAACTTGTACATTATTTTATGATAAAATACATCATGTTCCTCCACGGGCAACACATGCAGTAAATGACATACGCACGATGTATGTAAAGCAATCGCATCCAATCGCATTCCATGTTTTTGAAAGTTACAATGAAGTGTTGCTACGTGATCAACACAGTTCGGTGTATTTTTCAAAGGAAATATCATATTAGGACCGAGACAATAAATGCCATCGTTGAAAAAAATGTAGTCAGACATTTAGATGCAAATCATTAAACCCTTGTGATTTAATGCCTACTCATACAAGCTCCTGATCGTATTTAATTCAACAATAAGATATAGGGAAACAGTTATTATGTGATCTATTATTAAACCAGCTTCAAGTGCGTAACAAAGAAAACTTTTTGTCACTACCATCAGTTTATGGCAAAAGACATAACTACACTGACAAAAAATAGATGGGACATTATGTAAATGTATTTACCATCCTGTGAGGCCCTATCCAGAGCCAGAAGGGTCAGCTTCTGTACGATAGAATACTCTGACTTCAGCAGTTCCAACAAGGGATTCAAACCATCAACATCTCTGATGGCTGACCTTGTCTGATAGTCCTGTAACAAACAGCAACATTTACAAAACATTCAATTAAAGGCTAATATTGCATTTGGGTACATTATACTTTTCCATAGTTTTCACAACAAAAAAAATAAATTAAGGAGTTAACAATGGTCAACATTTTCTATTAGACGATAAGAACTTGTTCTACAATAAAAGCAATAAAAGATAAATACATTGATATTCAAACTCGCTTACCTCGAATTTCCGTTTAAGTCGAAGAAATTCTAAAGTCCCGTCAAATTTCCTTCTATATTTATGTACTTTAACTCCTTTTAAGACAAAATTTGACATACCGAGACCTCGGATGTGTCGAAGGGATTTTTTGGTCCCGTCAATCAAATTTCAGTGTATTGTCAACTCGTTAAGTCGAAGTGCGATAGTCACCGACGGATCAAAGGTGCGGCGGGTCAAAACAAAAGTGAGACGTTGTCATGCCAATTCACACATGTCGTAATGATTGTTGTTTGTTTTTCATGGATTTACTTTAATTGCCGGTGACTACGTGTAATTAATGATGAAAAATGCGGTAATTACTTTAAAGACTTAATTTATTTGAGAGGTTAAGTGAAAATAGTGATTGGGTTTTATCAAAAAAGATGATTTCTGAACAAGTTGGATGCTGTTCTTATGCCCGAATACAATGTTCTGACTTCCGGTCAAGAAACGCTATTTTCCCTTTTGCCCCCGGCCGCTTCACTTTTTTAGGCCGATACAAGTATGTACATGTGATTGATATTTATTACTATAATGCTAATTGGGTATAATTACGCAAAAATAAATTGTAATTAAAATTGAATTTGTGTTCCCATGTTTAGGGAAAATTTGCATCAATAAAATAAATACAAATAATTTTCTGTCTTGAAAACAGAGAATTTTGAGCACTATTCGTCCATATACGTAAAAAAAACAAAAAAAACTAAAAGCCCCTCCTCTTACCTCAAACTTCGTTTACCTCAAAGTAAAAGGCCTGGTCCCTTGAAATTCGAGATAATGAGAGTCAAGTGTATATTTATTAACATTTGATGACAGCAGAATTAGTTCATGTCTTGATTGTGGTAAGCACCGACCTTCCTGTAACATATCTGAACAAGTGTGTCACAGACTACCTCCATCAAGTTTTAGGGAAATGCTACATGTATTAAAAAAAGATTGTTATGTTTATATCGCTACATTTCAACTCCCAATATTTTGTGCAGGGTATAATTATATTAATAGAGTTTTCAATCGATGATGACATCAATGGTAGCAACATGAATGCGACGTAACATAAATGCAAGCAAGTTAGAGAACAGACTACTCTAAATTGGTCCAATTTTGAATATTAAAGGGCAACAACTCCAGAATGACTTGGACAATATGGCTAGTTAACAAAGTGGCATAGACACTATGCCAATAAAGATAACAGCAAATTAAGTTAAGATTAGTTATGAGTAGTGGAAGTTGAAGAGTGGACAACTCTGAATTGTTTCAAATTTTGCAATTAAAAGGAAACAAGTGACAGGAAATTGTCACAAAACCAGGTTTTCATTTTCCAGTCTGCTGGCCGAGCGCAAATGTGTTTTTAAAGTCAGTAGATATACATAATGTGAAAAAGAAACAAAGGTCTTCTTCTATATATTACATGTGTAAAAAAAGCAAAGGGCCATAATTCAGGCAAAATTGATCCAAACACAAAACCCAGACAATATGCCCAAGGGCACTTGATAACAATACTTCTGTGAGAGTTTGGTTGAAATCCCTTGAGAAATGTAAGAGGAGTTGTGCACAGAAGGAATTGTTTACACCGGCCCACCACCGACGTACCTCAATCTAATCACCAGGATTTTGTTTTCAGAAAACCTGGTTAGTAAGTATTTTTTTCCATATCAAGGAAACATAGAGGATAATTATTTGCTTCTGTGTAATATGGAATACGATGTCACAATGTCATAAATGCCTGGATGTCTTTGACATTGCATTTGTTGAAATCATTCAATGTACTGACTGGGAACCAAATGTGAAAAAACTGTGGGTACTTGATGACAACAGTTCTGTGAGAGTTTGGTTTAAATATCTTGAGAAGTGTAGGAGGAAGTGAGCACGTGACAGTATTCTTCTATATATAACATATGTGGAAAAAAAGCAAAGGGCCATAATTCAGGCAAAAATTATAAAAAAAAAAAAAAAAGAAAAAAAAAAAAAAAAAAAAAAATTGCTCTGTGTGGGGTTTGAACCGCTGGTCTCATGAGAAATTTTGTCATCTTACTGTAACAGAATACTCCAAAGTATACAGGACTGGTAATCTATTCTAAAAATAGACAGTAATAACAGAGTATTCTCCCTTTTATAATAACAGAGTATTCTCCCTTTTATATATACTTAAATGAGGAGACACAAAATTGCTAACGGACGGATGGACGGACGGACGGACGACCAGGGGCATAACATTATATATTCAAAATTCTTTAGTTCACTATTATAGTTCTGTGAAAGTTTGGTTGAAATCCCTTGAGAAATGTAGGAGTTGCACACAGAAGAGTATTTCTCTATATATATTACATTATGTGGAAAAAAAACAAAGGCCCATAATTCTGTCAAAAATTATCAAATCACAAAACCCCGACAATATGCGCCAGGGCACTTGGTGACAATAATTCTGTGAAAGTTTGGTTGAAATCCCTTGAGAAGTGTAGAAGGAGTTGCGCACAGAAGAATTACATATGTGAAAAAAAACAAAGGGCCATAATTAGGTCAACAAGAGCTGTCCATAAGACAGCAAGCTCGACTATTGTGGTGTTAGCTAAAAAAACAAAACTTTTATCAGTATAATAGCAAAACAAAATTCTGCTAACTATTAAGTATAAACTAGGAAAGTTGAATCATAAAAAAAGTCAAAATCTATCACTATATATTTAATTTTTGGTAAATTAATTGTTTGATTCAAAATGTACCCCTGAACACTATTGCTAAGTTTGATATAACTACCATAAGTGGTTACTAAGATATGTGCATGATAGTACCTTGCATGCAAAACTTCAACCTAATTTTCAAAGTCAAACAAGGGCCATAATTTGCACTAAATGTAAACAAGAGTTATCTGACTTGATTGTATGACACCCCTAAAGACATGAACAAAGTTTCAAGTCAATATCATAAGTGGTTACTAAGATATGTGCATGATAGTACCTAGCAGGCAAAACTTTAACCAAATTTTCAAAGTCAAACAAGGGCCATAATTTGTACTAAATTTAAACAAGAGTTATCTGACTTGATTGTATGACACCCCTAAAGACATGAACAAAGTTTCAAGTCAATATCATAAGTGGTTACTGAGATATGTGCATGATAGTACCTAGCAGGCAAAACTTTAACCTAATTTTCAAAGTCAAAAAAGGGCCATAATTTGTACTAAATTTAAACAAGAGTTATCTGACTTGACTGTGTGACAACCCTTAAGACAGTAACAAAGTTCAAGTCAATATCATAAGTGGTTACTGAGATATGTGCATGATAGTACCTAGCAGGCAAAACTTTAACCAAATTTTCAAAGTCAAACAAGGGCCATAATTTGTACTAAATTTATACAAGAGTTATCTGACTTGACTGTGTGACACCCCTAAAGACATTTACAAAGTTTCAAGTCAATATCATAAGTGGTTACCAAGATATGTGCATGATAGTACCTAGCAGGCAAAACTTTAACCAAATTTTCAAAGTCAAACAAGGGCCATAATTTGTACTAAATTTAAACAAGAGTTATCTGACTTGATTGTATGACACCCCTAAAGACATGAACAAAGTTTCAAGTCAATATCATAAGTGGTTACTGAGATATGTGCATGATAGTACCTAGCAGGCAAAACTTTAACCTAATTTCAAAGTCAAAAAAGGGCCATAATTTGTACTAAATTTAAACAAGAGTTATCTGACTTGACTGTGTGACAACCCTTAAGACAGTAACAAAGTTCAAGTCAATATCATAAGTGGTTACTGAGATATGTGCATGATAGTACCTAGCAGGCAAAACTTTAACCAAATTTTCAAAGTCAAACAAGGGCCATAATTTGTACTAAATTTATACAAGAGTTATCTGACTTGACTGTGTGACACCCCTAAAGACATTTACAAAGTTTCAAGTCAATATCATACGTGGTTACTAAAATATGTGCATGATAGTACCTAGCAGGCAAAACTTTAACCAAATTTTCAAAAGTCAAACAAGGGCCATACTTTGTACTAAATTTATACAAGAGTTATCTGACTTGATTGTATGACACCCCTAAAGACATGAACAAAGTTTCAAGTCAATATCATAAGTGGTTACTGAGATATGTGCATGATAGTACTTAGCGGCAAAACTTTAACCAAAGAACAAGCCGACGCCAAGTGACGTAACGTCTCCATATTCTCCGAATAGTCGAGCTAAAAATGACCAAATAAAAAAAAACCCCGACAATATGCGCCAGGGCACTTCATGACAATACTTCTGTGAAAGTTTGGTTGAAATCCGTTGAGAAATGTAGGAGGAGTTGCGCACAGAAGAAATTGTTTACGCCCGCCCGCCCGCCGACGTACCTCAATCTAATAACCAGGATTTTTCCTTTGGAAAACCTGGTTAATAACCCTGTAGTGACTAGGACAATTTGGCTGGTTATTAAACTTGGCCAAAATATTATGCCATAAACATTCACAGCAAGTTTTGAGAAGTTTTTATGGAAGTTAAAAAGCAGACATCTTAATAGCAGGCGTATAAAAATGCCTAAAGATATCATGCAGGCAATGTAAAATGTATGAACTGTATCACAGGCTACATTTGAAAAACAGAAGGACTAAATCAGTGCCAGTCTAAACAATATATGCATAATTTGTATAAGGAATACCGTCACTTCTCAGAAAAGTTAAAAATACAAACCATCAGAAGTAATGCCAGGGCCTCAATTCCATTCTTTTGTACATCAGGGTCATGTGCTGTCAAGCACCTGACAAGTGGCTCTATACCTCCATTCTCAAAGATTGCTGTCTTAGAGCTGAACTCTGTGGCCATGTTGGACATGGCAAGGGCAGAGAACTCATGGCATACCACATCCTCTGTGAAAAAATAATTGCAGAAAGTGGTGACTGTACAGTGTCTCTATGTGACTTTTTCCTGTTTTTTAAGTTTTAAACATACTCGTGCAACAAAACACACAGAAAATATTAAGGTGGCAAGTTACAAAAGGTGATTATTCTATTGTAGCACAGGGGAAGCATGTCACCTCAGGATTGCAGGGTCCAAGGTTCAATCCCAACTAGTGCTATGGTGGTGGTGTCCTTAGACAAGACACAATAATCCATATTTCTTCTCTCTCTCATTGACTTTGATTCCGTCTGGAATGAGTCTTCAGAGTGGTAAATCTTTGTGGTGAAAACTTGTTTCAAAATTGAGAACAATCTATTGATACAAAATAAATGATTACAGTTAGTTGTCAATTAGAGACACTGACATAAGTTAAAGTCAAGACTGTTGCCAGCAACCTTTGCTTTCATTATGACTTGGTGGAAAAAGGGCTGTCACATGAAAAAAAAAAATTCAATCGCGCTCAGCTGTCAAACACATTTTTCTATAAAATTATAAAAAGTCAAACGTTACCCTCAGGAGCAAGCAGGTTGACTAGTGCTGGGATTGTAGCATCTTGTTTCCTCAAATACTTCCTTACATCAGCTACAGGAAAAACAAATATATACCTTATAAAATGTTGTGTGTAGTTTTTCAGGTTACTGTTACATTTTCTGGCAAAAGGTGTTTTTATAAATAGCTTTAATATTGTCTGAGTACACCGAGTCTCCTGTAACTCTGACAAACATAAGTTAAGGTTGCCAGTTTGAACCCCACTGGGGTCACGACCGTACCTCCTCATATGACACCAGTACTGTTTTTTCCAGGAAGTGGACTCAAGAGTGCCTCGATAAGCTTCAAGCTTCCTTTACAATTGAGCTCAAATAAATAAGTATAAATTAAACTAACAATTTTACTAAATCAAGGCCTGTAACTCTATTCTTATTGTGTACAGTTACAGATATATGGTCAAGGCACACATTTACAGGAACTGGACGAAATACTTATTTTGTCAAATACTTAAACATCTACAAACACATTTAGTGATATATCAAAAAAACTAATAGTTTGCTGTCTATAAACATCTGTTGAAGCCCCATTTTGACCTCGACTTTGAATAAAACCCCATGACTTGTGGGTCGTGTAAAACACTCACGATGAGCTGTCATCACTCCTACAGCCATACAAGCATTTCTGCGGACAATTTTGTCCTCACTCTGCATCAGAGCCAACAGATGTTCTACAGCATTCAGGTCCAGCAACTGCTTCTTGTTCTCATCACCTGAAAATTTATTCCATCATCATATTTATCACACTTTTGATTTAAACTTCAAAAAAATAACATTTTTGTTCACATTTTTTAAATTTAGGATAGATAAATGTGTAAAAATAAACCAGCATTCATTTCCAGTAAACATATTCCAATTTTGTAACCAGATTTAGTATCAACAAAACTGATTGCATATTTAAATGGATAAATTCGCCATCCCTATTTCAATCAGATTTCTTCTTTCTGTTATCATTACATACTACTTCCCTAAATCAAGAATATTGAACCAACAATCAAAACTGGTCAACAAGCAGTTCTTGAATTTCATTTAATTTCTAGATACACTGAACATGTGAAACACTGCAAACTAAGGCTTCCTTTGCCATCTGCCAATTTTGACAAACAAGGCAGACAGTACCAGATGGCAAGGGAAAATCTGAAAATGACAGCAAAAGAAATGGGTAAATTGGCTCATACTTAAAATTGTCAACTCAAAATTGTCTGTTTTATAAGAAGTGACAAAAAAACCTCAACTGAATCAGCTGCTCTTCAGAACTGTGTACTGTGTCCTTTCATTCTGTGACATATCTATACTTACATTTGTCAACAAATTTGTAGATAGCTTCACAAGCTTTTGACTGAACATCTTCCTCTGGACTACTCAACATCAGGACCACTGTCCCAGCCTGTCTGCTCTCTACCAACAATGTATCAAACTGAAAATAAATGTGTGAAAATAATTATTAAACTTAAACCAAAATAAACAACAGAAAAGCAAAATGTTATGATGCTAAAGCTTAATCTATGTTAACTCTAGATATAATGCTAATACCTGAAATTTGTTCTTTCTAGAAGCATCAATACCCTCTCCCTTTGCAGTCTTAACAAAGCTATATTTAAAAAGAAATGCTTTGATATATCATTTATAACAAGTAGGGCCGCCATGACACAGTGGTAGCGTGTTTGCCTCACCAGTGCCATGGGGGTAGTGTCTTGAGGCAAGACACAAGATATTTCCACATTGCCTCTATGTCTCTCTTTGAGGTTGATTCCATCTGGAGTGAGTTTGCAGAGCCATTAATCTAAACTGAAAGAACTTGTTTTGCAAACGAGATATAAGTAAATTAGAACAAGGTCCTCAATTTTATCTAAATATAAAATATTTGTAACTGACATGCAATATTGGTATAGTGTGAACGCAATATCCAATTCTGAAATCATAAAGCTGGAACAAGAGTATTTTAATCCACTTACCACATCATCTGGAGGTGGTTTTTCATCCTTTTTCACCTTTTTCCCCATCTCTGTTTCCTTGTCTGAAAACAAAAACAACAACCTGACTTGTATGTTACATCCATATACATTTCACTGGGGTTCATGACAGCTTACAACTTTTATATATGCTAAAATTAAAAACCTGATCAAGTATTCATATTTAAAGCTGCTTGCTCTCAGTTACTGTTGAAAAATATATTTGAAAAAAAAAATGACATTCTCATTCATAAATGTAAAACTAAATGCTAGAATGAAAAAATAAGCAAATATCTAGGTAGGAATTTGCAGAAATGGATTGAAAAGGTCGGTTTCACGGCACCGCTACACTATATGTTGATATTGAAATTTCAAAAGTGTTTCCACGCTTTTGAATTTGGTAGTGTATTTTTTTTTAATTAAGAGATAACCGTGACATGAATTTATACTGGAGCCTTTTTATATGACTATATATCCTAAAATACATGATTTACATCCAGTTTGAAGAACTTTATTTTTATATCTGAATAAAAAATGTTGACAGTAATAATGTGGTAATCAATTATTGGAAAACCCCTCATTTTGATTGAAATCTGAGAGCATCTTTACAGCAGACTGACAGAAATCATGAGTCAAAGTGTTAATATTTACTAAGATATCGGTTTTTCATTTAGCGGACTCCCTAACCTCCCCTTTTTTTTTCCAAAAAACCCCCGGGGGGGCGGGGGGCGCCCCCCCCCCCCAAACAAAAAACCGGCTGTCAACTGCTGATTTCCGCAGAAAAATTACTTCAATTTTTCTTAAAAAATAGAAAATCGTGTTAAAATACATTTCAACACGCAATAAAAAGGGTATTAATAACTTTTCAAACCGTACACTAGTATATCGGGATGATTTGACTCTTCGATTCAAGGGGAGTAATTTGTACTGATTGTATAGTATTTGTTTGAGGGAGGTTCAATGCAGGGAAATCATAGGCTATATTGCCAAGCACTAGAAAATATGTCGGGAGTTCTCATCTGATGTTAGCTCCGACTTCCACCGAGGCTGTGCAGGGTATTTAGCAAAACATTTACTCTTTTAACCAAGCAGAAACTAAGCAGAAAACGGATACTTCCGGCAACAATGACACATGTAGGTATATAGACCACTTACAAAGCCGCAAATATAATAATAATTTCTCAAAGACAATTTATTGTTAAAATCCATTAGAAATAATTATTTTTGATTCTTTTCAAATATTTTTTGTGTTACACGTGACATGAGCTATATATCGCCATAAATGCAACCACCCCCCACATTTCCCGCTGGCCCAATGCCTATTTTCGTCTGGGCTCTAAGTACCCCTTTTAAGGCCCCATATTTACGAGCATGCGCAACCAATGTAAACAAATTATCTCCCCGAACGGAGGTCAAGGCCAAGATTTGCAAAATAGTTAACGTTTTTATTCTGTCTCATCTATTTCTGAAATAAACGAAAAAAACATGTAAAATCCATCGGCTTTTCCTTGCTTGCCAGTAATAATGTGGTAATCAATTATTGGAAAACCCCTCATTTTGATTGACTGAGAGCACATTACAGGAGATGCCTTCAAATTTCAGCAGCTGTCAAATGGTGCATTGTAGATTGTGAAGATTTGTGACCCATTTTTCCCAAAAATTTAATGTGTACTAAGGGATTGCCGTCGGATTTTTTACATACTTTTTCACAACTTATGTGTAAAAAATATGCAGATTTAAGCATTTCCGTGAACCATTACTACAAAAATAGTAAATTAAAGTTTAAAATTAGCGTGTCTAGTGTAAACTACGCAAAAAAAAATAAAAAAACATCCTTAGAAATGCATGCTTTCCTGCTGATTTTACCCTGGTGTTTCGTCCAAAAACCCCCCAATTTTTAAAAAAACCCCCCCCAAAACAAACCCCCTTTTTGTTTTTTTGGGGTGATTGTGTGCAAGTAATTTACTCTACAGATGAATATCAGTCTAATTCTTTGAATAAATTGAAGTTACATAGCCTTGCTTATGAATTAACCCTCTAATAAAGTGTTTGAGTGTCTACTGTATGTGGTGATGGTGGGATCTGCTTTCATTTCACAAGACCCTGTGCATTTTCTCTTTTGTTGTAATTTTAATGGTATCAAAAGTATATAGCATACTTCGAGTTATCCTTTGATTAGCCCTGCTGATGCAACATTATAATTTGTTTGATTATATTTGAAAATGGTGCCAGTTCCAACATCAACACCCAGTTAGAACAAAGATTGTTTCTTCCTTGTTTTGGCTTCCAAAACTTTAAATGCCACTACTTTTATACTTGTTTTTTTGTTAGCTGCATACCATCCTGTCAAGCATATAAACCGTTAGTCTAATAAACCTCATACGCTGAAGTTTTTTACCTAGTTTCCTCCCATAAACTGCTGTGTTAAAATACCGGTAGACCTATCATAAATTCAGAACAATCCACTGCATCAAACTCAGACAGCAGCACTAAGGCAAAACAACGCAATGGAAAAGTGCTTTCAGAAGAAAAACACACAAGAGCTATCAAATGTATACCATCACAAATAGAAATGAAATCAAACGCATCTTTTAACATTTACCTGTCAATAATTTGCAAACAGTTCGGGAAAATTTGTCAGTCAAATTACAACCAATTTCCCGTTGTGACAGACAACATGTGTATGTTGCTATATGACGTCACAGATAGTTGTGTATACGACTAAACACCCGTACCACGTACTTATTCCGTATGCGAATCCATTCCCCGCAGCGGTTACTTACCGTTACAGTAAACAGTAACCACTGCCATCACAAGCCGTTTTAACAAGATTTTGTTAACATTTCAAAAAGTAAAAATTTGAATTTTAGCGTTATAGTATAGTGTTTGTTCTGCTTTTGCAAATAGGTAAATTTTGATAAAAAATTAACTTTCCAGAGGTCAAATACACAAAGTTAATTCAAAATAGTGATTTTAATATGATTGTTTACATGTTGTCACGTGAAATTTTCCGTCACCACGTGGTAATTTGTGAAGGCACTGAGTTGAGAGCGGAGCTCATCCAGTCAAATCGCTGTGAGGAGTTGTATACAAAATGTATTTCGCTGTTTTCGATTATGCTAACATCTTCTTAGTTTTAAGTAGATTCATAATATTCCTTATAGACGATACTAGAAGATGTCACATTGAAGAAGTTAATCCTTATAGGCAATTGGCTGACAGAGGATCTGTCTGGCACATCTATAATAACGTCAGTGATAAAGATAAATCAAAGAGTTGGATATTGAAGGCCTCCACTCAAATGATGCATAACTGCCTCCTGAATATGATGCATAACTACTGTGTCATGAATATACTTACACGGTGAATACTGCAATATGTAAGTAGTTTTCTAGTTATGCTCCGTACAAAGGCGACGCGATCACCATATGCTCACGACGCCTTTCGACAGGAGGCATAAAAATGAAAATATCATCATCCCCGAAAGACAACAAACTCATCCCAAATACAAATACCACTGAAAACTACTATAATTTAAAATATGAATAAATATTCATATCACAGTGATTAAAATTGTAACCCCTACTTTTATCCATATTCTTGGGGGGGGGGGGGGAGTAAATATATCTATAGGTAGGGACATAGTATACGCCGGTACTGGCACTATTGACTACCTAGTAAAACGGAACAGTAAAAGGTAGTCTGAACAGCTACGTTTTCGTTCTTTTAACCGAGCCTTTCCGATTGCGGAGGATGCGGCCGCCACAGAAGTGGAAATCATTCAGTACTTCTTACTGGACATCTTACCGTTACAATGTCGATAGTTAAAAACCCTGGTTGGTGGCTGCTGCCACTGATGAGGCTTCTATAACGTTTGCTGTTAGATTGTTCCGCAATTTTATAGTTCGTGGAAAATAAGAGTTCCATTATCGTACTTCACAGATGTAGACGCCTTGCTGAACTGTTTTGGAATAAAAGGATTTGTGTGCGTGTGTGTGTGTGTGTGTGTGTTGGTGGTGTGCACTTCTGGGTGCTGTGGGGCTCGTTTTGGGGAGGCTGCGTTTTTGGTACGTGGCATTCCCTGTTTGATATTATTTTTGTTTTTTTGGACTGGCTCGATGCTAGAATAAGGTACTGACTAGTTTGGATGTCCACAAGAACGCTGTTAACCTTGATGAGCATTGTCAGCTAACTAGTGTTGTGTGTGTGTGTGTGTGTGTGTGTGTGTGTGTGTGTGTGTGTGTGTGTGTGTGTGTGTTGGTGGTGTGCACTTCTGGGTGCTGTGGGGCTCGTTTTGGGGAGGCTGCGTGTTTGGTACGTGGCATTCCCTGTTTGATATTATTTTTGTTTTTGTGACAACAGTTGATTACAATTGTGGCAGTTCTGAGTTAATCCGCGGAGATCTGCCAGAAAACCTGCTAGTCCGAAGGCTCACCCAAAACTGCAATTTTAGAAACTATGTTTTGAAATAACACAATAACGTGAACAATGTCAAAAGTTCTGCTGGGTTGTTATAAAAAAATAAGCTTACATATATTTTAAAACCAAAATAATATCAAACAGGGAATGCCACGTACCAAAAACGCAGCCTCCCCAAAAAGCCCAGCACCACAAGTGCCCACCACCAACACACACACACGCACGCACGCACGCACGCACGCACACGCACACACACAACACACACACAATCATGTACACACACAAACATACACTACCAACACACACAACCATACAAAGCAAACACACCAGGACAAAACGAACCAATTAACGGAACACAGTGGGGCACCGCCTTGGAACGGTCAGTGGCAAAAACACCACCTGGGGAGCTTAAACCGGTTTATGGTGCGCACCCACCCCTCACTCTTACCCCCACCATGTTCCAAAGTCACAGGACAGTGTAAATAAAAGTAATCCCTGCTAGGTGAATCTCTAAAAACAAAAATAATATCAAACAGGGAATGCCACATACCAAAAACGCAGCCTCCCCAAAACGAGCCCCATAGCACCCAGAAGTGCACACCACCAACACACACACACGCACACACACACACACATACACTACCCAAAAAACAAAAATAATATCAAACAGGGAATGCCACGTACCAAAAACGCAGCCTCCCCAAAACGAACCCCACAGCACCCAGAAGTGCACACCACCAACAAACACACACACACGACACACACACACACAATCATTACACACAACATACACACTACCAACACACACTAGCATACAAAGCAAACACACGAGGACAAAACGAACAACTAAAAGGAACACTGGGGCACCGCCTTGGAACGGTCAGTGTCATCTTGACAGAGGCCGAGGGTTTAGAACGAATAACAATCCCTGAAGGATGAAAATATAACAACATTGATTGAATGTACGGGGAGACTTTTTACGGCCGCCACACGGCACAAACAACACAGTTGTGAGCATAAAAACAAAAATAATATCAAACAGGGAATGCCACGTACCAAAAACGCAGCCTCCCAAAACGAACCCCACAGCACCCAGAAGTGCACACTAGCATACAAAAGCAAACACACGGAACAAAATGAACAATTAAAGGAACACAGTGGGGTACCCTTTGGAACGGTCAGTGGCAAAATCACCACTGTGGGAGCTAAAACTGGCGGAATGTGTATGTTATGTGTGATGATTGTGGTGTGTGTGTGTGCGTGTGTGTGTGTGTGTGTGTGTGTGTGTGTGTGTTGTGGTTGGTGGTGTGCTCTGCTTGGCTTCGCCGTTTTTGTTTGGAGGTTGCGTTTTTGGTACGTGGCATTCCTGTTTGATATTATTTTTGTTTTTATGGTGCGCACCCAACCTCACTCTTACCCCCACCATGTTCCAAAGTCACAGGGCCCGACGAAACAGGCCAGAGGACAGAAATCAAAACAGCATTGATGATATACCATGTGTAAATTGTGAACCAGTTAGGCTGCTGCCCACACTAGTGTTTCATCGACCATGGAATTAAATAACGCAAACTCGAATGGTATTAAACTGAATCAACAAACATCTGCTGTCAACATGTAATGCTGAATGAAACAAAATTACTAGATCTATATGTAACTAATCTTTGTATCTATTCGTGCATTTTTTAACATAAATCTCTAAGTTACAGGCATTGTGGCAGCTGAAATTTAGAGGTTTATTGTAGATGGAAGAATAAGTGTGCATGTAATGAGTCTTTCATTGGAATCTGGCGAAATATATATTTGGAATTGAGTCAGGCAACTCAGTATTTACTGAATAAAAATACGATTAATAAATATTATTTTGAGATGCTCTAGCTGTTTAAAGTGGACAGTTTGCGTGTCGTGTACTGGTAGGAAACCCATGACACATGTTTGGTACTGTCGAATACAGCATTAAGCCCAATCAGTAAATTCATGATATGGTCAAAAGAGAAGGTGTAATGTTATCTATATTCAAAGTACAGTGTGTTCCTTACATATCCTCTCCCTGTCTAAAAAAATAACACTTGAAATAATTTGTTTGTCCTTGTGACACATAATGTACTTAAGAAACGATTTTGTTAGGTGTCCATGCGAAATGAACGACAGAATTGGATCGGCAAATCTATGAGTCGCTCCAGCCTATTATTTCGTTCATTTCGCATGAACGCCGAAAACAGTTTCATAAATAACAAAATCATCGAGTTTTATTAGTTTGGGGTTAGTGTGAAATTGCTTTTGGAACCCGGTGATACATCAAATCGTCTTAAAACGGCCCGAGATACATCGAAATCGGTTTAAAGTTTAAAAAATCGGCGATAGTTCGTATTGGGAACGTGCACACATTACATAACAACGGATCGCATCATGTTTATACGAAATGCATTCAAATAAGCTTGAGTAAAGCCGTCTGAACCGTCCAAACGTGGGAGAAAATGGCGGAACACTACCGACCAATTTATCCCTTCAATAACTTTTGTATTTTTAGGTCCATGATCCAAAACGGTGTGACGATTTCATATATTACATGTGGCTGTACAAAGGGCATAATAACAGTTCGATCAAATTAAAAGTAAACATTTCCTTACCAATTTTCTTATCCGTCTCCCAAAAAACACATTAAATTTCCGCCATTTTGACCAGAACTTCATCAAATTCTCGCTTAAAGCCCCGAGATACATCGTTTACGTCCGACCCCCTGTAAAAGTTACAGAGTAATGGGCCCAGAACACTTTCCTGTGACACTCCGCTAATGACATCTCTAGTACCATGACCCCAGGTTTTCTCCAAAAGACGTGCTAGGGGCACAGCTTTTGGAATGTTGCTTAAAATCAAGATACATTGTATATCATACTCACTTTATTACCATTGTCATTACACATTAGAGTAATTGAGTTGTGTACACTAGTGTCTTTGTCTGAACTCATGTTGAAATTTACTATTTGTAGACTGTTACTTTCATCATGAATACTAGAAAATCTCTATGGCTTTATCCATAGCTCTACAACATACTAAAGTTACACTATTGTCCTTTAATTTTCCGCTTTCTCTGTAGATTTAATACCGAGACATTTGCGTACTCAATTGTTGATTAATATTCCTTCCGGCATATATTTGTTTTAAAAATATACTTGTCCTTCTAAGTGACCTCTTTGAGTCCCTTAAATAATTATAAATTAAGTTAGAATGTTAGTATTTACTACATTCACACCGATTGTTATCTAAATTTTATAGAGTTGCTTCCCTTAGTTATCATGCCCCCATTTGCAAAGAAGATTCCTGCGCAGTGTCACATGTTTGATCGGAAACTTTTTGAATTAATCTCCGTGAAAGTCAAGGATAGGTCTCATTCAAGTCTTCCGTCCCTTGTTTAAATATACATTTCCTGTGCATCTCTTATGGTCTTGTGATGTGAGGACATGCACGAAGACGGACCAAATCAATGGGTGAGAGGTTATCCATTTGTACATGTAATACAGGTTTAATGTTTCTGCTATTGTAATATACTTGTTTTGTAATTCATTGTGTGATCATATATTTTATATGCAAAATAATAGCATGTAAATACATTGTTCCCGTATTCTAAGATATTTTTGATTTGGGTCAGAATCTTGCAGAGGAGAGATATTGCACATACAAATATAACACAATATCTCAAGTTGGACTACCTCCCTTGTCAGCCACTTTCCTTTAAAGTTAACAAGGAAAAAGCTACTAAACGATTGTAAAATAATTGGATTTATAAAACATAATTAATCCATGATGATGTGATTGTCACTTGCACATTCTCTTGGTATTTTCTTAACTATCACATAATTTGATCTATTAATGCTGATCAGCTTTGCCTATCATAAGTGTCTGATAATTCAGAACAAGGGAGGTAAATATTGTAGATGTGGGAAAGCTTAATAGAATGATTTTTATATTTGTGGTTAGCATGCTTGTGGTTAACCAGTGAATAATCTAGCCGTGCGTCCTGCG
Organism: Saxidomus purpurata; assembly: GCA_022818135.1. Taxonomy (NCBI): domain Eukaryota; kingdom Metazoa; phylum Mollusca; class Bivalvia; order Venerida; family Veneridae; genus Saxidomus; species Saxidomus purpurata. The sequence continues at coordinate 53,474,877 of JAFMSR010000008.1, read as the reverse complement.
TCATAGACGCACAAAAAATGCAAAGGACGCAAAGATTTGAAATATATCGGGTCCTTTAGGGCACACTGAAAATCAAGACTTGGGTATATGCTCATCGGCAGTTTGTTTAAAAGAATATCGTCCGAACTTGCATTTCCTGCAGTATTTAGAAGAATTTCCGCATGAAATCGTATAAAAATCGCGGCACTTTGAGGGTGTTAAATCGCGATACTTAGAGTAGTATTTCAGACAGCTAACAGGACTTCATATTAGAATTATTTTCCTTGAAAATATGTATACAGGTATTTTGTTTACTTTTGTACATTTATCAAATTCGAAAATATTTGCCAACCAGATTGACATTTTGTATAGCTTGATATAGTGTACAACCAAAATAAAACTTACTCATATTATACATTGTCTATTCCAAACTAGTTTTTATAATCCAAAATAATCAGACCCGTCAAAATATTCGGTCTTTTTAATGCCACGTGCCAGCCTGGATCAACAGAACCTGCCTCCCGGCGTGCGTGCTTCGATCTCGTAACACCCTGCGGCTTTATTAGTAAAAGAAGTCCTTGGAGAAATTATTTTATTCGACAAAGTTAATTCTTTAAAATAAATACGTTGTAGAAGAAAATTGTTACTTAGAAAAAATCGGCTGTGAACGATTTTGTTATAAACATAACGTTTATTTTAAGTAAAGAATAGTTGGAACTTATTAATGTTAATTAAGTCAATTGAAAATACTTTTTTTCCTTCCTTCACTAATTATCAAACGTTACTCAATCAGTGGTGTCACATAGCTTGAAATTTCAAAGTTGACCGTAGTTAGTTTGTCATCCTTTATGAATGCCCCTTTTTTTCACACCTACCGCGGCATTTGCGAGTGACAAATGCTAATTGGAGAGTAAACCTCGACTAACTACAGCAGATTTTTTAACGGAAATAAATATTTAAAATCTATGTAAAAGGTAATTAATATTTTCAGTAACTCAATACTTTTAGAAACAATTATATTTGAAAAAAAACCCAACATATCACAGCGGCGCTATTCGACCTAAAAATAATTCGCGCGGGGGGCCGATTCTATTTTCTGACTTTTTCTGGAAAGGGACTCATTGTTTCATAGCTGGGACTCATTGTTTTGAAAAATGTGCGTCCCAGGGACTCATATAAATCAAAACCTAGATTATTCACTGGGTTAACTATTGTGACCGCACACAGACACTATTTAAAATATGTATGCCAATCAGCAGTAACAGTTTTGTAGTAATCGGGTCCTTCGGCAGTCTGTTACTGCAAGAATTAAGGGGTCTGTGCGGTGATGTCATCCAGTGTCGCAGAGGATTGTGGGGTTGCTCTCTTGGAATCGGGCAGCCATCTTGCAGGGCACTCCAGCAACCCAGATATACATATAAGCGAATGACCCAAGCAAATGGCATACAGGTATCAGGTAACAGTCCCTTTTATTGACATCCCCTAGAGTTGTATATGGTTTCAGTGGAAACAACAGTTTGTTTTGGTTTGAATCTTTGAAATTAGAAATAGGTTTACAAGTCAATATCCCTCACAGTAACTTTAATACAGCTCTCTCTAATTAGTTGGTTTATAGTCCTCGCTGACCCTAGGATTTCTCCTCAGGTGAAACTGCCAAGACCCTGGGCCAAGCACAAATTGAATACAAGCAAAATACATGTGCAGAGTTCCATTGACTAGTAACATTTGTTTTTAGATTTTTGGCCTGGGGACTGAAAGTCCCCTAGGCCTAAGTTAGCATACCACATTTCAAACACTGCAGACAATTTAACTGTGCTATGTGCGAATAACAACTGTAAACATGCGCTATGCGAAAGTAGTGCAAGACAGACCAGATCAATCTTCTGTTTGAATGTCGCATATGATAAGAACATATTACAAATAAAGAGAGTACATACAACTTCAAACGATTGCAGAAAGGTATATAGCTTACGGGCTGCATTACACATTTTTTTCTGTTTTAGAAATTAATGCGCTGTTAGCTGATTACGGAAGATAATCATATGCATATCACGGAAAAGTACGGATATTTACGGAAATTTACGGAAACGCCGGCGCCTCGATATAAGAGTTTGTAGTTTGATTTTCAAATTTCCGATGTTATTTCATTGACAACTTTGTTATTTAAGAACGATTACATATATATTTACCTAAAAATAAATTTCTTTAAAAAAAAGATAAAATTTACGTACATTCCTGGGAAGGAGCTCACGTGGTCAAAATCACCCGCCATTTATCGAGGACGCTGCATGTCAAGGCCCAGTGAACGGTTTCACCGATTACAACTACAAGGTAACCCAGAATCATTTTTGGTTTTCTCTGTTATACACATTGTACAGTACTGTATTTATATTTCATTGCTGGTATTGCTTTGTTTATTTCTGTTTCAAGGTCTTGACCTTGGTACACAACAATTTTCGATCCACATCATCAGATCATATCCCTTGGAGTTGTACAAAGCGCAGATCAAATTATACCCCCCGAACACAAAGTGTTTGGGGGGGGTATGGGGGTAACCATTTATTGCGTTTGTAAACAATTTATGTTGCACTATGTGATTAATACCCCTGTTCAGAATTTAATGATACTTCTCACAAATAATAAGAACAATGACTTCCGTGCAACGTCCATTTTGGTTTAATAAAAAAACAAAAAAAAAATATTTGTGGACGCTAAATCATCCAAAAATCCTGGTCAATATTGAATTTCATCCTACTGCACAAAATGTTAAGTACAATGTCTAGTTGTGCAACGTCCATGTTTAGGTCTCTAGGTCAAAGCAAAGGCAAAAGGGCCCAAAAAAAAAAAAACATGAAAACAAAAAAAAAACAAAACACATAGGTCAAAAGTTGTTTTTCGGGAGTATAAATCCTATTAGCCTAGTTATGATTGGTTCCAGGCTTCAGGTCTCAGGTCAAAGGTCAAGGTCACAGGGGCTCTTGATGGTGATATCTTGTGGAGGCCTAAATCTCCAAAACCCTGTATCTGATTTAATGATACTTCACACAAGTGATAAGTAAAAGTGCTAGTGTGCATGGTTCAGGTTTCAGGTATCTAGTTCAAAGGACTGTAGCAGTAATATTAAAGCAGTTCTGAAGGTCTTGTCATTGTGCTTAATATTCAAAACAACTGGTCAGAATTTCAGAAGTTCATAGAATAAGCACCATGCTTAGTTGTGCATGGTCCATGTTTCGGGTCACTAGATCAAAGGTCACAGGGGCTCATGATAGTAAAATGTTGTGGGCTTTTAATCTCCAAACCCATTGGTCAAAATTTAATTATACTTCACAGAAGCCAATAATCAAAGCATCAAATATAACATAAATTTTGAATACTGTGTCAGTGGGGTGTTCGGGGGGTATTCATCACCTTCAGTAATAGTTCTAGTTTTTATTGGTTTAAACAATTTATGTTGACTATGTGATTATTTTTCATTTAATGTACGTTTTTATAATAAAACAAACTTCCCTGCCACCCATATATTTGTGAATCATTCATTCTGTGTCATATATTGAATTTCGTCCTCTGCACATTTCGACCCGCACTTTAGGTAAGGTTCAGCGCAAAACACGTAGGTCAAAAGTTGTTTTTCGGGGAGTTAACCTATAGCCTCCAGGCCTTCAGCGCTCACAGCGCTTTGATTGATATTTGTAACCACATGTATATCTGATTTTTCTAAAAAATAAAAAAAAGTAATGCAGTTCAGTTCAATTATCTACTTCAAAACTGTAGCAGTAATATTAAAGCAGTTCTGAAGGTCTTTCATTGTTTAATATTCAAAAGAACTTTCATGTTTCAGACTAAGAATTTGAGATGCATGGCCATATGGCAGACATTCATGATGACCAAATATAGTTGCAACTAATTGTACTGTATGACCCCTTTACTTGGCAGGTCCATCTAAAAACAGCAGTACAAATGGTCATAACCTCTTAATTGGTTTTAACTGACATACAGCATTGTTACTGTATCTGCCTCCAGCAGAGCTGTGCACCTTACTCATTGCTCAAATTGGCTGCCTAGGGTGTGCTTTTATGATAATTAATGTAAATTGATACATGGAATAAAAATTATTTTGACTTTTGTCATATTGCTGAAGACCAAAGTTCCCCTTGGGGAGGTTGGAAGCTGTAAATATGAATGACTCACAGTTATATATGGGTGTTTTGTTTCCAAACTAATTTAATAGCCATATTTAGGCTTTCCCACTTGTCCAATTCCAAGGGATGCAAATTCCTTGGACCAAATACGTGATAAATTGCTTTGAATAGACTTGTGGCATTTTATTAGAACATGTTGGAAGTTGTTCAGCCAGTTTAGTGTTATTCCGGCAGAACTTGCCACAGTGACGCCCAGAGATATTCAAACACCCGCTCCGGGATGCTAGTCCTACTGCATTATTAATGGAAATAGTGTCAGATGGTTTCCACAAATTCTATTAGTAAAGTCTAAAAGTGTAGAAATAATTACTGTAAATGTACCATCTGAGATTTCAGTCACCTTTATTTTTGCATCGACCAAATTTAGCTGCTATTCAAACTGATACAGTTTGTGTTATTCTAGTCCCTGATTTGGTCAGATCTTCAATAACCTGTCTTACATCCTTTGCAAAAGGTGTTTCTCAAATAACAAAAGTAATATTTGAAGTTGACTCAAATTCCAGGTACATGTATGCATAATTTATACTTTGATTCTCCAAATTTCAATTAAGTTTAACACATGTTTTCTGGTAGATTAGTCTCCCTTAGATTAATATTTATGTGTCTGCTCCCTGAAACAAACGTCTGAAATAATATAATAGTTAATTATATGTGAAATAGAAACAGAATTGTACTTTAAATTTTTCGTTCAGATTTATAATTTTAAAACAGAAGTTTTGCTGGCAAACACTTTTCCAGAGTTGGAAATTAGTCTAATATAATTATGGGTTTATGACCTCAAAGAGTTACATGATATTTTGCTTAACATGCAACATGTCAGAGACTGACACCTGAGATGACATTTGAAATTATTTCCTTATGTCATATTTTGCACTTGATGTTTAAATTTCATAATTTCATAATGATTTACAAACATAATGTATACACATGTACTGGTCATAGGACTGATTTACATAACAAAAATACTGTCGCTTGTAATTATTCCTCTTTTAAAACAGTTTCTTATGCAGTTTATTTTAATCCTAATATTTTCATTGACAGATTAAAATGCTACACAATGACCTGAAGTAATTGAAGAAAAATTCTGAAAATAAGTTAAAAATAAACTGTATTAAGGACACATGTTCTTCATGGAGCATTCTTGTAATACCTGCTGGACTGGTACCAGTGCCACCGTTACTTCTTTTATTTTTATTAATTTTGCAGAGTTTAAAGTTGCTTGCCCAGTCTGATGAAAGATGTGCATTTCTAAAAAAAATTATACATTTAAACAGAAACTGTAAAAGTAAATGCTTTATTCAACGAGGCTAGCGAAAATCAATATAGCAGTTGCAGGAAATCTATTGCAAATGTTTGTGGGGTTTGGTTTGATGGCACCACTGCACTTTATGATTGTATTGGGAATTCAAAAGCATTGCAAGTCTTTATAATTTGGTACCAGGGTATAATTTTAAAAATACAGAAATACTTAATAGGAATTTATACTGGAACTCTTTTATTAGCTCATCTGGCTATGCCAGGGTGAGCTTTTCTAATGGATGATTGTCCGTCGTCTGTCGACATTTTGATTCAAATGGCATCTCCTCTGAAACCACTGAGCCAATGTTGATGAAACTGTGCAGGGATGTTCCTTGCATGAAGTTCTATCAAAATTGTTCAAAGAATTCCATTCCATGCAGAACTCTGGTTGCTATGGCAAAAAATAGGAAAACTTTAAAAATCTTCTTCTCTGAAACCACAGGGCCTAGAGCTGAGATATTTAGCATGTAGCATTGCCTAGTGGACCTCTACCAAGTTTGTTCAAATCATGACCCCTTGGGGGGGGTCTCTTGATTTTACATAGGAAAACTTTAAACGTCTTCTCTGAAACCACAAGGCCTAGAACTTAGATATTTAGCATATGTAACATTGCCTTGTGGACCTTTACCAAGATTTTTCAAATCACGACTAACCCTTTTTGGGAGGGGGCGGGGAGGGGGGGGGGTCACTTGATTTTGCATAGGCTTATACAGTGGACCTCTATGAATTATGTCAAAGTTATGACCCCTTGTATTATTGGCAATTGATATACAGGTGAGCAATACAGGGCCTTCTTGGCTCTCTTGTTTGATGATTACTTCTGTAAAGGATATTTAAAAAAGTTCAGAATATTCAAATCTTACTGTTTGTCCAAAATCTGGGGGTGAGCAGCTTTAAATTATAATAGATATTCACCTTGCTATTGGAGCTCAAATCCCAGGAGTGCCACAAAGTCTTTATCAAAGTGCTCTGTTACTGGTAAATCAAAGACCTCTGACATTTACCTTTGCAATATTTCATGAGTCTATCAATGTAACAGGAAGTGCCAGGTTTTCTAACTACAGGTCAGCTTGATTAGATCATGCCATTTTATCACGACCTAAATATTCAAAGAAAAGAAGCAACAGATTACTGATATGTTTTGATAAACTGGTGTATTAGTAAATTAGTACAAACGTAATCAAGAACTCCTGTGGCATAATATGTGAGTATATAATAAGTTTAGAACTACTGAACTCTCAAAAAACCTTGCAATGATTTTCTTAGATAAGGATTTGTGGAACTTATCAAAATCTCTTGAAAATATGAAGAAAAAACGAATTAGAACTCTGGAACACTCAATGTACAAACTCTATGGGAACAGGAAAGATGACTAAAATTCTAATGTAAGACATGGCAGAAGACGCTTGAACTGGTATTGAGGTAATTCAACAAATGTGGACTACAATTAAAGTGGTGAGTATGGTCAATTTCTAATCTCAATTCTTTCTTTTTTTGCAGAGTTCTGACTTTAAGGGATCCTTCTGTAGGTGTCCAGTAATAAAGTCCGTACAGGTAGGTGAAAAAAGGCAGGTATTGTTCCCACTTTCTTAATTGTCAAAAAATTATTTCTGAAAGAAAAAAGTGGTACAATGTTGTCACTGTCTCTAGAGGGATCAGTAAAATGTATTTATCATAATTAAGATAATCTTAAGTCTTGGTAATCATAATATTCGATATTATCTTAAGCTGTGAAACATATTCAAAGTCTGCGATTTCTTCCTTATCTCTCGCCCTATCCGTAATAACAGCTTCCTTATCATAACCTTTTTATCTTCTTTATTTTTAAGTTTTATGTTAATTTACTCAGCTGTATATTATATTTCAAGAAGCCTTGTCTGCGTGCATTCATGGTTGTCAGTTTTAACCGAATTTCCAGAAAATTTATTTCGTAATGAGACAAAAAGGCGGGAATTATGTCTCTGTAACACTTCAGTTTCAAGAAACTTGAATTGGCACCATGTTTTTGTGTTAACTGCAAAATACAGGATAACAATTGAAACAGATATAATTAATTCTGTCTCGTTTTTCAGATTACAAGTTTGTGTTTTGTTTGCTGGTGTCTCTTTCGAATAAAAACAAACAGAAAATGTTCAAGTTGGATTTTAGGTGATGATCAGGGAAACATATGAATCTCATTTCTACTAAGGTAGTATTTTGTTACATTTACTTTCATTTGTTGTATAACCTGAACCTGTGGCAGAACTATTTAAGAACATTCAGTGTTCATTCATTATTCATGACACACCCAATAGCAATTAAAAACTTTTTAAATGTCATTAAACAATTTTTTATGCCCCCGAAGGGTGGCATATTAAAATCGCACCGTCCGTCCGTCTGTCTGTCCGTCCGTCTGTGCGTCCCCACTTACAAATTCGTGTCCGGACTGTAACTCTGTCATGCATTGAAGGATTTTAAAATAACTTGGCCACATGTCTAGCACATCAAGACAGGCGCCGCCCCGCAAGACCCACATCCCTACCTCAAAGGTGAAGGTCACACTTGGAGTATGAAGGTTATGGAATCCTCTATATATGCCCACATTCGTGTCCGGACTGTAACTTTGTCATGCCTTGAAGGATTTTAAAATAACTAGGCACACATTTCTAGCACATCAAGACGACGTGTGCGCGTGCAAGACCCACGACCCTAGCTCAAAGGTCAAGGTCACCTTAGAGTTTGAAGGTAATGGATTCCTCTATATATGCATATATGCACACATTTGTGTCCGGACTGTAACTTTGTCATGCCTTGAAGGATTTTAAAATATTTGGCACAAATGTCTAGCACATCAAGACGCGTGTCGCGTGCAAGACCTACATCCCTACCACAAAGGTCAAGGTCACACTTACAGTTTATAGGTAATGGAATCTTGTATATATGCATACATTTGTGTCCGGCCCTATAACTTTATTATGCTTTTGAAGGATTTTAAAATAACTTGGCACAAATGTCTACACATCAGCGGATGTGTTGCGTGCAAGACCCAAGTCCCTACTTCAAAGGTCAAGGTCACCTTAGTGTTTAAAGTAATGGAATACTGTATGCATGATTACTCTGTCTGCATGGAAGGATTTTAAAATTACATAGCACATTTATTGAGCACATGGAGAGGACACGACTGTGAGGCCCTCTTCGGGGCTTCTCCTTGTGAGGGACGCTCTTTTTTTTATATCATTTACAGAAACAGAGTTAATGATTTATTTAGAACACAGAAGAAAAACTAGAAGGTAGTTTGGGTGAAAGAGTTGAAAAATAGCAGTAGGGGTACTTGAGGCTTTACACTCTTCATAATTAATTAATTGTAATGAATTAATTCTTAATTAATTAATTAATAAGATAAAGTATGAAAGCATTGATGACTTGATGCCCAAAATGTCATGTTAAATTGGAATGAAATACACAGAAAATCTGGGTAGTGTGTTGCTTTCAGCTCTGGTAGCATAAGTAATTTAATCAATTTTATATGGAACACCAGGTGATGCAGAATGTCATTAAATTATTACATCAAATGATAGGAAACTGTGATGGATATTTGATGCTTGTCTGGATCCATAGTGACATGGGAAATAAAGAATTGCGGAAATGAGAAATGGTTTACACCTTTTTGTAAGCTGTGTGTGAGGGTTTGATGCCATTAGTTAATCAGTTCATGTTTGGTTTGTTTCCACTTGAAGTGATAAAAGTTGTGATTTAGGACCACTCTGATTCCTGATCCCAAACCTCTTAAGACGGTTTCAAGAGGGTTTGTGGCACTCAGTGGGGTGACATTAGGCGGGTATGATGTAAATTTTATGCGAGTTGTATAAACAAGGAGAGGAAGTTTACCCAGTGTTCAGACAATACACATGTGAACTTTAAACATGAGAGTTATATTTCAATCTTTTGAAACTTGTTTCTGTTAGATGAAATAACCTTAACATGAACAAAATTGTATGAATTTAATAAAAGTTTCATCATCACTTCTAGCAGGAAGAGTTGGCATATTTTGAACAGAAATATTAAGCTTTTTTAGATCTGTGTTACTTCTGTACTCACACAAGATGTTATCCCAAAACAAGGTAACTTGTCAGGTACAGGCCAGCACTTGATATGCAACCACACTTGGTATATTATCACACAATGTACCCTATATCACTTGGCAACACCTTTTTCTGCCAAAATGATGTTGAATTGTTGTTGCCTGCATTATTTGACATAACTAAAGATGTTGTCTTGAAATACTTGAGGTATTAAGAAATTAAACCTTACCAAAAACTGATATAGTCATAACTTCAAAAGAAAACTAGGTCTGTTATATCACTGCTTTTCTAATGGAACTATATGCAGGTAAAGGATCAAGGTAAAACAGTACTGGGGAATTATATATTTTATTTACAACCATTTTATGATAAAAGTGATGAACTTGTTATGTATGCTGGCATATGGTTTATGTAAATTATAATTTTTGTAATTAGATGAAAGTTATAGCTGTACTTTAAACAAGGAAGCTGTTGCCAAGAACTGTAAAATAAAGATATGTACCTGGCATAATATTCTTCAAAATAGAGAATGATAGCACTGTCCCGTGTTACTTTCATGTACTCTTTATGCAGCCAGATTCACTGCATGGATCCAGATCAGGCTGCGTCTGCCTCCATGATGCAGTGGTTAGAGTCGCTGACTTGAATCCACTGTAATCTGTCTTAGATTGACGGTCATGGAATTGAGCGCTGTTACCGATCGCTTGTCTTTATGTGAGGAAGTTGGCAGTTTTCATGTAGAGGATAGGATCTAGTACTGGTCCTTCCCAGGATTGATGTTAGGGTAAACTGTCTGTCTGTAAAAATGACCAAAATATGGTTGGAACAGGCGTTAAAACTCATTTAACAACATTCAAAAACCAGATCAGACAACTTATTTGGATTCAGAACTGTATAGCAGCCTTTATATAGTTAATAGCAGGTAGTAGATTTCAGTTACCATAACTGTGATTAGGTTGACATGATATACTACATGATAAATGATACAGGTTCTGTCATAAGGCATATAATAATAAATGCAATTGTCATAATGCCAGATGAAACTGGAAACCTGTAAAGGGATATGGTTGTAGCATTGGGAGACAAAAACATAATTCATAAAACAGTAATGATGTCCTGTATACAATAATATCAGATATCATTCTTGTATCAGCCGAGCTTATTGGGTTTATTGATTGGCTGCTTTATTATCAATACAATACAATACAATACAAGTGTTTCACTCTGGAAAACAATCTAATTTATGGACTGCAAGCCTAAAAAAAATGTCCAGTACTGTTATGCAAAACTGTTTGATGACTTTCTAAAACTTAATTGTACCTTTAAATACAGAAAAAAGACATTTAACATGGAAGAAGGTAACTAGATTAAAGATTGATTGAACTTCTTGTTCACTATAATATTGTCTTTATTAGGATTTGTGTGATAAGCAACATAGATCTATTCTAGATGTTGTGACTGCTCACCATCTATCAGGTCTGGTGTGGCATCCATTTGATTGTTCATCATTTTCTTTAAGCAACATTTCCTCTGTAATAACTGGATCGTAGTTGATGAAATTTTTACCTTGATGTATGTTAGAAATGATGGTTGTGTAGCAGTTTTCAAAATGTTTTATTTCATGCAGAACTTATTCAATCAAGTGAAAGGAAAACCTAAACAATCTTGTTCAAGACTTCAAGGCGTAAAGATTGGACAATTTGTGTGTAGCATCTTCCAAGCTTTAATTCCTGCTTCTGTGGCTGGTGGTCCATTGTTTATAGATTTATAACTGCCCCAATTTCAAAATAATTTTGCGCAGAATATCCCATAGATTCTTGTGATCCTCTACTAAGATTTTCAAAGAATCATGATGGTCAAACATTGCTGCACTGTGGCGGGGCTATTTTTCCTATATGGCAATATGGGGATGTACAAATCTGTATAGAGTACATTTATAGAAAATTGCCTTTGAAATCACTGGCCAGTTTTCCTTGGGTGAATCTGCACCAGGTATTACTGTGAATATTTTGTTTCTCAATAGATGGCTTCCGAGTGAGGTTGAAGGATGTCAGGTAGGTTGAACCCTTGTGAGCATTAAAGGGCCATCCAATACGGTCTACTTGATTATACTTGTACTAGAGAAAGATGTGATTCTAGCTGGAAATCTCTGGTGTAAGTTACATTTCAAACAAGACTTCAAGTTCTATTCAATATATAATCTGTCCAAAAGTGTATGAAAACTTACCTGCTTTAATGATACTAATGACATATTAAAGTCATTGAATATAAAGTTGTTGATGTTTTTAATGAACCTTTAAGTAGGTATTGATCAAACATGCATAAATAGATCACAGAAGCTGATATCTTAACTGTAATCGCCTGCCATTTCATTAATTTTTCAATGCAGGAGGAAATTTCTGCTTTTATGTTTTGCAGTGCAATATAATGCTAGATATTGATAGGATTGGCTTGCATGGTCTTGTTACAAATGTCTGACAGTGTTGTATGAGCAGTGGAGTTTCTTAATTGATATGCACAGTCATTGTCATTTATATCTGGCCTGGTTTCCTTAATTACCTGCAGGTAGTTGAAATTGTGTGAGGGTTTGAAAGGAAATGTAACTTAAAGACTTTGAAAGATTAATTTCATCAAAGGTGTGAAGTTTCTAGGTTTTATGTGCTCTGGGTCATTTTGCCTCTGGTTTTCTCACTGTATGCACATTTCCAAAAGAAAGGGAAGCAATTCTGGCATATTGAGTACTGATACTGGTTTAATTTTTCCTTTCATGTCCTTAAATCTTATACTTGATAAGATATAAAAGACAATAAACATTTATGGTTATCTCAACATGAAAGCAAAAACTTGCATAATTTAGATCGACTATGACCTTATCGGTCAGTATCAGCGTACCTTGATGTCCACTATAATCCCTGTATGTTTGTCCAGCTCTTGTGTCACAACTTAATGCAAGTCACCAACCATAGTTCCTACTGTGTTTATGGATTTACAAGTACTGCACAGGTAGGAGTTTTCTTTGTTGCTTCTTTAATTATCATTAGTAATGGCTTGTTAGAAAGAAATTAATTTCTGGCTGATATGTAGAATGTGTAGTTTATGCAATGTGATTTTGCTCAAAACTCTTTGAGCAGGACACAAGAATCACTCTTGAGTTGCCACCTGTGGGGAACCAGCACTGGAACAATTTGAAAAGATACAGTTTGGACCACTTTGGGGGGGTTGAAGGCACAACCTTGAGGCTGAGCAGTCTGCCCTAACCTCTACCTGATTATTTAGACAATGTGATGCAAACGTTTTACCCACATCAAACTATAGAACTTCAGTGATGAAATTTAAGTTTCAATACTTTGGCCATACCTATTGGAAGCTTTCTGTAAATAAAGCTATACAATCTAACCTCTCTATCAGCTATAGCTAATCTCTAAAACTCATAAACCATATTTAATAGGTTTTAGGTTTCTGTCCATAATTTGAAATTTCAACCATCCCTGTGGTCACTCTACTACCTTCTAAGATACTGGGTTACCTGTTAATGGAACAGCGTTGTCATAAACTCACATTTTTTATTACTCATTCTGCCATAAATCTGCTGGTATAAAAACACTTGTTTATTGTACATGAAGTTGCTCATGAGAAATTGCCATATAGTAGAAATTCAATCCCTTTATCTACCACCCTGGTTCTAAACAAAACAAGGATTGGCACTATGGAACCTTTGTCAGCCTGTTCAGCACATTGATGGTTATACAGTAAACTAGGTTTATGCAACCTAGGAATTCTTATCAACCACTACCATCAGGCATTTTCTTTATAGTCTCATAGACACTGTATGGAATAAAGTTAAAAGAGATTTTGTAGTGATGTTCTCATTTCGAACTTTACATGCCATTGTAATTGCATGAAGTAATGCTAGTGTTACATTATCTCAAGGCTCTAGGCACTACTTAACTTGTAGAGAAAACCAGTAGCTTACTAGTTAGGTTACAGTTCAAACAGTGTTGTCTGCCACTTGCTACCATTCATTATGTTTTCTAAGATCACATTGCTTCAATTTAAATGATTTAAGAATTTTTTTTTTTTATTTTTTTTTTTTGGTGAATGTAAAAACCAAGGATTGTTTTGGATGATAATCAATTATTTAATTAATAATGGCCTTAAATAATCTACAGATATTTAATTTGCTTGGAAACAAGTTTTTTTTCCAGTTTGATTTTATCTTATCTTTGATTAAAAACAGTGTTGGTTGTACAGCGCACATGCCTGCAGGTTGATGAGAGAGTTTTAATTGTGCATGCTGTGGTACATAGTGCAGCCAGGGGCTTATCAGCACTTACAAACAGAATATATGTCAGAAAACTTTCATGGAAATGAAGAATAAATATTTATGTGTTTTGTTGTTGGGAAACATAAATAAATCTTCTGGGAGAAAAGTTCAGAGAAATGCTGTGTCGTTTGTTTGGAGAGGTTAGTGAACAAACTTCAAAGGGCCGTAAGACAAGATAGTTGCATTAGGTATAATGGAAGCAAAGACTGAAATATGCTAAAATAATAAGGTAGATAGAAATTGAGAGTGATACATTAAACATAATCCTGTGATTTGGTTGGTTTTGTAATTAGATGTATCAGGGAATATATCTGATGTTTCCAGCGTATCAGCAGCTTGGGGTGGCCCTTCCACATGGTCTGTTTGAACAACTTTATATGAACCCACTTCTCAATTATAAGGCAGAGTCTGTTTAACATAGGTTGGTAGTATTATGGTCAAAACTGTGTTTCTCCACCAGAGCCAATCGTTTAATATCATATACCTGTCACAAATACTTAATCCTGATTGGCCGATAGCGCTCACGTGCCGAGTCTGCAAAAGTATGTGTAGACCTGGAAAATGAGGTGTAGACCTGCACGAATTTCAAGAAGTCATTTCTGTAATATTTTCGTGTAATTTTCACTACTTTTTATGAGGTATACAATATAATAATTTTAGACTAATGTTTCAGTCAGTATATAGTTTTGCGGACCTGTAAAAGAATGATATTGACATTGGACTTCGTCCTTGGTCAATATCATTTTTAACAGGTCCGCAAAACTATATTGACCTCAAAATTAGTCTATAATTGTATACTGTAGACCTAGGGACTTCAGTCTGATATACCACTGTATACTGGTATGCATATATACAGTAACAGCTGTTCCCTTGGTAAATTTTCTTTAATTAAACACCACATGTACAATTACTTCTGATCAAATGTACAGTCTAACCTGCCCTAACGGTCACCTTGATTCGGCAGTAACCTCCAGTAAACGGTCACTCTGGGACGCCCCCGACGAAAATCCTTCTATATAACAACTTGATTAAACGGTCACCTGTTGTCTGCGGCCAGCGGCCAGTCTTAGTGCCTCCCGATCGCTTAAAGACTGCTAAAATCGGACCGACTTAAACGGCCACGTGTCATCCGAATCAAGTGTGAAATTTTCAAAACAATTGACGGAAATTGCGAAATACACCCCCGAGGGCAGCGGCCAGTCTTCGTCCCTCCCGATCGCTAAAAGACCGTTAAAATCGGACTGATTTAAACGGCCACGTGTCATCCGAATCAAGTGTGAAATTTTCAAAACAATTGACGGAAATCACAAAATACAACCCCGAGGGCAACGGCCAGTCTTAGTGCCTCCCAATTGCTAAATGACCGCTAAAATCGGACTGATTTAAACGGCCACGTGTCATCCGAATCAAGTGTGAAATTTTCAAAACAATTGACGGAAATTTGCAAAATACACCCCCAAGGGCAACGGCCAGTCTTAGTGCCTCCCGATTGCTAAATGACCGCTAAAATCGGACTGATTGAAAAGGCCACGTGTCATCCGAATCAAGTGTGAAATTATCAAAACAATTGACAGAAATCGCGAAATACACCCCTGAGGGCAAACTCTTTAACGGCAAACTGCTATGTTTCATGAATATCGTAATTTTCATAAAATGGGCTGCTGGTGCCGATAGGTGTTAAAAAGTTTGTTGTTGATGAATCAAAATCGAAGAAACATTATTTAAAATCCGCCTAAATAGTACCAATTATCGATAATTAGCAGTACAAACTTACTTTGAATTTATTGATCTGATAGGATTTTTTAATCGCATTATCATTTCTGCACCTTAGAAATACACAATAAAAGTGGCAGCTAATCCGACTGTCACCATGGTAATAGGTATAAAATTATCACAGGTAACGCGCATACAACGATTCGTTTTACCGGATACCCAATACGGGCGTTTTACTATAGCCCGATGCATGTCATCTGCCCGAACATAATATTGGCAAACAAAATATGATATAAAAAAATAAAATGGCAGTAACTTATTTCCTCGTGCATACGATTTGCTTATACTGTTTAGTAAGTTCGTGAATAGAAAGGGTGGGTGGGGTATTTGTATAGACTATCAAAAGTCAAATTTAAATTACGATCCTTAGTTAAGTGGTCACCTTGCTTAAACAGTCAATTTGGCCGTTTCCCTTGACTGACCGTTTAAGTCAGGTTAGACTGTATAGACGAACATGTCTATCACAGACATATTGCAAGGTAAATGTAAGTACATGTAAATGGTTTTGACCGACATAGGTTTATAAGTATATTTACAGTCGGTGGTGCTTACTGCCAGTCTTCCTGCGGGTTTGCCTCCTAAAACTTTAATGTCTTTTTAGTTCTGTCAGGTGTTTTTGTCTGCTTGTCTGCCTTATCAGGAATTAGGTACCAGAAAAAGCTTTTGAAAAGTTCATTTGGAAGTACTTGCACATTTCCATGCAATAGTTTTTATGTGTGCATGCTGTCTGACTGATACAGTGTAAGTGATTTGTACTGTTGAAAGTAGTAACAGGTGCACATTTAGACACTTACACGAAATTTAAACTGAAAATGTGATAACAAAATACTGGCTACAAACCCAGGATCTCAATGTTTTACCTTGAAACTTCCAGCCTATATTCTCCTGTTTTTATTTTCAAGAATATTGCAGTTGCCTGTTCTGATGTTGCACAACTGAAATTACTGGTAATGTTTTGTTCATTCACTTCTTAGATGTCTGACCATGTGATGTATGTATTTTAGAGTCTTATCGTTGGTACCGGATAATCCATATGACCAACGCCCCTAGAAGACTTTTCTGTTTCGGGGGATAGTGCAAGATACAGAACACATCTTGTTCCAGAGACAGCCCCTAGTTCTTTAACATGACATGTACAGCGCCAATACATTGGACCTCGGTTTTCAGTCTCAGCTGGAAGATCATTAGTTAAGTTAGCAGGGGATCAAACCTGTGATCACTGGATTACAGCGTATTAGCCACTAGACCACTGATCACTGATCCCCTCCTAATGACCATGTGATTGCTTCTAGTCCATTTTAATAGCTTCAGGGGACATACACTAAAGGGTATGTCTGCCTATCCATTGGTCATATTTAAATTTACAACAATCACTCAGTTGTCCTGTTCATTGTTTGATTTGCAGGTAAGTTACAGGTCAAGTTTGATTTTGAGTACATTCTATTAAATTTGGAGTTTTGCTATTGCATCTTTTTATTGTAGTGACATTATGACTTATGGGTACTATAAATGTATTTTATAGTTAGTATCACAGGTTTTCTGAACTAAATTTTCCATTGTAGATCATTGTATTGTAACATTTGAATGTAATGTAATCAAAATAAATTGAAGTCAGTGATTACGATTGTAGACTAAATGTTTTACCATCAATGAATAGAAAACTACCACAAGGTATCGGAAAACTTCTGCAAAACAACTTCTGTATACTGGTATAAGTGGTTGCATATTGGTTTCCAATTTTATGGCCGGGAGCCAATGTAGAAGTACGATGCTTTGAAAAATTGGCACAATTATTACTGTCTAGTGATGGTAAACCTAAAATTAATCAGTAAACTTTGAAACTTACTGGATATTGTGATCTGTGCTATTTTGGAAACCTGCTTTTATCAAGTTAGTGGAGATATGTTGTCTTTATGCTTCATGTTGCAGTGACTTTTTATTTTAATTTCCTTCTGCATTGCACTGGATTCAATTGAATGGCTCCATGGAATAAGTTGGGAAGATGTAAAAGGTAAAGTTGAATCAGTTCTATTAATTTTCTAATAATTCTTTGAATGTTCTTTAAGTAAAGGACATTAGCAATGTCTTGTTAAGAAGAATTCTAGACTGTATTAGAAGGGGTTTTATTTAGAGAATTTTCAAAGTGCTGTCAGATTCTGTACAAGCTTAAAACTTCACTTGCAGCCAAAGTAAAATAGACCTGTTCATAAACTAAACATTCCAAAAGGTAGACACATTATACACAGAATTGATTGAAATAATTTTTTGAAAAATAATGTTTTTGGCTGACAGATATTGGGTGATGAATTTTTGTTGAAGTATTTTGTGCTGATGATTGAGTATTCTAATTAATAGTTCTCAAACCTAATGAAAAGTTGTGTCACGCATGATCTTTGCATAATTCATTTTTAAATACTTTCACTTTCTTGAACATTTGACGAATTAAGCTTGAAGAATTACATCAAGCTACCTGTTTAATATTAGATATGTATAAATATGTAAATATTTGTGATGTAAAGTCTTCCTTTTTGAAATGTTAAATTGAAAATTTAATGTAACAGATATCCTGCTTATTGTAGATGTAAAATGAAGTGTAAGGAATTAAATAACATAAAAAGGACAAGCTTAATTTTGCTTTAATTGCTTTAATATGGAAGGCTTGATGGTGGAGTTATTCCTGTGTTTGAATATCTAATAGGGAAATAGGGAAATTAGGGGGATAGGTTTATGATTTCTAGATTTAAAATTGTAACAGTAAACTATTGTGAAAAATTTTGAGTTTTATTTGTTGTTGTTAAATCTAATTATTTATTTTGCTGTAAACATTTATAGAAAGATTGCAGAAAGTAAAATGCTAATAATTTCAAGATATAGTTGGGTGTAGCTGTACCAGATATAATGACATCAAGATTGTAGAATTTTCTGTCAGTATAAGTAGGAAAAAGACATCTTCATTGCACATTTTAAACTAGTGAAAGTGTGAAGTTTGATATACATATAGACAGGTAAGAATGTAACATATTTAGTTGGTAATTAACCTTTTTCCTTCTTGACTGCATTGTCAAATTGAGACCAGGAAGGAAACAAGAGAGTGCTAGACATTTAAAGGGTTGTTGTTAAATACAGCACAATCGTTTTTTTTCAGTTAAATGATAATTGAAGCAAGGGTGCTTAGTCTCTCATTGGCTTAGTCTTATTGCATGTTGGTTAGAAACATTAGAAGAGGTCAAATCGCACATTCTTATGTATGAAGTAAATAAAAAATTGTAAAACTATGTAAATTTGTTCCCCATGATTTCCTATTGTCTGTGCTGTTGTTAGAGGAAACATCTACTGTTCATATGGCCTCTAGCCTCACAGCTAGGTGTATTTCATTAAAACTGCAAGTAGAATACTTTCAGCACTTTTGTTCTAACGGTTCGTTCATCTTACATTCTTCGCAGCAAAGGGAGTGAATTTTGTAAGAAATAAGTGGGCAGATAATTACAAAGTAAAAGACTGATGAAAAAATGTAAGGACTGAATGCCAGTCTATACGTCCCCTTGAAGGTTGACAAACACCTAGGGACTGACTAGTGGGGACATAGCCCTTGGGGCAGAACACTGGGGACATACGACTGGCAACTGACCACTAGAAACTGACCACTGTTTTAACACAGATATGCTACTACTTGTGGTGATTGTGGCATCATTAGCATACTCCATCAACAAACATATCATCTAGCATACTCCATCAACAAACATATCATCAAATAACCTATCGCATGTATTTAATAACTTTTTCTTTAAAGGAATGAATTTGAATTTATTTCTGAAATTAGAAAATTATTTTGTATTGAAGTTATTTGAAATGAGCAGATACTATAAAATTAGATTATGCAGATGGTTGTAAAACATAGTAAATGAATAGATTATCTGATTTTATTTATTGAGCCCGATTTAGAATGGAATGCACTAAATTTAATATTTTTTATCGTACTCTAGATTTCAGTTTAGATTTAAACTATAAAGTAAGAATGTTTAAGTCTTAGGTAAATAATCAAACACTTAAAATGCTTGTATGAGTGTTGCACTTCTCCTTGTATGAAGAGAGAATCATTGATTTTAAATAAAAGAAAGTTTCAAAAAAGTAATAACATGTCTTTCAATTAAAGATTTATTTGATGTAAAATGTTCTCTTTTTTATTATTCTGCAACGTTGTAGCTGGTTCAGATTCAAATGTTCAGTATTTGAAAAATCAGCTTATGTAACTATGTTAGAGAAAAAGGTCACGAAGTCAAGTAAGAAAACTTTGATGTCAAACATACAGTAATATAAGAAACAATAATCCCCAAAACACCATCAAACACAACCCACACACTCATACTAGGAGAAAGGGTCTCAGATAAGGCACAACACTGAAGCTGTTACTGTACTATCAACTTTATAAAGGCAATGCAAGTGCATCACATATTTTTATACCATAAAATGCAAGTCTGTGTTTAACCCATTCATTTTGAAACTTGGTCTAAAGTTAATTTTTTCTCAAATTGTAAGGAAAGTTTTGTTATTTTCAAGCTAGTCTGCTCATTCTTGAGTCTGCAGACAGAATTCCATTATTGCTCACGGTCTTTGAGGACAGGTTGTTGCAATCTAAGCAGAATTTTATCCCGGCCAAAAACAAAAAGTGAAACATGAACAGGATTCATTAAATTGATTACCATTGATAATGTGTTTTTGACTAAAGACTTTAGGCAATTTGGCCAAAAAAGTGGTTTTGATAATTTACATTTTGTCATTTAGATGCACTCGGTGTGTTTGAAGTAATTAAGATGTTTACTTCAATATACAAACCTCAGGATAAAAGATCAAAATCAAATGCTATAATTTAAATCTGTTGCCAACTGAAATAAACCATGTAATAGAAAGTTGAATACATGTACTTCAAAAAGTCTGTATTTTATAGAACTATATTTAGAGGCACTTGATTGGCTACTCATTATACCCCCAAAACGAAGTTTAGGGGGGTATATAGGAGTCACCCGGTGGTTGGTCGGTCGGTCGGTCGGTCGGTTGGTCGGTCGGTCGGTCGGTCGGTCGGTCGGTCGGTCGGTCGGGCGGTCTGTTGCATTTTCCTTGTCCGGAGCATAACTTGAAAACTACTAGTTGGAATTCAATACAACTTCATACAATGGTCAAGCACATTGAGAGGAAGTGCAGTGCACAAGAACTATAACTCCATCTTCACTAATTACAGAGTTATTGCCCTTTGTTACTTTTCCTTGTCCGGAGCATAACTTGAAAACTACTAGTTGGAATTCAATACAACTTCATACAATGGTCAAGCACATTGAGAGGAAGTGCAGTGCACAAGAACCATAACTCCATCTTGACTAATTACAGAGTTATTGCCCTTTGTTACTTTTCCTTGTCCAGAGCATAACTTGAAAACTACTGGTTGGAATTCAATACAACTTCATACAATGATCAAGCACACTCAGAGGAAGTGCAGTGTACAAGAACTATAACTCTATCTTGAGTATTTACTGAGTTATTGCCCTTTTGTTACTTTTCCTTGTCCGGAGCATAACTTGAAAACTACTGGTTGGAATTCAATACAACTTCATACAATGGTCAAGCACATTGAGAGGAAGTGCAGTGCACAAGAACTATAACTCCATCTTGACTAATTACAGAGTTATTGCCCTTTGTTACTTTTCCTTGTCCGGAGCATAACTTGAAAACTACAAGTTGGAATTCAATACAACTTCATCCAATGATCAAGCACACTCAGAGGAAGTGCAGTGTACAAGAACTATAACTCTATCTTGAGTATTTACTGAGTTATTGCCCTTTGTTACTTTTCCTTGTCCGAAGCATAACTTGAAAACTACTAGTTGGAATTCAGTACAACCTCATACAATGGTCAAGTACATTAAGAGGAAGTGCAGTGCACAAGAACCATAACTCCATCTTGACTCATTACAGAGTTATTACCCTTTGTTACTTTTCCTTGTCCGGAGCATAACTTGAAAACTTCTGGTTGGAATTCAATACAACTTCATACAATGGTCAAGCACAGTGAGAGGGAGTGCAGTGCACAGGAACCATAACTCCATCTTGACTAATTACAGTGTTATTGCCCTTTGTTACTTTTCCCTGTCTGGAGCATTTTTCGAAAAACTACAAGTTGGAATTCAATACAACTTCATACAATGGTCAAGCACAATGAGAGGAACTGCTAAGAACAATATCTCTTTTTAGTTTGTTTGCAAGGTATTATGTTACTACGAACTTCTTCAGTTTATAAAGCAATCCTTTTGGGGGTATTAATCACATTTAGTGATAGCTCTAGTTTTGAATAGAAGTGTTGTTTTATTTCACTTTAAGACTAAAATAACAGAAAAAACAAGGACATAAAATGTACTAATAATTTAGCATTCAAAGAAATTAAAGAAAAAATGAAAAGACGGTCATTGAAAATTCATCAAAGTTAATATAGAACATTGTAGACTGGATATGATGATTTATTATGTCTCGTGTCAAAATCTTCAATTGCTATAATCATCAGGATGAAAAGCATAAATC
Source organism: Saxidomus purpurata (assembly GCA_022818135.1). NCBI lineage: Eukaryota > Metazoa > Mollusca > Bivalvia > Venerida > Veneridae > Saxidomus > Saxidomus purpurata. The sequence goes on along the minus strand of JAFMSR010000008.1, from coordinate 53,452,675 downwards.
ACTTTGAACTGTATATATGTGATTGTTACAAACAGTTTTAGCGTGTGCTTGCAATTTGTACGTAGATCTTTGCGATAATACAGACAAAGCCCCTTTAAGAGATTTAAGACCCTAATGTGTTTCCAACAAGACTGATCTGTAAAGTAAATAATTATTATAGTTATCAATGTCAAAAGTTTTTTGTTCCTTACAAACAGAAGCGTCTTGTGATCTAGGGCTTTTAAAGGTAATTTTGACAGAAGGAGGTTAGAGGTCGGCGGCAAGGTATGATTACTGACTTAGTTTTCTTGTAATTACCCCTGTTTTAGGTTGCTAGTTTTGACAGAACCATTGATAGAGGTCATCAGTTAATATAATGAGTGATAACAGAACACTAAACATCTCTTGTTCACATGTGGTGGTTTGAAGTTGGAGACCCAGCTATCTACAGGTTCAATGAAATACTTGTCACCTTGATCTGTCTGTCTGTCCTACTTACAATATTTGAAACTTTAAATATCGGCACATTGAGTGCCAGCCTGTTGGTCTTGCCGATACTAACATTGTATGTCCTAAAAATATTGTGTACTGATATTTTGTTTGAAATTTCAACAAATGAATGATGTGATGATGGTGGCATATGTGCCAGAAATATTGCCCTTTGTTATTTTGGCAGAGGTTGAATCCTAACTTAAGTTTTAGTTTGACAGGCAAACATAGTTTTACTATTGACAACATAGCTTTACTATTGACAGGCAAACATAGCTTTACTATTGACAGGCAGACATAGCTTTACTATTGACAGGCAAACATAACTTTACTATTGACAGGCAAACATAGCGTTACTATTGACAGGCAAACATAGCTTTACTATTGACAGGCAAAACATAGCTGTACTATTGACAGGCAGACATAGCTTTACTATTGACAACATAGCTTTACTATTGACAGGCAAACATAGCTTTACTATTGACAACATAGCTTTACTATTGACAGGCAAAACATAGCTTTACTATTGACAGGCAAAACATAGCTTTACTATTGACAGGCAAACATAGTTTTACTATTGACAACATAGTTTTTCTATTGACAGGCAAGAATAGCTTTACTATTGACAACATAGCTTTACTATTGACAGGCAGACATAGCTTTACTTTTAACAGGCAAACATAGCTTTACTATTGACAGGCAAACATAGCTTTACTATTGACAACATAGCTTTACTATTGACAACATAGCTTTACTATTGACAACATAGCTTTACTATTGACAACATAGCTTTACTATTGACAACATAGCTTTACTATTGACAGGCAGACATAGCTTTACTTTTGACAGGCAAACATAGCTTTACTATTGACAGGCAAACATAGTTTTACTATTGACAACATAGCTTTACTATTGACAGGCAAACATAGTTTTACTATTGACAACATAGCTTTACTATTGACAGGCAAACATAGTTTTACTATTGACAGGCAGACATAGCTTTACTATTGACAGGCAAACATAGCTTTACTATTGACAACATAGCTTTACTATTGACAGGCAAACATAGCTTTACTATTGACAGGCAGACATAGCTTTACTATTGACAGGCAAACATAGCTTTACTATTGACAGGCAAACATAGCTTTACTATTGACAGGCAAACATAGCGTTACTATTGACAGGCAAAACATAGCTTTACTATTGACAGGCAAACATAGTTTTACTATTGACAACATAGCGTTACTATTGACAGGCAAACAGCTTTACTATTGACAACATAGCTTTACTATTGACAGGCAAACATAGTTTTACTATTGACAACATAGCTTTACTATTGACAGGCAAACATAGCTTTACTATTGACAGGCAGACATAGCTTTACTATTGACAGGCAAACATAGCTTTACTATTGACAGGCAAACATAGCTTTACTATTGACAGGCAAACATAGCTTTACTATTGACAGGCAAACATAGCGTTACTATTGACAGGCAAAACATAGCTGTACTATTGACAGGCAGACATAGCTTTACTATTGACAGGCAAAACATAGCTTTACTATTGACAGGCAAAACATAGCTTTACTATTGACAGGCAAACATAGCTTTACTATTGACAGGCAAAACATAGCTTTACTATTGACAGGCAAAACATAGCTTTACTATTGACAGGCAAAACATAGCTTTACTATTGACAGGCAAAACATAGCGTTACTATTGACAGGCAAACATAGCTTTACTTTTGACAGGCAAAACATAGCTTTACTATTGACAGGCAAAACATAGCGTTACTATTAACAGGCAAAACATAGCTTTACTATTGACAGGCAAAACATAGCGTTACTATTGACAGGCAAACATAGCTTTACTTTTGACAGGCAAAACATAGCTTTACTATTGACAGGCAAAACATAGCTTTACTATTGACAGGCAAAATATAGATTTACTATTGACAGGCAAACATAGCTTTACTATTGACAGGCAAAACATAGCTTTACTATTGACAGGCAAAACATAGCTTTACTATTGACAGGCAAACATAGCTTTACTATTGACAGGCAAAACATAGCTTTACTATTGACAGGCAAAACATAGCTTTACTATTGACAGGCAAACATAGCTTTACTATTGACAGGCAAACATAGCTTTACTATTAAGTCAGCAGACTTGAGAAAGCAAACTTGGTTACTAAGTTTAATTGTAGTCTGTTAAAACTTGTGTAGAAAGTGTTTGATAAAATATCAGCAGGAGAATTAAGATACCCAGCGTCAAGTTAATGTAAAACCTTTGGAACTCTTTAGAAAAGTGGCCAGAAACTGAGCTGTATTTAAAAAATCCTGGTTTCTTTTCTCAAACCAGTTGAATGAGAGTCTTAGCATAATATCAATTAATCTTACTTTTCCAGGAGATTTCAGTAGCAGTTTTAGGTAAAAAAGCCAACAGGAAACTAATTTAATGTTATTAACACAAGTATAAAATAACAAGATTTGAAATTAGATTTGTGAAACTTTTTTATTTCAAGGGTTATTGGGTAACCATTAATTTAATTGTTACAAGAAAAAGAGAGACATTCTGTCTTGCACTCACATAATTTAAGGAGAGGTCAGTATGGAATTGCTGCCAATTATTGTTAGTTTTAAGAAAATGGTTTGAACAGGTGTGATCAATTGCATGTTGAAACCGGAATTATTAAAATGATAAAGCATAATGCCAGTAATTGTGAAATTGTCTTCAGTGTAGAAGATCGCAATAATAATAGGGAAGTTTTTCTAAGTACATCATGTTTCTACGTGAATACGATACATAATTGTGCAACCTTATTGGATGACAAAAGGCGAAGGATAATTTCAGGGTGTGTCAAAATGCATGAGAATTCAAAGAGGAGTATATGACGAAAAACGCGTGCAACGCGTGCAATCATTCTTGGTTTTGGCAAGATTGCTTAATTCTTTGTCTGTTAATAAACTTAAGTGACTCCGGCAAGAAAGAGGAAGAAATAATTGTGGATTACTTTAATGATGATGAGGTATTAAACTAATTAGTTTATGATCTTTAAGAAAATTGTTTGTTTTTTTACTGATCTAAAAATAGACTGGAGAGCTACAGTGTTCTCAGAATCATTATTTCACTTTCTTTTGAAGTTGGAACATTCTTGGAAACATATAATTGATATCAGTAAGAAATGTTCAAGTATGTCATGTTCATGTTTCGGAGGCTATAGGAATTTTCTGCTTTCATAGCATGAAAATAAAGATCCTCGTAACTTACAAGATAGAATTGTCTGTGGCATGTTTGTCTGTGGCATGTTTGAATGTAACAAGCATTGGACTTACTTTAGGAAAGACTCTTGTTCTTTACACTATGATGAGTCAATCAACTGTGTAACAGTATTATGTAAAACAATGATATAATGACCACTGACTTTTTGAGTGTTACAGTTTATACACTCACAAAAAATTTGTTTCCGGTCACCCAACTGACCTTAACTTCTTACTGCCGACCTCAAACTTTTTTGTAAGAAAATGATTAAAAAGACAAAGTTTTTTGTGTTTCCGGGTTAAAAAAAGGCAAAACAAAATATATAAAAAAATCCAGCCAACTGACTCCATTTTTATGAAACACACAGAGGCTATCAGAATGTATTAAAAATGAATACAGGCTTTAAATCAGTAAATTCTGGATAATTTTTCAATGTCCAGAACCATTTCCTGTGAAACCCCAGCAGGTTACTTGCCTTAGACAGTAGAGTAATAAAACCTACAGTGTAGTAGTATATCTCATTCATAAAAAGCCAGGATATGTTCTAATTAGACCTAATCCATGAATTCTGGTTCTCTTCCAATATTTCTTTCTGAGAAATATAAAAAACTTTGGCATCTTCTGATTAACTTTATTGCTGCAGTAAGATTTAAGGCTCAATAGAAGCTAAACTTTTTTCCTGAGATAAAAAAATGACAAAAGATATCTTTCATTATTTCTGAAGTTTTTGCTAAGATTTATTGTAGTATTGAACATCTTGATTTTTATTCAACAGGTGAAATAATTACTGAATGATTCCAGGAATTGTTGAGCAATAACTATGGAGGAAAGAAATCAAATTATCTTTTGTATTTATTAGACAGGATTCTGATATTCCCTCATGCATTTTTGTTCCTGTTATTCTGATTGAAGTTTCCCCATAAGCATTTCAAATACTTTATATGTTTTAAATGTTTAGATTTGTGTGAAGGTTTTCTTGGTGTTACATTTTGTCAGAGTTTAGAATAATACCGTTAGCTTGACTGAGTTTATGGTGGAAGTAACGTCTTATGACCGGCTGATGTCTGTCTATCTGTTTTTTCTGTAAGTAAATTGCTGGGGTCCCCCGTCCCCCTCCCTCTTTGGTGTTTGTGACAAGTCATGCCTGCCCAATCTAAAGAACTGCTTGAAGGATTTTAATATAAACTTACCATATCAGAATATGTGTCCCTTTAACTGCTTGAAGGATATTTTTTTAAAAATGGCAAAAACGCATTTCATTGAGATGATGATTGTGCAGTATGTGTGTGTTCAATGTTAACATATCATTCTCAGATGTCACTAGTAATTGTGGAGAAGACATTTATTTTTGCTTTAAAAAAACCTTTTAGTTTTGTATTTGATTCACAGAGTAGAGATCATCTTTGATATCGGGTGATTTACTGACCTTCTAGAGATTAACAAGAGGGAATGTATTTTCTCAGTCAATACAATCTCATTAGGAAGTTGGACATGAGATTGTTATCCCCCAGCATCAGGCTGTTTATATGTTTATTTATTGATGTATATCTCAGGACTACCTACTGTTATAGTTCATATACCACCTCCAGTGCAGTTACCTTTTTATTTCAATTGTTTGATATTGACACTTGTGTATCAAATAGGTTTATAATGTGAAATTTCAGAAAGAAATTTTCCTAATCAAGACAAATTAGCGATTTGAGTTTGTATATAACTAAGTTACTCTTTGATAGGTGTAAGTTTACATAGTGTTGGTTGGAAGGGGGTAATTAAGAAACCACCTGTGGCTAACAAATTACTTCATGCCAAGTTCCATTCATAGCTGCTAGATTGATTGATATATTCTGTAGTATTTACTGTCTATTCTGATTGTTTGGTTATAACTTTCTCATTGAAGAGAAATGCCGGCACTGTCATCTGGAGTTCCATACATTTTGCCTCTACTGTAATCAATGGTAGTATATCCAAGCTCTAGATGAGAGGAAGCCTGCAGCAGTCAAAAGCCTAATTTCAGTTGAGCTGAGCTTTTTTTACAAGTTTTTCACTTAAATTATGAGCATTATTTTCCTGTGGATTAAAAATTTGATAATATTCACAAAAATTGAAGAAAATTCTATTTCACAATATAAGTGCATTACACAAATAAAATAACACAAGAATAGTCTCACTACTCCTACTGACAAACTCTTGCCAAATGGAAACATCAACATTCTGAGTTGCCCAATGCAATAAATTCCCAACAGCATTTGACTGTAAACCCAAGTGAAACACAGTCAGTAGACATCCTCCTTCTTTCCTATGTCAAATGCTATTATTTTGTTGATAGAATTGCCTGCAAGTGATATGAAAATTCATAGTGCTTTAACAGAAAATGTAACAGTTAAATGTATATATTTTTAGGTCAACGGAAGTAGATGTGTAAAGGCTGCCTGAAGATGTGGAACTTACAATGAGTAGGAAACAACAGAATGATTTTGAAGAGCTTGAGCTCTACCTACAGAAAGCTCAGGTTTGTCTGATTTGATTTTGGTTTAATGCTGAGCTGTACTTACAAAAAGAACATATTTATCTTGTTTGATTGGTGTGTATGTTAGGCTCCGCCTACAGAAAGCTCAGGTTTGTCTTAATGTTCAGCTGTACCTACAGAAAGCTCAGGTTTGTCTTGTTTGATTGTTGTTGTGTAAAGCTCTACCAACATGAAGTTCAGGTTTGTCTTGTTTGATTTAAAGCCCTACCAACTGAATTCAGTGTCGTTTTTTCACCCCCCCCATCAGGTTTTGTTTGATGTGTGAAAGCCTACACAGAAGTCAGGTTTGTCTTGTTTGATTGTTGTGTGAAAGCTACCAACATGAAGTTCAGGTTTGTCTTGTTGTGGTGTAAAGCTGTACCAAAATGAAGCTCAGGTTTGTCTTGTTTGATTGTTGTTGTGTAAAGCTCTACCAACATGAAGTTCAGGTTTGTCTTGTCCGACTGATGCTTATATTAAGCACTGCTGACAAGAAGTTCATGTTTGTCATGTATGATTGGTATAGATGTTAAGCTCTACTTACATAGAGCTCATATTTGTCTTGTTTGATTTGTGTAAATATTAAGCTCTACCTACATGGAGCTCATGTTTGTTGTGCTTGATTGATGCAGGCTTTACCTACAGGAAGCTCAGGTTTGTCTTGTTCGACACAGTTTCTGTTTGCTGCTATATGATTCATGATTTAAAAAAAAAAAAATTTAATCTTAAAACAAGTGATTGAGTGTGCCAACATTAATCACCCATTTAAACATGTAATGACTATTATAGATATAACTGTTGTTAGTGTAGACAATACTAAATTGAGTGTAGGTGGAAATTGGTGGCATATTTACTACCCCCAGAAACCACAAATCATAATAATAGTCTATTATTCCTGACACATGATATAATGTATGATGAGTTAACTAAAGATAATACGTTATGTCATCTTCTGTCATTGGGTGTTCAGTTACATTCTGAGAACAAGAATGTCTTTGAAGTTAATTGCCATAATGTATTAAATGGTCGTTAAGGTTGCAAAACATCTCCTGTATGTACACTATCTACTGCAGAGAGTGAAATACAAGCTAGAGCGAGAAAGTAACCGGTAATAGCCATGCAATTGTAGGAAGAAAATTGATCCATTGTGTTTTCGCTCCATAAAACACTAAGATGCTTTTTAAAAAATCAGTTTTTGTCCACATTTAAATTTAATCGTGACTTTCAGTTTTTGTAAACATCATGTTTTAATGTAACATAATGCACAGAGTTTTATTTTGTTACATTTGATTGTTTTGTCTGTCCCAGCTCCTATAAAACAGCAACAAAAACATTTTGTTAGATAGGTGCCATTGTGTTGTTAAAGAGTGCTACAAACTTTGCAACATTGTGTAGAAAATCTGTTGCTATTAAAGTTGATGACTGCATGTGCTGAGAAAACTAGATCACAGAACACACAATTTTTTCTAAGGATAGTTTTTAGGGAAAGTCACAATACATATTAAACTGCTCAGTTTCACTGTCCACTCTTAAAAAAGAATTGATTTTTATATTATCTCCTGGGGATATTGATGAAAATTATTTCAGATTGAGTTAAGGATGTAGATTGAGTGAAAATATTGAAATATTAAAAAAATAAACATAAATCAATAAATGTTACTCAAGGACAAGAGCAAAAATATCCATTGTGTCAACATGTACATATGACCCCGGCCGAAGCATGAAAACATTGTACATGTAAATAATGTTCATTACCCCAAATATTTACAATCTGTATTAAAATGGACCTCAGATTACCAAATTAACCATGACACAACTAATTAAAATACTCCTAAGTACCTGTGATGAATGCCGGTCTTTATTGGTTCAGGCCGCTGAAGTGTTTTATCTAGTACTATAGTGTGTAAATGTTTGTTTTGTTCTCAAGACAAATAATGGCAGATTTTTAAGATTCTAATGTAATTGTAAATGATTTATCATAGGATTGATTATCAGGTAGCAAACAGTAGTGTAATTGTAATTTGTTTAAATGTAATTTACTGTGGAGATAGACTAGCGTTCAGTCCTTACAATTACTATTTCATTTTATGATTATCTGTCCTTTCATTTCTTGCTCAATTAACATCCTTTGCTGCCAAAAATGTAAGATGATCAAGCCCTGTCAGTGGATATGGACCAGAAAATATTCTGCTTTAAATGAAAATATATTATTATCATCTAGCCTGGTGGCAAGGCTACTGTGGATAGCACAAGCATTAACAATATACAGTCCAGCTATGATATATATATATCTTTATTTCCTCCAAAATGAAGAGCATGTGAACAAGGAAAAGCATACTACATGTATTCAATAAATTTTAGGGATGTAATTGATTAAAATTTTTGTATCGATATATCGATTTAGAAATATCGACGATACAGCGATATATCGATACATGGGCGTAAAAAGTCACTGACTACATATTCTACCAAATCTCTTGAATTTATTTGTACTAAACATATGGTTCTAGTGTATAATATATATCAACCCTTGCAGTGCTGAATATTTTTGCCTATGAGACCACATTTCATTAAATTAAATCATTCGTTAGAGAAACCGGAACTCTGGGTAGAGTGATTGTTTATTTTCTGGTTGAGTTTTGATGGAATTTTCGAACGTGAAACTGTAGATCATTGCACGGTAAAACATTTTCGATATACGATTTTTCAAAATGGCAATCGATATCGAATCGAAAGTGTTTAATCGTTGATATATCGATATCGTTTGAATCGATTACATCCCTTATAAATTTTGATATGAACAAATAGTAAATACGAGCATAATAATTAATACTGTACAACTTAATTTATACACAACTATATTTAGAGCGAGTTAATTACACAAATATATAAAATAATATATAAAAAAATAAAAATGTTACAGTGTATGTTACACTTTGCATTTTGACAAATGTATTGCCAACTTTGTACAGTAATGTGAGTGGGTCTTTTGAAATAGAAGAATACGAAGGAACAGTGCATGGAGAACATATTTTGAGTTCATAATTAACTCAAATAAATATATAATATAGTTTTACTGCAAATGGATAGCACATGCATTAACAATATATAGTCCAGCATTGATGAAGGCTTCTGTGGATAGCACATGCATTAACAATATCCAGTCCAGCATTGATGAAGGCTACTGTGGATAGCACATGCATTAACAATATCCAGTCCAGCATTGATGAAGGCTACTGTGGATAGCACATGCATTAACAATATCCAGTCCAGCATTGATGAAGGCTACTGTGGATAGCACATGCATTAACAATATCCAGTCCAGCATTGATGAAGGCTACTGTGGATAGCACATGCATTAACAATATCCAGTCCAGCATTGATGAAGGCTTCTGTGGATAGCACATGCATTAACAATATCCAGTCCAGCATTGATGAAGGCTACTGTGGATAGCACATGCATTAACAATATCCAGTCCAGCATTGATGAAGGCTTCTGTGGATAGCACATGCATTAACAATATCCAGTCCAGCATTGATGAAGGCTACTGTGGATAGCACATGCATTAACAAACCAGTCCAGCATTGATGAAGGCTTCTGTGGATAGCACATGCATTAACAATATCCAGTCCAGCATTGATGAAGGCTACTGTGGATAGCACATGCATTAACAATATCCAGTCCAGCATTGATGAAGGCTACTGTGGATAGCACATGCATTAACAATATCCAGTCCAGCATTGATGAAGGCTACTGTGGATAGCACATGCATTAACAATATCCAGTCCAGCATTGATGAAGGCTTCTGTGGATAGCACATGCATTAACAATATCCAGTCCAGCATTGATGAAGGCTACTGTGGATAGCACATGCATTAACAATATCCAGTCCAGCATTGATGAAGGCTTCTGTGGATAGCACATGCATTAACAATATCCAGTCCAGCATTGATGAAGGCTACTGTGGATAGCACATGCATTAACAATATCCAGTCCAGCATTGATGAAGGCTACTGTGGATAGCACATGCATTAACAATATCCAGTCCAGCATTGATGAAGGCTACTGTGGATAGCACATGCATTAACAATATCCAGTCCAGCATTGATGAAGGCTACTGTGGATAGCACATGCATTAACAATATCCAGTCCAGCATTGATGAAGGCTTCTGTGGATAGCACATGCATTAACAATATCCAGTCCAGCATTGATGAAGGCTTCTGTGGATAGCACATGCATTAACAATATACAGTCCAGCATTGATGAAGAGTACTGTGGATAGCACATGCATTAACAATATCCAGTCCAGCATTGATGAAGGCTACTGTGGATAGCACATGCATTAACAATATACAGTCCAACAATGATGAAGAGTACTGTGGATAGCACATGCATTAACAATATACAGTCCAGCAATGATGAATGACCTTCTTTGGATAAGCCGCCTTAATCTTATATTGAATTATTTTAAGTAAATGTACCTGTATTGAGAACCCACCTGCTTTAAAAAGTCACTTCATGGTGTATCCCTTTAACTGACTGGGTAAAAGAAGTTCCACTGTAAGATGCAACATGCAAACTTGTAATACACCCAGGAACACTAAGTCCCTAGACTGAACACTGAGCACATGAAATGTGTCACAGTATCTGTCAACATCAGCATGCTGAACATAATAATGTCATGATCCCAAACCACAGTAATTGAGAAGTAAATTTGCTTGGCCTATCAGTGAGGTGAGGGGAGCAAAGTACACAGTAAGTCAAGTGCTGGTAGTTCACATGGAACAGGTTCTTAATTAAACATGATTGATGTTAATTAGCATGAAGCAGGACTTTATCTACTACACCTGGTGTCTGCCTGCTCCTCTTTTATTAACCAGGTTTTCAATTTTGAAAATCCTGGTTATTAGATTGGGGTATGGCGGGCGGATGGGCGGATGGGCGGATGGGCGGGCGTCAAACGAAATTGTGTCCGCTCTGTAACTCTTCAACCCTTTGAAGAATTTTGATGAAACTTCAGACAAATGTTTCCACTCAAGATGCGTGCAGACGCATGTTCCGCATGGCTGGCTCCAAGGTCAAGGTCACAGTGACATTAACTTGAAAATCCTGTCCGCTCTGTAACTCTTCAACCCTTTGAAGAATTTTGATGAAACTTCAGACAAATGTTTACCCATCAAGATGACGTGCGAACGCATGTTCCGCATGGCTGGCTCCAAGGTCAGGTCACAGTGACATTAACTTGAAAATCCTGTTTACATGTTTTACTTGATTTGGCGTCAAGGTCTATCATCTTTGGAGGTATTTAAAAGTTGATATATTTTTCTGTCTACTTTGTAACTTGTTTTTTTAATAAATGTTTTTATTTAGATTTCTACGGCGCTTTGAAATCTTTTGGCGGCCGCTTTTTGTTTAATCTTGCAGTGTGTAACCTTTCAATACAACGTTTTTTCTGTTCTATCTAGTTAAACATTTGAACATTCACCCTTTTACTTAAAAAAATTTGACAAATGTGCTGGTTATTGAGGGACACTTAAGTTGGATTTGTACTTGGCTGTAAAAAAATCTATTTGACTATTTAAAATGCTTGCATCTTTATGAAGACTCGTGTGAATGAATTGTTTATATTACTACATACAGGTGCAATCACACATAATACAGTAGGGTGTAGCAATAAAGAAATATTGTTAACATAGAGACTCCTTTATTCGTTTCTTCTGAACCATTTGAGTTGTCAGGCTTGTAGCTGACCTAAAACAAGAGACCCATACTGTAAATTACAGTAAATTAAATTAAAATTATTAAATTAAATAGTAAAATAAATAATGAAATAAATAATAAATTAAATTAAAAAAATATATTTAAAGGGTTGGTCGCAAAACTGTAGTAACTTATATGAAATGGAGAAGGACTTACAACAGTTTTGTGGGCAACCCTCTTGCTCTCCTTGTTTCCATCAACAGGGGCTGCATTGTGTTCTGAGCTTAGGTGCAAAGTGCTTCCAAAATGAAAATCAGATTTTGCAATCTCAGCAATATAATTGATCAGAAACTTTATTGGTCTTTCAAGTCAATAATAAGTAATAGTAAATTTATTCAGCACACAAAAAAAGTCATGTCACACAATTAACAATCATACAAGAAAACAACTAGTTATAATCAATAAATTATTAAATATAACATTTAATTCATCATCTTTATTAAATTCAAAGAAATGTCATATAATCAGGCGAGAGAGGTCTTCTAAGGGAGAATTATCATTGAACTCCAGCAATAAGTAACCCTAAAAATTACATATTAAGGGACATACAATTACTTAGAAAATATGCAGTTCAAAATGGTTGTCTGTGAAACAAGTGTTAGGGAGGTTCAGGTGGGAGACAGGAATTGGCAAAAGTTATTAGAAAAGACAAATAACCAGCAAAACCACATTTACCAGGTTACCAGGTATGATAAACACTTGCTGTCAGTCAGCAGGCTAATTATAAGGGATAAATCCCTGCCATTGTTCTATAGAAATATAAATATTTATACAAGATACAAACACACTTGCTGTAAGGTCAGTCTATTGTCTGTATGTAATGAAAGACCAGCATTGATCAGTAATACCAACCATATCCTGGGTAAATTTTGTAAAGTGCTGTCTTTTGTAGCGCCGTAGGGCCGCACGCTACCTCGCTGCGTCTGCAGTACAAAATTTTGATCTCTTGCCAGAGCTTTTGAAAGAAATATAAAAGAAAAACCATAGGTCACTGTGTACTTTTTGTTGTTATGCAGACAATACTACTACGTGCAACAGGAAAGGTCAGCTAAGTAAATAATAGAGAGTTCTCTATACAAAAACTGAAATAAGTCACACTGTGACATCATTCCACTTGTTCAAATACAATTGTTATGAGTAAGGACAGGGTTGACGATGAAACAGAGAAATGAAAGTCATGCTGCTGACTCCAATGACATTATAAATGTTGATGTGAAACCAGTATCAAGTAACCTACATGATACAGCAATCTATATATCAACTGGTGCTCTGCTAATTGGTTTTAAATTGAGCATCAAATTACTATACATGATGTAATGGCACTTAGTACTTGTAAACTTTCAAATCCATCACATTTTGGCAATTATTGCTGACAGTTATCTTATGATTGTATACAGGAAGTTTTTTTTTTTAATTTCGCTGTTCATGTTTTGCATCTTTGGTATGACTTTGTTTTACAATATCAGGAAAGTAAAATTTGGATTTAACATAAAAACTGGATTAAGTTAAGATGAATTTTTTGCCTATCACTGTTCTTGCGTAACTAGATCTTTTTCTGTTTCATATCCTTTACATTTAGTATGCTTGTTGCATCAGTTAGACAAAGCTAATTTTTTTTTAGATACAGTAACTCAGTTGTATTGTGTGGTACATTTCAGGAGGAACTTTTAAGCTCATTCGATGTTGATGATGTCACAGGGATAGAACAGGACAGTAAGAAGAGACCGGAAACTGAAAGTGAAAGAAAGCCTGGTATTGACAGGGACTCATTTAGTGATGTACTAGATTTATATGACAATGTGGAATTTTACAAGGAAAACAACAAGAAATTTAGTGAATTTGGAAAACCAAACAGTAAAGAAATTAATTTGAGTTTTGATGAGGAGGATAAAAACAACAATAATTACACAACCATTTTGACAACTGGACCTGAAATATTTATAAATGAGAACAATATTGAAGGTGAAGAAATTAAAAGGAGTAATAATATTAGAGAGGATAGCTTTTCTGCAAAAGTAAGCAAAAGTTTCTTTAATAAATCTTCATTAGCCCAAACTGATATTAATCCTTTAGAATTGAAAAGTATCCAAGAAATATCAGTTTTAGACAATAATCTTCCGATGTCATTGACCTGTGAAGATGTTAAAAACAGATCCAATGGTTCACAGGTTGTTAAGAGAACAGGCCACAAAAATCATACGGATGATTTAAGTGATTGTAAATTAGAGAATGTTTCAGCTACCAGATCTGTTATGAATGGAAGCATTAGCTCCAGACTCACTGACAGAAAATTAGCATCCAAACCTTGCCAGGAAGTCTCAGATCATTTAACATTAGCAGGAAGGCATCGTGTATCTGGGTCACTGATAGAGGTCACTCCTGAAAATACCTCGTCATACAGTGTGGCTGATATGCAAATTGATGGCAAACAGCCTTCTTATCTAACAGGTGATAACAGTCAATTGGATAATGGCGAAAGTGATAGGGAAGTAGAGGGTGGTAGGTTAATGCGTTTGCAGCCAAGAGATGTGTCAATATTGGAAAGTGATGGATGTTTGGGTAATAAATTGAAAAAATTGAGTGATAGAAATAAAGGCAACATTGGAAGTGTAATTGAAAAAAATGGAAGTAAAATGACAAATTTGCATCAAAATGAAGTGGCAGAGATTGAAGTTCATAGTAAAATTGGAGAAAATAATACACAAAATTTCAAATGCAAAACTGAAGGAAATGATAACAATTCAAATGTAAATGGTAGTCTTCCAGACGGTTGTAATCTGATAAAAGATGATCTTGAGGAATTTCTTGAAGAAATTAATGAATCAATTGATGACTTGATAAGTGAAGGAAAAAGTGAAATGTGCGACAGTAGTGTATCTAGTAACAATAAAAGTGAGATTTCAGACAGTGTAATATGTAGTACAAGCAGCATGTCTGACAGCGGTGTTTCGTTTATATCTAGAAGTGACATTTCGGAAAGTTGCATTTCGTATACTAGTACTGATAGTGGCTATAGTAACTCTCACAGTGGTCAAAGTAATTCTGATCAAAGAGGTGAAAGTGTAGAGAGAAGTGTTAGTAAAGGAAGTAAATCATGTGTTGCGAAAAACAGTGAAGTGAGGAATAATGTGGATGATGTAAAGGATAGTGTAGAAACTAAAGAAAATGCAAAAAGGGGCAAAAGTGGTGAGGTAGTAGAAACTGATGCAGGATTTTATTGGCTAACCTGTTCCATAGATGAAGGAAAGAGCACTGCAGATACTGAGTGGAATGGTACATTAAATTCTCCTGGTGGGGAGAAACTTCAAGGTGATACATCTGTTACAGGTGAACATTCTAAAGATGGTTTTAAAGGAATTCATGAGACAATGGTACTTGAAAATTCCTCTGAAGACCATAATAAAAAAAAAGTAGGAGATAAAATTCCTGTTAAGTTGACACTTGCAGCTGAAGAACAAGTAAAAGCAATAGAAATACTGAATGAAAACAAAAATGATGGTGAACATGGTAAAACTTTAGAAAGAGGTAAAGAAAAAGTTAAAAGTTTACTACATTTACCAGGGAAAAGTTCAGATATCATGACAAAATCTACTCCAGCTATTTTGAGTCTTAGTAGAGGGCAAGATGATCTTGCAAAAGATGACAGTAATGTTGACTTCAGAAATGTTTTATTGAAAAGAAAGTACTCATGTCCACCTGGCTTGTTCAAAATTTTTAAAGTTGTAAGTGTAGACATTCCTAAGATGGACACATCCAGAAAAAGTGGATCACATGAAAATTTAAGAAGATCATCCCTGAAAAATCCTGAAAAATGGCATTTGAAACAATCAAAGCTTGATGCTGAAGAAATTGAATCAAAGCGCCATTCTCTAGAAGCACTTTTGCAAAAGAGGAAAGAAGAACATATGATGAATAAACAGATCAGAGAGAAGCTAGACAAGAATGGATTTAAGACCAGAATTGAACCACCAGACATGTTCAAAGACAAGCCTGAAGATGAGGTGAACACAGGACCAATTCTGAAACCTCCGCCTGACTTTGATACAGTAAGTGTGATATTTATAACCTGTTTTAATATGTATCTGTATTTGCAGGAGTAAAAAGTCATTAGCTGTTGATTATAACCCTTTGGGGTCTGATTTTCTCATGATGAAGAGGTTACATAGAAATACTTTCTTGGGTTCTGCTTGATATTTGTTTGAAGATATTTTTATGGATATTCTAGATCATAGATCATGTTGATTTTACAGTTCTGCATAACAGATACGAGTATCATTGAAAACATGTTTAACGGTCACAAAATACTGCATATACCTAAAATGTAGCAGGTTTTAACTCGGACTGACTTAATTTGCATCTTAGAACTTATTTGCATTTTGGCAACACACCAAAACAGAACTACATTGTCTGTCATTTTTACATCTTATTTATATTCAGAATTGTCAGAAATTTTAAGATGGAAGGAAGTTAATTTGCATAACAAGAAAACCTCAAGAAATGACAATATAATATATTATGAATGGATAAGTGTAATTTGTGCATTTATAGAAAAATTTACATAAGAGGT
Source organism: Saxidomus purpurata (assembly GCA_022818135.1). NCBI lineage: Eukaryota > Metazoa > Mollusca > Bivalvia > Venerida > Veneridae > Saxidomus > Saxidomus purpurata. The sequence goes on along the minus strand of JAFMSR010000008.1, from coordinate 53,436,112 downwards.
GCAATTAATTTCATACAGTTCTATGAATGAATAGCAGTTGCTTAATTGAAGTACAATCTACATACTGTTCATGCTGTAAAATCTAATAATAATAATAGCATGTAATTTTATTGAAGTAAGCATGTTAAATGATAAAATGAAGTCTTGTGTTTATTGACTGCTATATGTTATAAAGTTTCTAAGAAAGAACTAGATTCTTGCAGGATACCAGTTTGAATGCATTTTCATTGAGCTTTAATGGCAAAACTGCCATAAAATATACATCAAGACAAGCAATGGAAGCTGAGATGGGTAATTGCTTCCAGAATACTGCACTAATGGCTTCTCTCCTCAACAGAACAGGTGTCAGTGCCGACTGTTTGGTCCGCGTCCAAACGCACTGCAGCTTTCTAGCTTTCGGCAGCTGACATGTTTTGCATTTTATTACCTGACAGAAACGTTTATTTCAGATAAGATATTAAGAATCTGTAAGTGCAAATGCCAAACTTTTGTTCTGCAGTCTTAGCTGTAAAACAATACAAGAACGAGATTACCTCTGTAGGCCCTCTCTTCTCCACTTACCTTTTTCTCAGATTACACTTCTATAATACTTAATAAATCACTGTAAATTTGAAATGATTTGCAGTTACTAAGGGTATAATGCTTTAAATGACTTGAGCATGTTTTCAAATTCTATGAATTGCATACAAATCCAATCAACACAAAGTTTCCAGTTTACCTGATATACATGAAATGATCATTCAGAATGGGCAACAGTAAGTGATCATTTTAATTTGCTTGGAATGTAATCACAAGAGTGAGTTTTGGTGCAAAAATATAGTAAGTTTTAATATAATTGGGAGATGCAACATTTGTGCTGCAAGCTACCAAACTATCAAAAAAAGGTAGCACTGATCTGTCAGTACATGCTGCCATGTAATTATTCATGATCGCAATTCAGATGCTACTAAAGTTGAAAAATGTGTAAGGATGTTTTAATTGACAAATTAAATAAAATTTGATATTCAATCTGTCTACCGTCTATAAATTAAAGAAAGATGAGCAGTGGCCATTAACAAACCACAATACAATTATAGGAAAAGGATCTGTCTGAATCAAACTTCCATTATACAACATCAAGTCTGGGACAATAGGACGATTTTTTGACAAGATATCTGTTGAATAGTTTTTTTGTGTGTGGAATGTAAAAAAATATTAACAATGTAAGTTTTGTTTGAATTTTATTTTGGTGACAATGCAGTGAAAGAAAAAACTGAAACTGTCTTCCATAGTTGAGACAGCTGAGACTTGCTGTAAGGTAAGGTGAAGATTTGCTTGTCAGTTACCTATATTGTTGTTGAAGCCTTTATTTGTTATACTTTTTCAACTATTAAATTTTTAAGCCTGTTGAGCTTTATTCTTTCTTAATTGAGCTACAGTCAAAGCTTTATTAAAAGTCTGATAAGTAACAGTAGCTGACGAAGAATCTTGCTCTAATTGAAATAAATCAAATCTGTCAGCATGTAATTTTTACAGCAGTTAATTTGTGACCTGTGTAACAAGTTTGTCAACTGTTCTCCATGGAACACTCACAGTAAGGGAGAAAGTTTACAGATTATATCAATCAAGAACTCATTTGAAACTTGTGTTTGGACATAACTTTGGCATGTTAATGGTTCAAGTGATCTGTTTTGCCATTTTTCTTTCACACATATAGCAGTAAAATTTGATATATTTAAGTTGTGTAAATGGAGTAATAAATTGTTTATTCTAGCAGAAACATAGAAAATGATTGTGTGCTATATCTCTGATTATAGTATTTCCCCCACTTCTTTAGTTTAATTAAGGTTGGCAACTGTATTTTAGAGGTACTCAACCCAAACTGGATATATTAAAGCCAGATGGAATGGTTGTGTAGAGGTTAAGGTGTCTGCCACTCATCCCAGAGGTTGCAAATTTGAGCCCCACTGGGGTCATAACGGTACCTCCTCATATCACACCAGTACTGGTTTTTCCAGGAAGCAAACTTGAGAGTGACTCTATAAGCTTAATGGAGCTAAAATAAAGAAGTATAAACTAAATGTTGGGTTTGTATTGGGTAATACAGTGTAGCCACTGTGATGCAGTCGTAACATATTTGTCTTAGGATAGAGGATCCCTGGTTCGATCCCAACCAAGACACAGATATTTCCCCATTACCGCCCTCTCATCGTCGTTGATTCAATCTGGAGTGAGTGTCCGGAGCCATTATCTAAGTTGTAAAGTCTTGTTTCGCAATCGAGAAGGAATAATTTAGTTTACAGAGAAATGTTGGGTTTCTTACAGCAGGCTCAAATATTTTATGCATATCAGCGGGGTTTCATTTTGCATAATTTAATGTAGAACTATTTCTTTACTAACCACAAATATTTATAAATTACATTAATATTCTTGATATTTTAAGCTTATCTATTATAAACCAACCCTGATAAAAGATATTTAAGTTTTAATTTATGATACACACCTTATGCAGTATGCTATTACATGTCAGGATCATATATTGGACATGTTCATAAATGGCATTAAAGCTGATTTTATGAATGTCGGCATATGAAAAGTAATGCAGTCCAAGCATTAATTCAGTCATTAGATTGAACAATTAGATCATGTTAAGTTGGTCTGTGAATATTATGTTAATTTGTGTTTGAATTTCTTATCTTATTTAGTTGGTCTTTGAATATTCTGTTGCCATGTTAAGTTGGTCTGTGACTATTCTGTTGCCATGCTAAGTTGGTCTGTGAATATTCTGTTGCCATGTTAAGTTGGTCTGTGACACGTTGCCATTTTAAGTTGGTCTGTGAATATTATGTTGCCATTTTAAGTTGGTCTTTGAATATTTTCTTATCATGTTATGTTTGTCTTTGAATGTTACCATATCATGTTAAGTTGGTCTTTGAATATTTTCTTATCATGTTATGTTTGTCTTTGAATGTTACCATATCATGTTAAGTTGGTCTTTGAATGTTTTCTTATCATGTTAAGTTGGTCTGTGTTTGTTGCTATGTTAAGTTGGTCTTTAAATGTTTTGTTATCATGTTATGTTGGTCGTTGAATATTTTTGTTATCATGTTAAGTTAGCCAGTAATTATTCCGTTGTCATGTTACGTTCTTGTCTGTGAATGTTGTTATGTTAAGGTGATCTGTGAATATTCTGCTATCATGTTAAGTTGATCTGGGAAAACTATTTTCTCATGTTAAGTGGTCTTTGAATATATGCTATAATGTTAAGTTATTCATTGAATATTCTGTTTTCAAGTTAAGTTAATCATTGAATATTCTGTTTTCAAGTAAAGTTATTCATTGAATATTCTGTTTTCAAGTTAAGTTAATCATTGAATATTCTGTTTTCAAGTTAAGTTAATCATTGAATATTCTGTTGTCATATTAGATTAGTATTTGAATATTCTATTTTCACGAATAAGTTGGTCTGTGAATATTCTGTTATCATGCCAAGTTGAACTTTGAATACTATATTACCATGTCAAATTGGTCTGTGAACATCATGTCATGTTCATCTTTATTAAATATGTTATACTGAATGCCAAATTTTGTCATAATGTCAAGATCGTCCGCAAAATATTCTGTTGTTATCAGTGTCAAGTTGGTGTTATGAATGTCCTATTGTTACATGCTTTTTGTGAATATTCTATTTATCATGTCAAGTTGGTCTTAAAATATTCTGTTGTCATGTCAAGCTGGTCATTGAATGTCCTGTCATTTTGAGCTTGTCATCAAATTGGTCAATGTGAATGTTCTGTTGTCCTGTCATTTTGGGCTTTGAATATTTCATTGTCATGTCAAATTGGTCTGTGAATGTCCTGTTGTCCTGTCATTTGGGGCTTTGAATATTTCATTGTCATGTCAAGTTGGTCAATGTGAATGTCCTGTTGTCCTGTCATTTGGGGCTTTGAATATTTCATTGTCATGTCAAGTTAAACTGTTGTCAGGCCAAGTTGGTTTTTGAATATTCTGTTATAATGAATGTCAAAGTCTACTTAAAATGACTGTCATTACCACACAGTAATAAATAGCAAATATTCAATGTTTTCCACTCTGTTTCATTTGCAGAATTGATCAAATTTGAAAATATAAATGGTCAGCTATACCCTGTCAGGTCATTGCAATCCACACTTCACAGTTCTGTTGTTTTTCTAAACATTAACAAATCACATGGTGTCAAAAGTTGCAGTCTGTTCATTTCAATGATAGGATTACTTTAGATTTTAAACAAGATTAATTTCCTAATCAGGATTATCCCCCTTGAAGGATTAACTTTCATCTGAATTAACTTTTTTAATTCAAGTGGTCCTTACTGAAACACTTGGATCCTTATATGAAAAAGAATGATATTTCATACTTTGATCCTTATATGAATTGTCAGAATGGTGTGCTATAGACTGCTGAACAAATAGAACAATTCGCATGGAGAAAAACATATTCCAGTTTGTTTTGAAACAGACTTTGCTAGTTTTGAAAATTTCACTAAAATTAATACCATTTACTTTTTGCTGTGACTTCTGAAAATTAGAAATTGAAAATATTAATTCTGGAGAGTTTCATGGTGACTCATTCCCTATGACTTTTCACAAATGAATAGTCCCTTTTCAGATCTTCAGGTGTTTAGTGTAACCTGTGATAAAACAATATAGCTCATTGTTTCATGCAGTATACTGGAAGAAAAATATAACAAGATAATAATTTTGGAAATGAAAACAGTTTGAAAGCAGGTAAGTGGTTAGATACTTGCTGTATGATATGATCTACTGGGAAATAATGTTCTATTAATATTGTATGTACATTTTGAACATTATCTGTGATAAAAAAAAATATTTCAAGATTGATTCCTGCACAGTAATTAAAGGTAGGATGTTAAAATTGTAAAAAAAAATATGGACAGATTTTTAACCCAAATCTTTGACTATTGTGAGAACAGTAATGGTGTTTTCTGCTAGCTCATGCAGAACAACACAAGGGTCATAGTCATACATTAACAATAAAATTGCCTTTTCCTTTGCAACAGAGAACATCGTTCAGTAGACTTAAATGAATCAGTAAACCTACCATATAGGAAACAGGTCATTTAAAATCTTATGAACCTTGGCCTTTATCTTTTAAACTACAGGGTCTTTGGACTGTTGGAGCCTAACAATATAAGGTAGACTTGCAAATGTATTTGTGATGCTCTGAAATCCAGGATAATTTCTACGGTTATCAGGCAATTATCTGCATTTATCTGATACTATTTTCAATACAAAAACATTAATTTTAAAAATGTTTTCATATCTTAAATAGGGTATTAAAGTTCAATCTAACGGTCATAAAAACCATTTAAAACATGTCCAATTAGCGGGAAATGGGATGAGGTCCACTGCGTTTATGCATTTATTTATTATCTTTTATGATTTAGTGCTCTTGTGGTTTATAGGTATTTTGTATAAAAATATTTGTAGTTAAAGCAGACTATGTGAAAATCTTTATTGTAACAGATCTACGTTGCAATCAGATTTTGATCGTCTCTTTCCATTGTTGTGTGTTTCCGACATCATTATTAAACTATTTCAGTAACAAACAACCAAACTTGTTTCCGCCATGAATCATATGACTGTAAGATATCTTACTTTAAACTAATATTGATGTGTGCATGTTTTGGTGAGGTCAGACAGTGGACTGCTAAGGTTTCTGTCCTCTTGATCAAGCAGTAGTAACCAGGCTTTTTTATTTGCACATGTTTTACAATGAACTTGGTTTGAGTTTTTATCTGGACATCTGAAGTGTGGTCCCAGTGACTTTTATTTTGTTAGTAAAAGAAATGGTTCTCAGGTGAGCTATATAAAGCTATAATGTGGCCCTCTTGTTCAATTATCTATGTGCAATTTATTTCGCTGGCTATTGCACTCAGAACAGGATAATCACTAGAGGAAGTGCTGCTACAAGAACCATCAGTCTATCTGAATTATTTATTAATTTTGTCTTGTAATAGTTCCTTGTCTAGTTACTATCTTGATCACTTAGATATTATAGTTTATAGTAATTTGTTTTAGGTCAGTTGGGAATCATTGTCTCTGGAGACATGAACTATTATCTGTCCAATCACCTATCATGAGAGAAAGAGTCACAGCCACTTTCATCACTGTTAGTCCCTCTTAGGAACTTGTGACATTGGGTGCCATCTCATTTGGCCTTGTCAGGGATTGAACCCAGGCCATCAGGATTGCAAGGCTAAAGCAGTAACCCCTGAATTAGCACTGAGGGCAACATTCTTGAATATTTTGATATATTTAGTTTCCTTGCTTGTCAGAAGGTGACATGGGAACATTCTTCTTAGATTAATTCAAAAGTAACACACAAAAATATGTTGTTCAATTAGATTATATAAGGATACTAAAAAACCTTGTTCTCTCCATTATGTCATACCTCAGTTTTAACCTTGTTCTCTCCATTATGTCATACCTCAGTTTTAACAAGTTTCTATGACTCCAGCTATTAAGTGTTCTGTTTCAGTATTTTGCATTCTTTCAGTTCTTGTACCATTGAAACTTATTTTCAAGATTTTTTCTCAGGCCTATTTTACACAATAAAAACTTTTATGTACTTGTTAATTCCTTTGCTCTTTTTGTAGTTGATTTACTTTGTTGTTATTATTTTTCCCAGCTGGATGTATTTCCTAATTGTGTATTAACAATGCTGTACAGCCACCTTTAACCACTGCTGTGGTCAGTTTTCGATCATCCGTTAACCTAAATAGATACAAATTGAGAAGGTACAAAAGGACTAAATCACTAGGGGGTTGCCGGTAAATTTAAGCTCATTAAAATTTCAGTAAGTGCCCAAACCTAATAATTTCACTGATTTACTTAGTTATTTATAAATCAAATGATCATTTCCACGTGAAATTATTTGTGTCGCCATCAAGCGCTCCACTGTAATTACAAAGACCTTTCCGGTCAACAGAATTTGTTTGAATTCAACTGAATTGAACCCTATGGGTGACATGTAACTTCTCATCCGGATAATACGTTACCTGTTCAAACAAAATGACAGTTCAGTAGCGGCTCAGTAGCAACCTTTAGCTTTCATGATTAAAGAACGCCTATCTATCGTTGTGACATGCTGTGATTCTAAAGGGGCATCTTTTTTAAAGGTATTTAGGCAAATGAAGTTAGTATCCTCCAAACAGTGACTTCCCCCTAGGTTTAGTTATGAATTTAACATCAATAGTGGACTCAAGCTTTTGAAGCTGATATTAACTACTGGTGACGTAGAACTTGCGCTGAACGACAGGATTGTGGAGGTCCTGGTCAAATTCCGCTGGCAGGATTTGAATTTGTGACCTTGGTTAGGAGTTGGATTTAAGGTACCTCTGTATGATTACTATTATTTTACAGTGGAGCACATAAAAAAATTGATGTGAAGATTTTTGGCAATTTGCATAAAGTTTCAAAATCCTTCCAAACGACATACGATGATGATAATGCTACAAAAGTTGATTTCTGAGAATAGCGTATGATAACATCTAGCTAGTTAAAATATAGTCCAAAGTTATGAGTAAGTACAAACTCTGCATGAGATGCAATATCAGCTGAAAATGTGAAAATAACTTAAATAAAAAAATGAACCAGAAAACTGTTTTTTTAGACTTTTTAAAGAAAAGACAAAATTTACTGGGTCATAAATGTTGTAATTCAGTAAATTGATTAACCAGGTCATTTTTTCTCACTTTTTTCTTTTTTGAAACACAGAAAAAAAAGAGAACACTGATCAAGAAGGTCAATAGTTGAAGTGCCTTTAATATTTTATACTACAAATCTAATACCTGAATATTTAAAATACAGACTAGATATGTACTTGTTGACAATAGAAGGAAATTCTTTAGCGGTAAAATGATATGTAGGATTCCCTTGTTCAATGTTACTGTAGATTACTATCATATTAGATTATTGGTGTCCTTGTGACTACGTTCATTTGTTTGCGTTGCACTCGTTCATTGAAGAATTTGGATTTAAGATGACTCCGTGACATTAATAATGGCCGCAAATCTTCGGGTAACCAATAACGTAAAAATTTGGCCAATACTGACAATTTGCAATAGGATAGGAGTTGGTTGTTGAAAACTATGATTAGTTATGAGGACTTAATAAATCTACGCAGGGAGCGGTTATATCTCATACTGAAATAGCTTGATTTTCATGACTTTGGAATATTATTTTATATTAGTGTGCTGTTAAGAGAGTAGAATTTAAATTACCGCTTTTTAATGCGTTTCTAATTTGACATGGAGAGGTCGTAAGGTTAATTTATTTTATAATGTATTGGAAGTAGTAAAGGTGTAATGTTTACATTGAAATGATGTAAAAAAGCATGTCTTTTTTACTTGGATAAGCTTTTCGAGAGTGTGGATTTACCCTGATAAATAGCAAAGAATTGTGATAAAATTACAAGACTTAGTGTAAATAGTGAAAAAAAAACAGTTTCACTTTTGATACAAATTTTCATTGAAATGTTGACGGATTAAGGAGAGCTTGTGAAAAGGCTTTTTACAGGATTTATATAAAAGTAATAATGATGGGAAAAACGGGGAGTGATCAGATTTTAATAATGATTTCAAAGGATGTGTAAATCAAACGGAATACAAATTTGAAGATTAAGTAGGTAAATGAATTATAGTTTTCGATTTTGTCTTAATATGTTATACGGTTGATTATTTTGATAGTGGGCTCAGCTTATTGCTTGTACAGATGTTATCTACTTACCCTGTTTTCTTTACCAGCAGTATGTGTGTCAGGTACATAATGTAACACCTGTAGCTAACATTTTGATACATGAAAATAACCTGAGAACAGACAAGCGCTGATTGAATAATGTTATTCATTGTCATACATAATTATCTGTGTTTTAAAGATAATCCGGAAGCCCTTGGTCACCAGCCCATGTTCTAATTAGCTGTATACCAGCTTTTTATAATCTGATGCCTTCTGGAAGCCCTGTGGGTATGCCATTTAATATGCCACCAGTCTCTGGCTAGTGGACTTCTCCTTGGTCATGTGACTTAATATTCCAAAAATATTCTCAATTTTTGTGAGTGCCTGACCAAAAGCCTGACAGAGTGCCTGATTGAGTGCCTGGCTGAGTGCCTGACTGAGAGTCTGACAGAGTGCCTGACTGAGTGCCTGACCAAATGCCTGACAGAGTGCCTGACCAAATGCCTGACAGAGTGCCTGACTCAGAGTCTGACAGAGTGCCTGGCCAAAAGCCTAACAGAGTGCCTGATCGAGTGCCTGACTGAGAGCCTGACCAAGTGCCTGACTGAGTGCCTGACCAAATGCCTGACAGAGTGCCTGACCAAATGCCTGACAGAGTGCCTGACCAAAAGCCTGCTAGAGTGCCTGACTGAGAGTCTGACAGAGTGCCTGACTGAGTGCCTGACCAAATGCCTGACAGAGTGCCTGACTGAGTGCCTGACTCAGAGCCGGACAGAGAGTCTGACAGAGTGCCTGACCAAATGTCTGACAGAGAGCCTGACTGAGAGCCTGACAGAGTGCCTGACCAAATGCCTGACTGAGAGCCTGACAGAGTGCCTGACCAAATGCCTGACAGAGTGCCTGACTGAGTGCCTGGTTATCCAAGATTGTTAAAGTGTGTCCATATACTAAGCAGAGTTAAACTAAAGAATAAGCAACCTAGGAACAACTTTCTGCCTGTAATTAACTGAATACTGTTGAAACTTTTGTTGAATTCCAAGATAATATGCCTTCAAATACTGTACAAGTCAGTTCTGATGAGCATGTTTGTGAAGACAGCTTGAAATGTCAAGTCACTTCTGAGGATATTTCCTAGAACTTCAGTACTGGTGTTGATTAAATTTCAAACATACAGGATATGGGTGATGACACAGTATGCTTTTCTTGATAAATACAGTAAACTCCGCTTATAACGAACTCATCGGGACCTATCAAATATGTTTCTTATATACGGAGTTCCTTATATCCGTATATCGAACAAGTTCCTTATATGCGAAGTATATATATCGAACTAAAATATATATCGAACAAGTATTTTTATAGTCAAATGTAATAAAATCTGAACCATCAACTTTTGATCTTCCTACCTCCTTTTGAGGAGTTATAAAGATATATAACTGTTTTTATACCCGTAAATCTATGCAGAATAATTGCAAGGATTAATAAAACATAAAAAAGACAGTTACTGTTTTCATTGGCAATACCTAAACAAATACAAATGAAGAAAGCTGATTTTTGCTCACTTGCCATAATTTGATATATTATTTTACAAGGTATTTTTTCCAAAAATGGGATTTCATCCGGTCTGCATTCTAGAAACGCTCAAAATTATTTACGTTAAATATTAGTACTTGAATATCGTATTTAGCAATTATAATTGTACTCTCATTTAACTAGTTTACCAAAACGTTACACATTTGTAATTATTTACTTTTATGAATGATAGCTACAAGTATGCTATAAAAATACAATGCAGACGGCAAACAAAAAATGCAAAATCAACATATTTTTTTTAACTTTTCTGAACATATTTGCAGTTCGATATATACGATTACTTTACTATACATTTCGCATTGTTGGGCCAGAAAATAGTGTTCCTTATATCCGAAGTTTCCTTATAACCGGAGTACGATATAACCGTATATTTTTACATTAAACAAAGAAGGGTAAAAATCGGGCCCAAAAAACTTGTTCGTTATATCCGAAGTTACGTTATATCCGGAGTCGATATATACGAAGTTTACTGTATTGACAAAGCATCTTCAAATGTATAAATAATGCATAGTTCACAATTAAAGATTGTATGATATCCTAATGCATTGCCCTGTAATAGATTATGCAGCAATAATTATGTTGTCCATGGGGAAAATTGCAAACTGCAGAACCACTTTACAGTGATTCTTTTCAGCTGGTTTGCAAAAGAAATTCTTTGAAATTTATATTAGTCACCCTGGACACATCACCTTGTTTGGACCAGTCAGTTTTGGCCAAGGATATGCCCCATGTAGCCTTGACCAGTAAAGGTTTCATGGGAACAAGGACACAATATTATTTCAAAATCGGGGTCATACTCAACAGTTCATAATTTGTATTTTTTGAAGAATTTTATGAAACTTTACACAAATAGTAAATGCAATTAGGATAAATCAAGTTCAAGGTCACTGCCATGGTCATTACTACAGGGATATTTTGTTGTATCTAGTAGGAGATCTTGTTCTAACATATTTTCCTATCTTTATAAAAAAGCCATCTCCTGCATGCTTGATTAATGCTCCTATATCAAACAGGCAGAGCAAATCAGTAAAAAACATTAAAATGATGAATTAAAAAGTTACCACTATGACAGAAATGTAGTAATTTAGTGGTCCCCGGCTGTAACATCCGGGTACCTGTGTGATTAACACGGTCATGCAGCGCACTTCGACCACGAGATTCAACCAGACAGCATTGATTTCCATTGACTTCTTGATATTATTATTATTATCGCCTGTTGCTATTGTATACTGTATTTAAGGATTGTGCCACGATAGTAGACCACTGACATCTACTATAATGGTGTCAGCGTGACCTGATTCCACGCCAGGATACCTAATTTTTAAGAATTGGGTGGAGAACTCCGTCCCACACGTGGTTGCGCCGGCCATATTTGATTGTCCCGACCATCCTTTTGACTTCTCAAGTTTTCTTGAGCCGGTATAAATATCGGCTTGAGATATCATAAATAGGCTTTACAAAGGGCCTGTTTTGCTTGGGATATCCAATTTATCCCGAGACTTAATTTCAAGATTGAATCTGTTCGGCAGGTGTCCGCACGTCGGATCTCTGCTGCTGAAGTGCCGGTCAGATTAGATTTTAGCTAGGCCGCCTATCGACTGCCTTATTTCATTGTAATCTTTATTATATTGGGAATTATATTTTAGGGTTTTCTGACTACATTTAGATTTCCGGGACTTTGAATCCGTTTCGTATTTTGCCGAACCGGAGGTCGCTTGTTAAAGCGGTGTCCTGGTAAAAATATATCAGGAAGTAATATTTTGAGTTGTTTTGTAAACAAATAAATCTCAAGATAATATTTTAAAGACAGTACCTGGCAGAAAAGGAACTTCTTTTTGCTGGGTGCTAATTACCCTTTCCAATCTGTTTCAGATTTGTGTTCAGTGATTTTTAGGTTGTTGTAATTTTTATTAAATAATAAAAATTTGTGACTGTTACTCTGTTTCAATATTTTGTCCTGGTGAATTTATTGAAGTGCCACTGTTCTACTAGACAGTAATGACTGAAAATAGCTTTAATGTCGGAGTTACAGGGGTGAATCATCCTCCAGAGGAAATGATTCGCATCAATTTCATGGAAATTGAGAACATCCGGAGTATGATTCCGGGTCTTGGGGCAAAGCTGGTCAAGCGCCTTGCATTTTTCAGAAGGGAATTTGGTAACATCACTCGGTTTGCCTTTTTCAGAATGAGTCAGCTGCAAAGCAAAACAGCAGCGATGGACTACATATACTTTTTGATTAACCCTGAGCTTCCATTAAGTTATCTTGACCCCTGTTGGTTAGACTTTGATGAAGAGGACACTAAGGAGGTAAACTGTACCTTCCCTTCATCGTCAAGGCAATATGAGCTGGAGCAATGCTTACGTTCTAGCTCAGGGGAGGCTGACATCTTGGGTGGTGATTATGGTGGCCCAACTTCCTTTTCACCCCCGGGGCTGCTTACAGTGGATGAGGGTGGTCCGATGGATAATTCGAACAATCAACCGGTTGACTTAAGACACGGGGGAGAGGGGGATGCCCCTAAGTATTATTTGGCACCCCAGAAGAATCAAGTTAATGCAGCAACTGATCAACAATTTGTTAATCCGGGGGAACTCACCCCAGTTGCTTTAAATCAGGGTCAGTACACTAGAGGCACTATTGATCATAGAGGCTACATGTCTGCCTCCACGTATCATGAGGGGCACACCTCAGCCCTAATTGGTCAGGGGTGGAACGCCTCAACCCCTGTTAATCAGGGGGAGTACACATCAGCCCCCATTGGTCAAGGAGGGTACATTTATGCTCCTCTGGGTATTAGTCAGGGGGGGTGCACCTCAGCCCCTATTGATCAGGGAGGGTACATCTCTGCGCCTTCCAGTCAAGGTGTGTATAATCCTAAACCCACTGTAGCAAGACCTGGGTCACAGTTGGGCTACCCAGATGATGCTCAAGCTTGTTATCATGAGGGGTATTCGCCTCTTCCCAACACCCAAGGGGGATTTACCCCGACATATCACAGGCAAGCAGGGTATAATAACGTGCTACCCAAGGCAAATTCTGGGGGTTGTGCCTCTGTACCTAGAATGCAAACCACACACTGCGACAGTTCCCCGGGGTACCATCAGGATGGGTACACCTCATCCCTCGATGCTGATTGGAGGTTCACTACTACATCAACTGTAGCAACTATTCAGGGATGCACTCGCTTGTCTCGTGCACAGACCACAGGCTTGAGCATTCCACCTAAAGGTTATCAAGTTGAGTACCCTGTGACACCACATAGCCAGGGGGGACACAAGTTAGCCCCTCTCAACACAGGAGGGGACAGGCCCACCAAAGTTCACCCTGTTGCATCAAAGGTAACCCCTGCTGGGGGATATGCTACACAGCTGGGGCCACCACCTGCTAGAGTATTGGGGGGTCATCAAGCATCAGGATCTTCTCCAGGGGGATATACCTGTAAGGCCCCCTCACTAAAATGGCGGGGCTGGCAATGGAGATGCATTACAGTATCAAACACCTAACACTGGGGTAACAGTTTCACTGCCCTTTTCCGATCCCCCAAGGCCAACACCTACAGTTCAAAAGCGAACCACAAAAGGTCACATGGGTAGGGTAGAGGTAGCACCCCAGACACAGCAGTCAAGCCCTATGCATTCTACCACATTTGACCTCCGAAAGTTGACTGGGGATATGATTTTCGGTCTGGAAAGGGTATTATGTTACCTAAAGCACTGCGGTTTGATGGCCAACTGGCAGATTGGCAGTCTTTTCGTCAAAGATTTGAGAGCTACGCTCAAAGGTATGGGTGGGATGAGCGATGTTGCATGGAGCATCTGTGTTGGTATCTGGTAGGCGGGGCGGGCAGTATTTCTTTTTTCTAATGAGATCCAGTCAGGGGCTGTTGGGCTCGAGAGATAATGGATGAGTTCAGCGTAGGTTTGGGGCCAGTCGAGTATTGGCGGCCTATCCCTACGCAGACGCAGTCCAAGAAGATACCCCTGGGGAGGATCAAGCCAGTACAGCGACTAAACATGACCTACCACAACTTAATGATCAGCCCGGACGGGATGGGGGCATAATTCAACTTTCGGGAACCAACCATTGCCTGATTATAGCCCGGGGCGCTATAGCAAGCCGATTCCCCGAGACCCAGGTATTACAAGGGTCAGTTTCAGTTACACATACCCAATCTAATGAAAATCCCCAGGGTCAGACCAAGGTGTAATCGGGGTGGAGGGGTCATTGACATTTGGGCATATACAATCCAGGGCACCCAGTTCAGAAGGGGAAGCAGGTGCTGAGGGTTGTCGGGAAGACACCAAAACTCCTATTAGTGAGGGGAGTACACCTCATCCCATATTGATGAAGGGGGAACACCCCAGCTCCTGTTTATCAGAAGGCCTCTATTAGTGAGGGGAGTGTACCCCAGCCCCTTTTCACCAGGGGGAGCTCGCCTGGCTCCTAATAATCAGGGGGATCACACCCAAATCCCTAACAATCAGGAGGGGCACACCCAAACTCATAATAGTCAAGAGGGGTTGACTTCAACTCCTCTTTATAAAAAGGGGGAGGAGTACAACATAGCCTCCCCTTTCACACAGACTGTGACATATACCCAAGGACACGTTCCTGTGCTGGGGACACGGTCCACAAGTTTAGTAGGGGGTCATTCCTGTGCAGTGTCTAGTGAGGGGAGGTATACACCTGCACCTCCTCTTGCTCCACATGCAGCACCTATTCAGGGTGATGCTACGAAATACCAAGCATCAAACACTGATGAAGCATGTACACCACCCCCGGCATGCAGGTCCGAGCCGGCACCCCCTTATCAAATGTGGACCGCTGCAGGTCACAACAGCGGGGGAGCCCGGACACCCAGGGCAGGGGCAAGGGATCCCTTTCCTGCCTTTACACCAATTGCACCCACTCTAGGTGCATTACCCAAGACATCACCGCAAAGTTTCAGGTGTTCCACCCTGGCTGATTCATGGCAACTGGGAGGTATGGGGCACTTGAGCTCTGAGGGCAATGATCAATTGCCCGAAGTTAAAGTGTTACAATTTGATGGCCAGTCCGACTGGCAATTGTTTCGCCAGAGGTTTGAGCGATATGCCCAGGTGGGTGGATGGGATGAGCAGCAATGCAAGGATGTGCTGTGTTTGAGTTTGGTGGGTAAGGCAGGGAGGTATTTGTTCATGGTCTCGGTAAGCCAGCCTTGGTTGAGTAACACCGAGATAATGGAGAAACTACAGTGTAGGTTTGGGGCCAGTCCAGTGCAGACGACCGATTGTAGGCAGCCACGGGTCAGATCCCCACCTGACTGTCGGGTCAAGTTGTTAAATCTGGGGAAAATGAATGACAGGTCATCGGAGAGTGGGGCAGTCCATAACTTATCAAACCGGGTTGGGGGTGCACAACTTGAAACAGCCCTCGCCTCCAGTGTTCAAGGGGCTGTTCTCCCGGACCGCATTCTCTTAAAGAAAGACCTGAAAGAGCTCTTTAACTACTTGGATTGGAAGTTTGAGAAAATGTCACTTGAGCCGCCACCCAACATACCCCAGTCTCCTGAGGGTGGGGGACCTTGGATGGGGATTTGCAGGTGTTTGCCACACCTCCCCATTCCCCTAGCCTATCTAAGGGGGATACTTGTAGTGCTGGTTCGTTCTGTGCTCCTCTGAGGGGAAAACCTGATTGGGACAGGTTATCTCTTGGGTCACTTTGGACACACCCCATGATACAGAGGATGGGGAAATCCCTAAGGAAATCCGGGAGACCTTAGCACCTCTCCAGACTCAAGGCTCGGCTAGTGGGGACAGTTGTGGCGAGGACAATTGTGGAATAGATTTGCTGAGTGCACAATGTGGGGACGGCCTGAGTGGGTCCCTCACTTGGGGACCATTTCGTGGGGGATTGGTTTCCATGGGCAAAGAGGACAACGTAGTGGGGGAGGGCAATGTGGTGGCAGTTGTGGACGCTGCAAGGGAGGGGACCCTTGGCTCTGATGGGCTATTGCGCCAGTGCAGGGGTCACTGTCAAACTTGTCCCATGGGATTGCGAACAGCCCTGATAAAGCAGGGGTGGGGATAGCCAACAGGGTAACCTCTGTCCTTGCTAAGCTCCATCATGCTATGTATAGTCAGTCCCCATTTTCGTGCACTGATAAATTCTTGACAGTGGGCCGAGGCATGTGGTCAAGTGATGGGGTGGTATGGCCGGTTCCCAGGGGTATTCGGGAAAAGTGGTTTTACGCGTTAAACCTGTGTACTGTCTCAATAAAGGGCTTTGTCTTGAGATTTACTCTTCTCTACCAGGAAAGTGTTACCATGGATACAAGGAGGGAATTGCTGTGTGTTTTTAACTGGGAGGGTCCCCCGAAAATGCTAAGGTTAGGGAAGGGGACAGTCGAGAGACGTCCTCAACCCCTCCTGCCTTAATGACCCATGGACCGTTTCCGATGAAAAACATGCCCACAGTATCTGCCACCCCTTGGGGCAAACTACCTTCGCCCCCTGCAGTAGACCCTCTGAACAAAGCCCTTGAGAAGGGAAAGGGAGTTGCCTATTGGGCATATGCGAGAAAGGAGATTGCACCAGCAGGGAGTAACGGTCCTGACTCCTGTACATGTGAACCTAAGGTTAGGGATGATTCAAGAGAATCCCACAGTGTGTATCACGCATCAGAACATGCCCTAAGGTATAACTCCCGCACAGCTTCGGTGGGGGAGTCCAATAGTATGTTGGTTAACATTTCAGCCAGGGTCGACCCAAAGCCTCTGTTTGAACTTGGACCTTTTTCTGGTGATCTCCCGATGGGCCTGTGGAATCTAGGCCTGATACAAGCTGGGGAAGGCGTGGGTGTGGGCATAGAGTCCTGTGCTCGCCAGTATCTGTGGATAGAAGGTTCCTGGTGGGAGTTGCCTCTTAGCACTAGACTAAATGAGACCCTCTCACTTACAGTGAGAAGGGTTGCCTCGGACCAGTTTCATGCTGGGTGGTCTGTAGGGCTGTCAACAATTGGCATAGAATTATTTGAGCTTGTTTATGCAGGGACTGGCGGCTCAGAAGCCTTCAGCACAAACTGGGGATCAGAGGGCTCGGATAGATCTACGTTGGTTGGGTCCACACAGGGCATTTACAGGGGCTGGCCTCTTTTGTCAATTGACAGCTCATATGGCTGGCCCTTTGAAGGTGAGGTCAACACACTTGTACCTCAACTGTTCACGCCAGCCACTAGAGTGTTGTCCAGGGCACTTGGTATTACTCCTCCTGTGTTACTGGTCATAACAAATGGAAAGGGTCGGGCCCTATTCGTTTGGGGGCCTGCCCCAGTAAAATGTTGAGTAATGATATAAATCATCCCTGGGCCAGTGATGTGGCCTAGGCGCAGAATCGCTCATCTTGCTTGATTGATTAATTTTCCCTTGAGTCAGGGGGATCAGTGGGGCATGAATTCCTGCAATTTGGTTAACTACGCTTTTGGGCCAGAAATGGGCCCGGGGATGAACATGTTATTTCAGTATGTTTAATCAAGTTGCCCTTGGGCTAATGATTGAGCCCAGGGACATGTATATTCTCTTAATTGGTTGATTATGCCCTTCGGTCAGAGAGAGAGAGAGAGAGGACCCAGGGACATATATACTCCTGCAGTCCAGTTGATTAGGCCCTTTCGTGTAACATAGGGCCCAGTCACATGTTTATTTATTTCATGTGTTAATTCTGCCCTTGGACTGTAGTTTAAGTACTAGGGGCAGAGGCTGTTTTCATTTAATAATTGCTGTATTTCCTATACCTGGGGTGTGAAATATTTACTATTGCGCCCTTGATAATTATTGGCCTTGGCAGAAGTCTTGGCCAGTATAAGAAAACATTTGTAATTCTGGCTTATCGCTAGAGTTTATGGCCCCCAGTTCTGCGGGGCCAGCTAGCCAGAATGCATTTAGTTTTGTACTATGGGGTTGGAGTCACCCACTCACACCTCAGGGGTATCGCTGACCGGCACTATTAAAGTCCCTTTATACAACGGATACTAATCTCCTCTTGGACCCTCTTGGACCCTCTCCTCCCCAAAATACCTGGGGATGCATTCTTTAGAAAGGGGAGGAGTGTAGTAATTTAGTGGTCCCCGGCCGTAACATCCGGGTACCTGTGTGATTAACACGGTCATGCAGCGCACTTCGACCACGAGATTCAACCAGACAGCATTGATTTCCATTGACTTATTGATATTATTATTATTATCGCCTGTTGCTATTGTATACTGTATTTAAGGATTGTGCCACGATAGTAGAGACCACTGACATCTACTATAGAAAATATAAAGTGGACATATGGTTTTCAAAACAGTCAGTAAACCAGAACAAAATACAGCTAAAATATCTTAATACTGTGTAGGAGGCTGGTGAAAGTTGGCTGGTATATCACCTTAAAGATGTCCAGAGGCAAGACAAAGTGTTTGATGTCTGATAACAAATAACTTACTGATGGGTTGAAAAACATTTTACAGTGGCCGCTGATGTATCTTGTTGATAAGCAAAACAGTATTTATATGTTGAAACATATGACAGAACTGGCCTTTGATAACATTTCTGGCAAGCCTGATCAAAAGGGATGTTCTGCCTCAAAAAGTAATAAGTATAAAAAAAAATGCAAAAGTTTTCCATTAAAATCATATTCTTGTAGACATGACATTGTTAATTACACAGAAAAAAGAACAGACAAATACTCCAAAGGACATAAAGCTCTACAGAAAAAAGGACAGACAAATACTCCAAATGACATAAGCTCTACAGAAAAAAGGACAGACAAATACTCCAAAGGACATAAAGCTCTACAGAAAACAGGACAGACAAATACTCCAAAGGACATAAAGCTCTACAGAAAAAAGGACAGACAAATACTCCAAAGGACATAAAGCTCTACAGAAAAAAGACAGACAAATAATCCAAAGGACATAAAACTCTACAGAAAAAAGGACAGACAAATACTCCAAAAGACATAAAGCTCTACAGAAAAAAGGACAGACAAATACTCCAAAGGACATAAAGCTCTACAGAAAACAGGAGAGACAAATGCTCCAAAGGACATAAAGCTCTACAGAAAAAAGGACAGACAAATACTCCAAAGGACATAAAGCTCTACAGAAAAAAAGACAGACAAATACTCCAAAGGACATAAAGCTCTACAGAAAAAAGGACAGACAAATACTCCAAAGGACATAAAGGTCTACAGAAAAAAAGACAGACAAATAATCCAAAGGACATAAAGCTCTACAGAAAAAAGGACAGACCAATACTCCAAAGGACATAAAGCTCTACAGAAAAAAGGACAGACCAATACTCCAAAAGACATAAGCTCTACAGAAAAAAGGACAGACAAATACTCCAAAAGACATAAGCTCTACAGAAAAAAGGACAGACAAATACTCCTAAAGACATAAGCTCTACAGAAAAAAGGACAGACCAATACTCCAAAGGACATAAAGCTCTACAGAAAAAAGAACAGACAAATACTCCAAAGGACATGAAGCTCTACAGAAAAAAGGACAGACCAATACTAAAGACAAGCTCTACAGCAAAAAAGGACAGACCAATACTCCTAAAGACATAAAGCTCTACAGAAAAAGGACAGACAAATACTCTTTAGGACATAAAGTTTTACAGAAAAAAGGACAGACCAATATTTTTAAAAACATAAAGCTCCAGAAGAAAAAAAAGACTGACACATATTCTAATAGATATAAAGCTCACACCAAACAAAGACACATACTTAAGAAAAGATAAAATGCCCAAAACAGAGCCCCACAGTGAGGATGGACACATAGATTAAAACCCACAGAAAAGACAATCATACTTAAATAGATATAAAACTCACAGAAAAGACAATCATACTTAAATAGATATAAAACTCACAGAAAAGATACACATACTTAAATAGATATAAAACTCACAGAAAAGACAATCCTGCTAAATAGATATAAAACTCACAGAAAAGACTGTCATACTTATATAGATATAAAACTCACAGAAAAGACACACATACTTAAATAGATATAAAACTCACAGAAAAGACAATCATACTTAAATAGATATAAAACTCACAGAAAAGACACACTTAAATAGATATAAACTCACAGAAAAGGCAATCATACTTAAATAGATATAAAACTTACAAAAAAGGCAATCATACTTAAATAGATATAAAACTCACAGAAAAAACAATCATACTTAAATAGATATATACTCACAGAACAGGCAAATATTCTGGATTAGATATGAAACCAACAGAACAGGCAAGTATACTCAATTAGATATAAAACCAACAGAACAGGCAAGTATACTCAATTAGATATAAAACCAACAGAACAGACAAATAGAAAGCCAACAGAACAGATACAAATATACTCGATTAGATATAAAACCAACAGAAAGGACCAACATACTCAAATAGATATAAAGCCCACAGAAAAGACATAAAACTGATAGAAATAACAGACGTACTCGTATAGATATAAAACCAGTAGAAATAACAAACATTCTGAAATTGATATAAAACCCGCAGAAAAGACAAACCTACTCAAATAGATATGAAACCCAATGAAAAGACAAACATACTCAAATAGATATAAAACCAACAGAAATAACAAACATTCTCAAATAGATATAAAAAAGCACAGAAAAGACAAACATACTCATACTCAAATAGATATAAAACTCACAGAAAGTACAGTGTATAGCCAATTAGAAGAAAGAAGGACAGACACATAAAGGACTGGCAAATAGACCGTCATAATTATATCTTCATACAAAAAAGACACTGACACCAGAAGAGGCAGTTATATTGGTACTTTATAGAACCATGTTTGATACTTTGGTGAGGGAAAACTTGTCTATGGTACAAATATCTTACATGTATGTTTATAATCAAATATATAGGTCAACTACATTTTCAATAGTTATTGTGTTGAAAAAGCTTTGATAAGACCACAAGGAAAATAAGTGAAATGTGATCACTAAAATATTGTCTTTCTCTTCATTTAGATTGACTGTATCATATTTCCCATGTGCAAACAGTAAATTATAAATGATTTGCATGTTTCAAAGGATTGAAGATTGCTCTGCAATTTTAGGTGTTGATTGCTTTACAGTTGAATAGGTAAACCTGCACCACTTGTCAAATCAAATTACAAATCACGGAAATCAATTGGTTTTTGGTGATTTAATTGTTGGTGAATTGTCTTGTAAATATAGACATGTCTCAGATTGTCTTTATTATTTGTATTATTCTATTGCCATTAAAGACCAAAACAACTGTTTATAAATGTCACTTGCATATGTTTATATTAAGTAAATTATGTCTACAGAAAACTTGAAAATTTATTTTAGGATATTTTAATAAACAAAGTGTAGTGTATTTTTTTGTCATTACTGAAGGCAGATATGTCAAGTAAGAGTCGAAATTGCAAAAACAAATATGTAAAATCAAAAGGATGTGAATGTAATGTATGCACATGAGATGAAGATACAGGAATAATTGCTCTAGCCCATTTCAAGTTTGTTTTTTATGTAGAGGCATGCATAATGAATATTGCAACAGGCAATTTAAGGTTAAGATTAGCCTATGTGCTTGACTAAATGGCCTTTGATTGTCTCACCTCCCATTTTTATCTGTACCAAATGTGAAAAGGTATGTTGTGAGAGACACCCAGTTTTTACTTTACAAGTGGTTAAGACTTGACAGCAGTTTTGTTAAATAACTCTGTAAAGTGGTTAAAGTACAGGTAGATATTTATGAATGTTAGATTAACATATCACAGACATGAACAGTTTAAAGCTTGTTTTATTAGCTCGACTATTCGGAGAATATGGAGAGCTATTACAGTCACTTGTGCGTCGGCGTCGGCGTCGGCGTTGCTTCTTTGGTTAAAGTTTTGCCTGCTAAGTACTATCATGCACATATCTCAGTAACCACTTATGATATTGACTTGAAACTTTGTTCATGTCTTTAGAGGTGTCATACAATCAAGGCAGATAACTCTTGTATAAATTTAGTACAAATTATGGCCCTTGTTTGACTTTGAAAATTCGGTTAAAGTTTTGCCTGCTAGGTTCTATCATGCACATATCTCAGTAACCACTTATGATATTGACTTGAAACTTTGTTCATGTCTTTAGGGGTGTCATACAATCAAGGCAGATAACTCTTGTATAAATTTAGTACAAATTATGGCCCTTGTTTGACTTTGAAAATTCGGTTAAAGTTTTGCCTGCTAGATACTATCATGCACATATTTCAGTAACCACGTATGATATTGACTTGAAACTTCGTTAATGTCTCTAGGGGTGTCACACAGTCAAGTCAGATAACTCTTGTATAAATTTAGTACAAATTATGGCCCTTGTTTGACTTTGAAAATTTGGTTAAAGTTTTGCCTGCTAGGTACTATCATGCACATATCTCAGTAACCACTTATGATATTGACTTGAAACTTTTTTTAATGTCTTAAGAGGTGTCACACAGTCAAGACAGATAACTCTTGTTTGAATTTAATTTCTCAGTTACCACTTATGGTAGTTATATCAAACTTAGCAATAGTGTTCAGGGGTAAATTTTGTATCAAACAATTAATTTACCAAAAATTAAATCTATAGTTATAGATTTTGACTTTTTTTATGATTCAACTTTCCTAGTTTATACTTAATAGTTAGCAGAATTTTGTTTTGCTATTACACTGATAAAAGTTTTGTTTTATTATCAAACACCCACAATAGTCGAGCTTGCTGTCTTATGGACAGCTCTTGTTTGATTACTTGTCATTTTACTAAGCCTTTCTTTCCCCTTACAGAACTTTGCATATTTTTCACATTTGATGTCAGGGACTTTTCAAATGGCAACTGTTTGTGTGGGGTGCTGGAACGTCTTAAGGTCAAGGTCAGGGTCAGAGTAAGGACCGGGTCAAGTTTTAGGGTTAGGAGTAATCGATTTCCTCTGGAACCAAGAAACTGATCAAGGTTTTCCAGTATTTTACCCATAGTCTGAAGTTATTGATAGATGTAACTAGATGTTTGATAATGATAATACAAATGATTATAACATACAGACATTGACATCATACAAAATGTGAAATTGTAAAAAATGATTTATGGATTTGTAAAACTTACATACCTCTACAACTGTCTAGTGATAGTAAATCTACTTGTCTGTGGGAAAACATGTCTGTAGGGATACATGTCTGTGGGAAAAGTTGTCTGTGGGAAAACATGTCTGTGGGAAAACTTGTATGTGGGAAAATGTGTGGGATAACTTGTCTGTGGGATAACTTGTCTGTGGGGAAACACAGTTCTGGTATATTATGGCTTGGTAAGGGATGGGCTTCAGGGAGGCCAAGGTTGAAAATAAGGTACTGCCTTAAGAGTGTTGTATGGGTCAGTCCTTGTACAGCATATGAATGTTTGTTTCTGTAGATTATTGTTTTATTCCTATCACAAGTTTTATTGCTTTACTACTGAATTACTGTTGTTAACCCATTGCAAGTAATCAGTGACTAAAATTAATGATTTAACATTCAGTAGCACAATCATAAAGTGTTTGTAAAATCTATCTTCTTTATTCCCATGCTCCCTCTGTATTTTTCTTACTGATAAATAAGCAATAATGAGTTTAATTCTTGATTGTTTACATAGATATGATAGTTTTTCCAGAACTTCCTGTGGAAGAATGTGTTTACAAGATGCCAGACACTGGGCTCTTCAGACACGGCCACCTGTGTTTAACATTCCCAAGTGTATCTCTCTGGCAGGAAAAAATATGATAACCTTTTTCAAAAATAGCTGGTTAAAGTGGTATCTGCTAGTACATGTTGTGTTTCTTTTGTGTGGAAAGATTAAATTTGATGTTTGATAATGATAATACATTTCCTGTCAAAAGATATGTTTTTTATATGATGTACTTGAATGGGAACTGAAAGGAGTATTTCTATATATTGGCCAGATTGTGTTGTGCAACACTAAATATGAACTCATTTGTAAGATACTGTCTTTATACCCCCGAAACGAAGTTGAGGGGGGATATATAGGAGTCACCCGGTGGTCGGGCGGTTGGTCCGTTGCATTTTCCTTCTTCGGAGCATAACTTAAAACCTACTGGTTGGAATTCACTACAACTTCATACAATGGTCAAGCACATTGAGAGGAAGTGCAGTGCACAAGAACCATAACTCCATCTTCACTAATTACAGAATTATTGCCCTTTGTTAATTTTCCTTGTCCTCGGCATAACTTGAAAACTACTGGTTGGAATTCAATACAACTCCATACAATGGTCTAGCACATGAGGAAGTGCAGTGTACTAGAACAATAACTCTACCTTGAGGACTTATTACAGAGTTATTGCCCTTTGTTACTTTTCCTTGTCCTTTATGTTGGTTTGCTCTTGTTATGTTAAGACTAGTGGGAGTTCCTATTAACTCCCAGAGGTAGTCAAAAGACCAGGTCCTGTCAGTAAGGATGTATAGGTACTAGATTTTGAGCCAGTTTAGATACTAAGATTTCGGACAAAGGTTGTAGGTTTGAATCCAACACTGGGGCCAGTAAAGCTCACCATTTAAATGTGGAATCACTGAGCCCGGTATGGGGAAATACAAGCAAGTAGGGTGCTAAATAAACCATGAAGTTTTTCTCACAGTTCAGCTAAAATAAATTTACCATAAACTAATGAAATTACAAAGCCATTATACTGTGCATGTGATATTGTTGCCCTTGATGGTCACTTGATTTTGACATGTATTTTAACTGTATTTTGTATTTAGTATTATAGGTTTATATATGTATTGAGTGAGTGGAAAGATGCAGTACTGACTGGTAGGAATTTTGTCTTGTTATTTGTAGGCTGGAGAAAAGGTGAAGAAGTCACAAGTACTAACTATATGCAAACAGTTTAAATGTTTATACCACATTAATGCAGTTGTTTATATATTTTCAGACTGGTCAGGCAGTTGTGATGGATACACAGCATTTACCGCCACCTGTCTGGGACCCAGGGGTAGACATTGCGGTCTCTTCTTTACACACAAGGGATGTAACTCATGACGGAAAGTTGAAGCTCCCATCAACACCTCCCCCACCACCTGTGGATCATACAGAAAAGTTAATTAGTAATGCACTTAATCAGCACAGGCATAGAAAACACAGTGCTGATGCTAACAGTGGTTTAGAGTTCTTAAAACCACCTGATCTTGTGAGGCGAAATAGTGCCGATAGCGGAATTACACATGAATATGTTGATTTGGATTTATTTCAAAACTCAAGTTCTGAAAACTCCAGTTCGATAAAAGATAATAAAATTGGAAAAACAGGTGCCAGAAAATTTGAAACAGAAACTTGTAAACAACATTCTAAGGTAGATTTACCACCTGATAGTTCAGAAATACCAAATATTATAAGTGGCAATCTTAAAATTGTGAACAGCAGTGAGTACCAGGAAGTGTTATCCGAGAATGACCAAAGTAAAGACCGGACCGCTTTGGAGCTAGCAAAGATGTTGGATTTAATAGAATCATACAAGTCTGGTGAGCAAAGTGATTCTGAGACAAATAATGTAAACAGTGCTTTACCCAATAAGGAAGTTGTGTGCCATAAACCAGAATTATTCCTTGCTGTAAATAACTCTTCAAACTTGCTTGACAGACGGAAAGACGAGAAGGGTGAAGATATGACTGATAGTGCTTGTAAGGAAAAAGAAATTGAATATGATCCTAGTGCAATATATGCAACAGTTGATAAAAGTAGACCCAGATTACCTACTCCAGAAAAAGTTGTTCCAGAGACAGTTCCCCAAGAACCACCCCCAATTCCTCCAAAACCAAAATATTTGTCAGAAGCATTTAAAAGCAAAAACTCATTGACTGATGTTGAAAATGAACAGTCTTCAGATCTACAGGTCATGTTTAACTCATTAAGTCCTGTGTTAATGCGGAGGAGTAACTCCAGTCGATCACATAGAAAACATGGTGGTTCCCAAGAAACTAGTCCCGACAGTACACCGGATGTATCCCCGAGAGGAGCACAAACAATACCAGAAGATTTTAGTAAAAACCAAGGCACGTCTGGAAACCAAGGCACGTCTGGAAAGAACGGTCCTTCAGAATCACTGTTTCTGGATCCTGAAATGGCAAAAACCTGGCATGGATCAACAAGCACTGATTGGTCACAGCATTATGGGCCACAAATGAGAGCCATGATGAAGAGGTTGCGTCAAGTACAAAATAGTGAAATGACATCAAGTCAGGACAGCGTGAATAAATCAGCCGAGTCAATAGATGAGTGCAAGTCAAATACACTTCCATCTAAGTCACTTCTAGATGAAATGCATAAAAAGTTTTGTGCTGATCAATACCTGAATGGTAAAGATATAGAAATGACCAGAGCCTTGGTTTTATTTCGATTAAAATCACAACAACTGCCAGCTAAAGCCAGGCGTAGTCAGAGTTTTAACATTCGCATGGGAACCGGAACTTCCTACTCAAGGGTAGGTCTCAATACGTCCAGCTCATCAGCAAGTTCAGATTCCTCTCCAAGGTTTCCAAGGTCAGCCAAAAGGCTGAGAATTAAGACCAGGCCAGATGTACAATATTCTCCAAAGCCAGCAGGGGTAAGGGGAGTAACTCCTGAGCCATTACCATTAGAGGATGTAAACAGCCAGGTAAGGTTTTAGGAGTTGTCTTCCTTAAATAATAGCATGCCTTTGTAAGAGAGAGATGTCAGCTTGAAGAAATCTGTAAGCAGAGTAATAACTTTTTTATAATGGACATACATGACTGTATTACAACTTAGTCAACACAGATGCATGAAACACAAGTAATGCTTTAAAAACACTTTAAGAAATGAAGTTACACTGAGATACTTCTCATGTTAACTGTATAGAAATGAAGATACACCTAACAAAATTTGTGGATTTCAATTTTTTATTTTGATATTCTAACATAAGCAGCTGCTTTTCCTATAAAAACATACAGGGAGAAGCCTGTATTTTATTTTACAGCACGTTTTTCCAAGGACGAAGTGCCTTAAATGACGTAATGATATGACGTATGTAAACAAGCGCGTTCAATCGTATTTCACGTTTTAAGGTTACACTGATGTACTACTACGTGTTAAATAAAGTTCGGGTTAGTTTTCAAAGAAAATAACGTGTTAGAATCGAAATAATAAATTGTTCCCTGTATTTTATCGTTGAATAAAATACAGTCAGTCATTTGAAAGCGAAAAATTAAATCACTCGTGCTACGCACTCGTGATTTAATTACTACGCATTCAAATTCCTGACTATTTTATTCAACGTTAAAATACAGGGAAGCATTTATTATTTCTTAAGTAAAATTCTTTACATTTTTTTTTACGCTATATTCAATAGGAATAAAACTAAGCAAAGAGTCATGTATATTGCTAGCGACTTTGGTTATACATTTTGTATTCTACTTTAAGGAATAAAAACATTGGATAAAATGTCACTTTGAACAGTGATATAGCTCTAATGTAACTTCTAATTAAAGTAAAATACTTAATTGCTCTACATGTTAATATTGATAAGTAGTTTTGATGGAATGTTGAGCCTTGTTTGTACATTGCAGGTCCCTTAAAACTGTACATCTGATACAAATATCAGAGAAGTTCTACAAAGTTTGCATACATAGTAAAGATTCCTTAAGAACTTAACGACACCTCTAACAGGGGGCGATGTACCGAAATTATCTGCGTCATTTTGTACACAGATAGTCTCTTGTTTCAACAAACACCCTTGTCTGTTATTAAATTTTGTAAGTCCATTTTAAGAAAAACCAAACACTGTTTCACATTAAAGTATTAAAATAGACCCCCTCTGGTAATCATAAATATCTGTAAGTGCGCTTTATTGCTGAATTTAAGGATAAAAACAATGAAATTAATTTTAAATATAGGGGTTTAGTTTGGAATGCAGTGTTTTATTGATGTAAGCATTATAAGAAAGTATTATCTTGTGGAGAGAGATGGCATACTGAAGAAAAGCAGGACATGGTGACACAGTTTTAAAAACCATACCCAAAAATTCTTTACTAATCATTATGTGTTTTATTTTAATATTAGAGACCAGAGAATTTCATAACTTACTTCATTTTTTTGTTACATAAATATTTACTTTGCCTCAGTTCCATATCCGTATTTAACCTATTTAAACACCCCCCAATAAGGATATTCACATAAAAGTGCTAGATAGTTGTTATTTATTTTTGTATTATTAACTAATAAAATACCAGGCTGGTGAATGACTGAAAGAATAAATGCAATTAACACATGTGTTTGTCAAGTGATTTTGCAGCAACACTTTTGTTGTTTTTATGTCAACATATTGTTGGCAATTTTTTAAACTTCCAAGACTCTAGTGATCTGCAGACACGTTAAGTAGGATAAATGTGGTAACTGAAAAACTGAAAAAAAGTCATCCCATAAGAAATTAAAATCAGGTGATTTGGGGCTTGTGACCCTGAGGTCTTGCCTGAGCAACTCTCAGTCGTTCTGCAGAATCAAGATAATCCATTCTACTTGAAAAAAATGTGATTTTAGCAATGTTCATAATCTATGTGTAATTTGATTAACAGTACTGTCTTTGTCAGTTAACCTGTGTTCAAATAAGGAGATCATTTTCTTCTGAAAACACAGCTATCTCTGTCCATCAAACTTTACAGTTAAAGACTTGATAGCTAGTGAATAGGAAAATCACTTACAACAGGATTTTAAAAACAAAAAAAAGATTATAGTTTTTTTTTAAAGAAGTGCATTAGCGCAAGATTTTTGTGGTTTCAACAGGAAAAGGACAGAATAGTAGGGGCGATAATTAAAATGTTAGCTGACGTGACCAGTGGCATGAATGTGGACTGATTGCATCACATTTTCGTTATCACCAGTGGACTTCCAAACATTGTGTTTTAAATAACATAAATTTTTTATTAGAAGATTTTTCAAATAGAGTGTTAATCTTTCATTTTGTCTTTATTTTTCCAAATTGCATGATATGAACAGCATGCTGTTTTCAGCAAAAAAAAGGAAAAGTTAATGCATACAGTAAAGTAGAAATAGGTGAAAGTGCACACACCTGAAGATTATTGTGTGAACTACTTCTCGGTTAATCGGAGTTCTATTTCGCCAACATGAAAGGCTGGAGTGACTAATATGGAATATTTTGGTATCTATGTACGAGCGAAACCTCCTTGTTTGATACAGTTTGATATTTATATGGGTTCAGAGTGTAGGATGATATAACTTCAAATAACTTAAATGCAAATAAAACCGTTTTCCACGTCTTTATTAAAGTGTCACTTACATTCGGAAATATCTAGTATTTTTTTAGTGGATCAACTTGCAATTTTTCGGAGCTAATTTTGGATTTATGACAAGAAAATATTAAATGTAGAGGGTGTTAGTCGCTTGTCAAAACATGTAGAAAGATATATTTATAATGCGAGAAGAAAGTTTTATTTCCTGTTATCAGTGTAATTATGTGTAATTACAACATATCGAGTTAGTTTGACAAGATATAAGACATAAATGTCACATCAATTTTACACGATTTTGACATTGCATGGTAAAAATGATGTAATTGTTTTAAGTTTTTACCTTTATTGAAAGGTATGATACTGGCTTGATTCGAGCTATTTTCATTGAACTTTGCTGTTTTTGCCCTGGGATGATAGTAAATTATTGTTTACTCGGATATAATATTGTTTAAATTTGCAACAGTTCTGGACGAATACTGCAGAGATGACATTCTAACTTCCAACTCAAATTTAACATACATTGTTGATAAAGCTGCTTTAATTTTAATTGATTGAAATGGATAATTAAAGTAAGATATAATGGATAGTTTATGTTATTTGTTGAAGACCCAACCATTCACAACCCTGTTAAATGTGGCAGGACCGACTCGAAAGAAGAACTGCATGGTAAGCAAAATTACTAGGTTTCTGTTAGTGAAATTTTTCAAATATAAATACAAACCAGATAAATTGAAAATTTTATGTTACTTTTATCTTTCACATTGTCTTATTTCAAACTATAATGTAGTCTGTTGGACTGCCAATGTTTGTACTATGTACTTAACCACTATAATAATTTTTTTTTACTTGTAATAGGTCACAGATACTCGGCGTTTGGACAGAAAAAAATAATTGAAACTCTTTTCAAATTCTCGTTTTCACCCTGGTATTATGTCATATATATATATATATATATATATATATATATATATATATATATATATATATATAGAAGATAATATTTTATGCAGCATGCCAGAGCGCATTTATACTAAGAAGTCAATTTCTCTGCAAAATTACCATAGTGTTTCAACTTACCAGTCTCATCTGAAAGGGAAAACTGTTATCTGTAAGATTAAGTCAGGATCCACATTGAATCTGGCCGCTTCTTGTCAAAAATCTACATAAACCTGCAAATTTGGGCTGGCCACATCTTTTATTGACTTGTTTACATGAATTCTATATAAAGCCCTCATGTGTTTGTATCGGTTACGCTTTGACCTTATACTTCAACTAAAGGCACGGGGAACCAGAACGTGTTATAATTTGCACAGTTAAAATACGGGAACGCATTTTAGGCGATTTGACTGCGTATAACACGTTCTGGTTCCCTGCATGTTATATATGACATACTAGGGTGAAAAGAAGAATTTGAAAAAAAAGTTTAAATTATTTTTTGTGTCCAAACCCCAAGTATCTGTGTAATAAGTGAGTTCAGAAGTTAACAAAAAAATTTTGAAGTAAATTTCTGTTGAGTAAAAATTTTGTTTTGGGGCTGTTACCTAAAAGAACTACTGTAATTAGTGGCAGTGCTTTTTTTCTTATCAATTGTCTTGCAACCTATCTATGTATCATTTGTTTGTGCTGTACTGAATTTTTCCTGCAATTCTTTCTTAATGTTAAAGTATAAAAATGGTGCAAAAAAGAATTTGGTTGGACTGTGGTTTTTTCCATTAGAAATGGTATAGCCATTTGTTGCCACTTACTAGTATAAAATCTTTCTTATGAAAATGTTCTAATTCATAAAATGTTGCAAAAAGTATCAATAGTACAGAACTCCCTCTGTAGAAAGAGGAATGGGAAGTAACAAGAAATGAAATAATGAAGATTTGTGGACCATAGTTACTTCCCTTAGAAATGGTAAAAAAGCTGTTGGTGGGCACTTATCAGTAACAATCTTTAAGTGATATGTATTAAAGCTTTAGCTTTAAATCCTTAGAATTCTGAAACAAGTTAAATCTAATTTGCCATAAACTCACAATATCAAGTTACAGACATTTTAAATGGACACTTTTGTACCAGTTCAGGTAGCAAAAAGTTTTAATTTAATTATCTACGAGGGTAATCAATTACGAGGTTAATTAAGCGCGAGGGTAATAAAATGGTAGAATTATATCCTAATGAATTTACTGAATGTTAATATATTTGGGAGGTCTTGTGACCTTTACGCTTTTTGTTGGTGTTCAGTTTTGCCCAAGTACCCAGCGGAAGCAATACTTGTCAATATGTCATTTATTTGGCGGCAAAAATGTCATTGAAAGACAACAAGTATATCAGTTGTCTTCTTTATAAATGACCCCCCTCCAAGTTCAATTGATTTAGTTAGCTTATTCCTATATCCTCTTGTTAGTTTGTTCTTTCCTAGCATGTTCTAAAGAAGTTGAGTAGTTTGTTCGTAAAGTAACTGGATATTCACTACTGTAAAGCTCTTTCAGTTTTAGGAATACATCTGATTTTCTTAGAAAAATTAAGGTATCTGACCCACAAATAAATGAAATTTTAATGCTTTGTTTACCTGACGCAGTTCGAAAAAATATGTGTAAATAACATGACCAATTCCGTATACTTGAATCATCATTTTGACTGTGTGAAGTGATATTTAAGCTCAGACTGTTATTAAGTTTTAGGAAAAAAACAGAAAATGAAAACTCCAAACCTTATTTTTTGTCTTGCAATTTGAATATTCTTTTTCAGTAGACAGTACACTTTCAAATGATTCCAAAATTATATGGGCTTTAACCAGGGATCGAAATTTAATATATTGAAATGGTACCGTTCTGGCTCTTTGTGCTTCAAACTTTAGTTACATTAATAAAAAAAAAGAATTCATGCGGTGAATGATTAAAACTACACTGTACACAACCACCATTGTGGATATACAACAAGGCTCAAAATGTTACCAACATTGCTTTTTTTTGCCTGGTCATGTTTGTTAGAGCAGGCATTTAGTGACGGGGATACAAGTACGGCATGGAGAGCTCAGACAAACATCGTGTACAAACATTGCTTATAATGGAAAGCTGTTCATATTAGAAGCCTCCTTTATACTAATCTTTTTGTATTTGTACGGCATTCCAGACATTTTCAAAATTGGATACCATAGATCATGGTCTTTTAATATCTTTGCAAAAATCAAACAACTAAGTTAAAGTGAATTTAACACGTTTATAATACCTGTTTGAAGATTTTGGAATGTATTATAGTTGTATTTTCTTTTCATTTCAGGCACAGAATTCCCAGAAAGAAGAAGCAGGTAAGCTGTTCACTCATATAGTCAGTCATTCATTCATTTATTCAGTCAGTCAATCAATCAGTCAGTCAGTCAATTTGTGCATATACTTCAATTTGTACTTACCAAGACAGGCACTTATTCATTCATTTAAGTGTTCCATGTTGGACTATTTATTCATTATCTTTAATTCAGTCATCTTTCACTCGCTCATTTGCTTCCTCATTGCGGGCCGCAGCAGCGGCCTGCTATATTTAATACGTGGTGAGTAAAAGATGCATGGAGACTTAAGCACTAGATCGAACATATGCGTCTCTCTTCATTATAAAATTGAGGTACTACTGAGATGAAAACTGTAGACACAGTCAATTTTTTTGGAAAAGCAAGAGTTGTCGCTTGTAATTGAGCTGTCGTTCGTTTCAAGAGGGCGCAATCTAATATACGCTGGTAAAAAAAGAAAAAGCGCTTTTCACGTTTCAGTCGCAATCTACACCTAGAAAAATGGATATATGATTGCTTTTTCCACTAACACAACCTTTGACATTATAGAAACGAAACGAATCGACTGAATATTCTTTTATGGCCTTTTTAGACATATATATATCTATTTTTTTCCCATTCGTAGTAAGTCTGCCTCCGTAGTCTAATGGATAAAGCTGATAGCTCAAACACTTTTGTGTACGTGTACTTTTAGAAACCACGAGTTCGAATCCCATCAACACCCATTTTTTTAAACCTTTTTCTGCTGTTTTAATAATCACTTTTAATTTTTTATGCCCCCACAAAGTGGGGTGCATATAGCGTTGCACTTGTCCGTCCGTCAGTCCGTACGTCCCGAAATCTTGTGAACGCAACTCCTCTTAAACCGGATGGCAGATTTTGCTTAAACTTCCAGGGATGAACAACCTTAATGTGTAGATGGTAGTAAAGGAAGGAATTTTCCGCGCGACCAAATTTAACAGAATTATGGCCCTTTGTTGATTTTTTCACTATATACCATATAGAAATTTTGTGAAAGCAACTCCTCTTAAACCGGATGGCAGATTTTGCTTAAACTTCCAGTGATGAACAACCTTAATGTGTAGATGGAAGTAAAGGAAGGAATTTTTGCGGCGACCAAATTTAACAGAATTATGGCCCTTTGTTGATTTTTTCACTATATACCATATAGAAATTTTGTGAACGCAACTCCTCTTAAACCGGATGGCGATTTTGCTTAAACTTCCAGGGATGAACAACCTTAATGTGTGATGGTGTAAAGGAAGGAATTTTTGTTGCGACCAAATTTAACAGAATTATGGCCCTTTGTTAAGTTTTTCACTATATACCATATAGAAATATTGTGAACGCAACTCCTCTTAAACCGGATGGCAGTTTTGCTTAAACTTCCAGGGATGAACAGCTTTAAGTGTAGATGGTAGTAAAGGAAGAAATTTTTGTTGCGACCAAATTTAACGAATTATGGCCCTTTGTTGATTTTTCACTATATACCATATAAATTTGTTGCGACCAAATTTAACAGAATTATGGCCCTTTGTTGTTTTTTTCACTATATACCATATAAATAATTGAACATATAAATTTTACATTTGTAATTTAATTTAACATGTACATAAGGTTACCTGTAGATCATTTTAGGTATATGTAAGAAATGAAACAGTGGAATGAAAAAGTTCCACTAAAATCTTACATACGATATGCTTGCTCTTGTTTATGAGCACTCTGCACAGTGGGGGCTCCGTGTCCTTTGGACACAATTCTAGTTAAGAATATTTTACGGCAAATAATCATAAAATCTTCATTCTGTCAAATTAATAAGGTAATGGTAATGAAAAATTGAGACATACCAGGAACGGTCTATGGCATTCCTGGACAACTGTATAAATAATATTTGATACGTAAAGTTTCGATACTGCAGGTCAGTCGTAGATGTAGTGTCGTGTCAGGTTTTGCTTGTTCAACCAGAATTGGTTCCCTCGAGTTCTTTTGGGGCCATGCCTTAATATCATTATCACCAATTTTCAAAATTTTCATGGGTTTTTGTTTGTTGGCCCGCTGTGTCTTTTTCTTGTTCATTTATGCATTCATTGCAAAGATATATTAACTGTTTATACATCAATATAATTTGTAACCAAAACTGACATGAACTAAAGCAAATATTTTCATACAGTGACCAATTCTTCAAATATTAATTTCACGTACAACCCTAAATCTAGTGACCAAACATTTAATTTGAAAATTCTTTTGATAGTTTGAGCCATCTAACAAATAAGAAAAGTAAACTGAAACCTCGGGTGTAAGTTAAAGTGGTAAATAAAATTGTAAAGAGTTATGTACCTTTACTCAATCATGTTTACTTTCTGACCATATAGTGGACATTCATACTATTTGTTTACTTGCACTTGGGTTTTACTTTATGGTTATTTTAGAGATCTAAGATCATCAGATAAGTGGAATTGGATTTACATTTAAAAGAAAACATTATTGTAATGCATTATTCATTTCCAGTAATTAAAATTGCCCAGTTAGAACGTAGTGGTGGACTTGCCAGTTTAAAGACTTCTGATATCTGAACAATCAAACACTGGGTACTAATGTTTGAAATTTGATATTTGACAAAAGTCAGTTACATTGTGTGGGAGACAGGCGGGAGACAGACCTTGGTATATACTACTCATTATGCTAGACTTAAAAAAAGTA
This sequence comes from Saxidomus purpurata, assembly GCA_022818135.1. Taxonomy (NCBI): domain Eukaryota; kingdom Metazoa; phylum Mollusca; class Bivalvia; order Venerida; family Veneridae; genus Saxidomus; species Saxidomus purpurata. Next base: position 53,400,546 of record JAFMSR010000008.1, on the reverse strand, counting down.
CTTAATTTAGTTTTGAGGGATTAGGGCACTGGGACTTGAGTTGCAGAGTTTGGATTGAAAGGCTTGGGATTTGATGAGTTCATTAAAGTAGGGTGTAAAGTTTAAACATCAAAGAAGAGTAACTGTAAAATAACTTTGATAGAGCAAGGCACTCATTGAGCAAGATACTAATTATTACTAAATGCTGATGGATAGAAAGGTTTGCTGGGGCTGTAGTAAAGAGCTTGCTGGGGCTGTAGTAAAGAACAGCAGAGTGTGATGGAACTCAGTGTGAGTCTGTGAAATTTGAACATATCATGAATGTTGTCATTAGAAAGGCTTTTGTCCACTTTGGTGTTATCCCAAAAGGTAGGTGTATATATTCCATACTGACTTGAATACTAGTGTAAAACATTTATCATACTTTTAATTAAGCTTCATTTTTGTCTGAACATGCAATAGTTAGAATAGATTCATTTTTTGTCTAAACATGCAATAGTTAGAATAGATTCATTTTTTGTCTAAACATGCAATAGTTAGAATAGATTCATTTTTTGTCTGAACATGCATGTAGTTTGACTTTTACATGCAAATTGCATAAAAGATAAAATTATATTGAATCTGTAATAATAATAATATATATACAAAGTCAAAGCCAAAACCTCAGGCCAAATAGAGGCAGCCATGTTTCCTGAACAAATTCTAATTTGCAACATTTCACTGTTTTAATGTTACATAAGTTAGCACATCCCTTAGCTGTTTGTTAGCTCACCTGTTTGCACAGACCCTTACAGGAATTAATGGCTGTAGTTTTTTGTCTACCAGATATAAAAATCTGCCTTATCACTGAGATAATGAACTTTATTATTGCCTCATTTATAAAAAAACATGATAAATGTTCCAGAATGATTTTTCATATCTTATTATGTCTCCCCCACCTCGGGGGGAGACATATTGTTTTTGCCCTGTCCGTCAGTCCGTCCGTCCGTCAGTCCGTCAGTCCGTCCGTCCATTCTTCGTTTCCGGACGAAACTAGAGTTCCTTTTGACCTACAGCTCTCAACTTCATAGGATGAATGGTCTTATTGAGCAGATGATCCCTATTGTTTTTGGGGTCAGTAGTTCAAAGGTCAAGGTCACAGTGACCGTTGGTCATTTCTCGTTTCCGGATGATAACTAGAGTTCCTTTTGACCTACAGCCCTCAAACTTCATAGGATGATTGGTCTTATAGAGCTGATGATCCCTATTGTTTTTGGGGTCAGTAGGTCAAAGGTCAAGGTCACACTGACCGTTGGTCATTTCTCGTTTCCGGATGATAACTAGAGTTCCTTTAGACCTACAGACCTCAAACTTCATAGGATGAATGGTCTTATAGGCAGATGATCCCTATTGTTTTTGGGGTCAGTAGTTCAAAGGTCAAGGTCACAGTGACCGTTGGTCATTTCTCGTTTCCGGATGATAACTAGAGTTCCTTTTGACCTACAACCCTCAACTTCATAGGATGATTGGTCTTATGAGCTGATGATCCCTATTGTTTTTGGGGTCGTAGGTCAAAGGTCAAGGTCATACTGACCGTTTGTCAATTTCTCGTTCCGGATGATAACTAGAGTTCCTTTAGACCTACAGACCTCAAACTTCTAGGATGATTGGTCTTATTGAGCAGATGATCCCTATTGTTTTTGGGGTCGTAGTTCAAAGGTCAAGGTCATAGTGAGGGGGGAGACAAGTTTTTTTGTGAAAAACAATCTCTAGTTTTTTGCCAGATTAATAAATCAAGTTTTTGTGTATCTTGCTTGATTTACTGGCGAGTGTTGGTTTAGCTGTGGGTGAGGTGAGAACATTGAACCCAGAGATGGTAAATCAGTGTTCACTATTTGTAATATAATTGTTACTTATACTACCATAAACCTTTCAGTCTTTACAGAATTTTGCTTCTTCAAAATCATTTCCAAATTTATTTTCATGCATATGGTTTTCAAGTTTCCCCTTTCATTATGTACCAAGTGGTCTGCACAATGTAGATCCAGGGTACATGAAAAACATGCAGCATAAGTACAGATGGACATTGCTGAATTAGAAAAAAGATGAAAGTACAGCAGTAACAGCCAGTGATATGACATGGTATAAAAAGTGGTGTCATGCTGTTTGATTTGGTTTGTTTTACAGGCAACCAGTCATTGACAAAATAGTACTTGATGCTGTGCAAGGAAAACCTTGTGATTCTAACATTAGATTTCGTATTATTGAAAATCTATTAGCATTAAAGAATCAACTAGAACATTTCCACTGTGACTAGACTGGAATTTACTGCTTCTGATTGGTCAAATTTAAAACCAGAGTCACTTTCAGCGAATCAGATTGCAAACTTGTCTCAGGTATAGTTTTATCATTGGTTGGAGACCAAGAATCTCTGACTTTAAGTGCTTAGGTTAAAGGTTGTATTTTTTTGAACTCTTATAATCTAAGTGACCTTTGCCTCACCTGTATTTAACAAGAATTTCTGTTTATCTGCAGGTTTATTGGGCATTGTTTTACCATGATTATAGGCTAAGGCATGTTTTCTTATGTCAAGTGTCTGTTTATTTCTGGTCTTTATTTGATCAGTACAGGTGACCAGTTGATTCTATGTATCAGAAGTGTTAGTTTATGTTAAATGCTTGTTCTTATTCTATGTATTGTTTTAGTGGTCTTTGACCCTCAGGATGGCCCTCAGGGTATTCAATGTTTCCATCAGTAGACCAGGCTCATCATGTTTTGTGCAGGAATGTATTTTCCCCGTTGTAGGATAGTTAAGTTGTTTGGTCTATGAGGTACTGACAGAAGACTGATAAGGCATGATTCCGAAGTTGATTATTATCTTCTATAACATTTCTGCAAATAATGTCCACTTTGCAAAATGGATTATAAGCAGGAACAATATCTTCCTATTTTCTAGGTAATTGGTGACATGAGAGTTCAACAGAGATATCTGTAGATTTGTGAAGATATTATTATTTCATACACCTTAATTAGAATCTGCTGTGTTTTCTATAATTGTTTAATTACTGATGCTTTATATTGAAACTTATTCTTCACAAATCTCTAGTATTCAACATGTTATATCAGGATGTATCAAGTGTAGTATATATACATATGAACTCAATAATGAATGCTTGATTAGTTTTAAGTAAAAGGATGATACTTTGGTATGGTAGAACAAATTCAGACTGGCTCAGTTCATTGTTGTGGAAAATGTTTTAATGTGGCAACCGGTCGACCACACGCTGGTTGCAGTATTGGTGCGAACTGTATGCCTGGGTGGCAACACAATGTGGCGGAACTCGATGGATTACGGGATTATGTAAATGTTACGCACAGGAATGTTCAAATGTGAAGAGTCTAGGATATGATATCATATAGTGTCAACAATATTTTTTTCACTGCAGGCTCTAAGATTGCTATCTTTTTTGAAGGGAATACTGAAAGTATATAAAATGTTTTCAGTATTATATTTCACCATTTGGAAATTTGATTTATTTAAGGATTGAGGTGGTTGCTATGGATATACTGTGTTGCTTTTATATTGTCATCAAATTTGCAGGAAACTCTTCATTTAATTGGATTCCTGAAAACATGCTGTGTGTTTTGCATCTTCGGACTGAAAATAAATTACATGTGCACCATTATGTTTTAAGCATAATTATGTTGATTTTTTAAGTCAAGACAGATTACATGAAGGATATAGGGACGCTTCAGTTGCCATGGTGTTTTCCACAATAAAATAAAATTGGTAATTTGGTTTTAAATAACCTCAATTTCTTTGAAATGATGAAGCACAAAATGTCGGGAAAAAGTAAAAATAGTTATTTATGTAGACATCTTAAGGTTTTCTTAAAGAACTGTGCTTGTTGTTTGGTTGATATTTATTACACTTGGTACAAAGTTTTACACTATTGTTTGGCTGATGTTTATCACACCTGGTACAACAAGGATATTTGCACGTCATGTGACATAATTTCAGACAAAATAAAATTGTAGCCTTCTCAAGTTGCCTGCCAGTATAGTAGTGCAGTTTTTAGCTCATCTTGAACAAAGTGCCAGGGTGAGCTATTGGGACACCTAAGCGTTGGACGTCCAGCAAGTCAGTCGTCCGTCTACCATTTCCTTCAATCTCCTCTGAAACAACTGGGCCAATGTTGATGAAACTTTGCAAGGATGTTCCGTGCGCGATGCTCTATCATTGTTGTTCACAGAATTACATTCCATGCAGAACTCTGGTTGCTATGGCAACAAATAGGAAAACCTTAAACAATCTTCTTATCTGAAACCACTAGAGCTTAGATATTTAGTATGCATCATTGCCTAGTTAACCTCTACCAAGTTTGTTCAAATCATGATCCCTAGGTCAAAATTGACCCTGCACGGGGGTCACTTGATTTAAAATTATTAAGCTTATATAGGGAAAACTTTAAAAAATCTTGTCTAGAAGTGTTCAGATGGCCTACAGCTTAGATATTTAGCATGTAGTAGTGCCTACTGGACCTCTATCAAGGTTGTTCAAATTATTGTTCGTTGTTCAACCCTTGTTGAAAATTGACCCCGTTCGGGAGAGTCACTTGATTTAACATAGGCTTATATAGGCAAAACTTCAAAACTCTTCATGTCTAAAACCACATGGCCCATTTTAAGCTTAGTTATTTGGAATGTAGCATTATGTTGTGGACCCTACAAAGAGTGTACAAATAAGGACCCCCCAGTCAAAATTGACCTTTTCAGCTACTGTTGACCTTGTTTTATAGCCAATGGTTGTCAAGTGAGCAATATATGGCCATCTTGGCCCTCTTGTTAAACAAATATTACCTTGCAGACTTCTGTACTTAAAACTGTATTCACTATGTTCAATAGGTTCCTTTAGTGTATAGTTAAAAGTAAGGGGGTCGGATTTCCCCAACTGTCTAGGGACTGCTGCTGCAGTTGCAAGCAAAATTGCTATCAGTAAAAACACATGTTAGGGTGTAGATGATGATCCAAGAGTTATAGATAGTTCATATGAAACACAAGAGTTAAATCCAGGAGACAGGAGAAATGAGTCAAGTTATTACAAGAAACAAAAGTCAGACAATACAAGAATGTAGGGAGAATGCTTAGATCATGGGTAATGCTCGCAGACACATTCACTAAAATTCTATGAGTGTTTAACATTTAAAGATAGCTTTATTGCTCATCAGTTTGTTTTAAATTAAGCATCTTGTTGAATCATGTTGTGTTCTTTCATTGTTTGAAGTGGTTGATTTTATGTTTAGAGTCTGTTGTATTGATATTCTGCATTATGGCTGTTAGATTTCTTGGAACTAAACTTGTTATTTTTATTAGCTAACTGTTGGCATTTATGAAGTCTATAAGTCTTTAGATATATTTTAATGTTGTACATGTCAGAACTTGATAAAAATACATTCTTTCTGCTCCATTAAAATGATTGTAAGCTTAGCTTCTGTTATAGCTTTTCCATAGGTTTTAAAACTTTGTCAAAATTCTTATGAGTTTTAAGAGCTCTTTTTCTCTATCATTATGTTGAGCTTTTAGTCATTCTTTCTATTTACTTTGAGCTTTCCATCTTTGTGCTTTGGAGCTTCAAGTTTTAAAAAATCAGTGAGAAACATTTCTGGAACTTTTAGTTACATGGACTTGTGATGTATTTCTTTTAGCAATCTTTTACATACTGTTTTGTCAAAAATCCTATTGAATTTAGAATTACATCAGAACTGGTTAAAATTTGAAGATCTTTTCTGTATTTTGTTTTCTTCTATGTATCATCATGATGGGTTTTGTAAAGTTTCACATGTCATCTCTGAAAAACATTCTGATTTTTGCTTCCATTGTAGTGGGCCGTGAGATAGGGTAAATTGGGAGTCTTACATGTGTTTGCATCAATAACTTTGCAGTTTCTACCATATGTTGAATTTCTATTAAAAATAAAGATATATGATTTAATGTAAAACAGAGGTTCAAAAACGATATAACTTATGTTTGAAAGATTTTCTAGATAAAGCATTATAGCTGTAAGGGACATAGTAATTTAGATATCGAAGTCATAATCAGCATTGAATTATGGCATGTGTGAGAAAAAAGATAAAAACCACCATATTGCTGCTTTATAAAAAGCTTGTTTGTGTCATTACTTGAATCTTTACAGAAAGAAATGAACAAAAAGGAAAAACATGATAAAGGTGCCAGACAAATCCTAGGTCCCAGATGGCTTTCAGGGAAATGGGACTGAGGCAGACAGGAGGGATAATTATGTCATTTCGGCAATAAAAATTAAGTTTTTGGTAGGCATGTGTGACTCCTTAATACTGTTGGTCTTTTATTTTAGTGTTCCATGCTAGCTGTTGTCAACTGGTGTTTGCCATCTGTCTGTCTGTCTGTCTGTTCTTGTATACCCAAATTACCAGTAAGATATTAACCAGTGTAGACTATGATCAGACTGTGTATGGTCTATGATGTATGGACTGTGTATGGTCTATGATGTATAGACTGTGTATGGTCTATGATGTATAGACTGTGTATGGTCTATGATGTATAGACTGTGTATGGTCTATGATGTATTAGACTGTGTATGGTCTATGATGTATAGACTGTGTATGGTCTATGATGTATAGACTGTGTATGGTCTAAGATTGTTACAACAGCAGGAAAACCTGACTACTATAGAGTAACAGTTACATACTGCTATGACTCACTGATACACATGTAAACATAGTAATTGAAAAAAAGAATTGTATCATGCCATGTTGTTAATGAATTGTTTTTGCTGTTAATAGGAAATTAAATGAATCAAACATCTGTGAGATATGTGTCACATATATATTGCATATATGTATTATGTAAGCATATAATTCAGTATCTATATATCCGCAGTTATAACCTGCTTGTTCTGACCATTTTGAAATTTAGAAATGAATTAGAGAGACCATTTTCATTTATTTTAGTCCTGAATGAAACTTCGCCTTTTGCACACACTGCTCAAACTTTGAATACAACTTACATGCAATATGTAACATAACAGTAGAAAAGTGGTAAACATTGTAAAAAAAGTGTCATAATGTAAATAGGTAAAAATTGCAAATGTATATGAAACTCATGAACCATATCAAATATGTCACCTCGAAAAATGTAAATTTGAATAAAATGTCATTATGATCTTGGTTAAAGATAAATGAGGGGTGTCATCTTAGGGAGTTTCATGAATAAGAAAATTAAGGTGTGAGTGAACATAATTTTGATAAATTGTGAAATATTCATTTTATGAGTATCAGTTACAAATTATATTAGATTTTTCTGCTTTTTTTCATACATGAATAGAAAGTCAGCCATATATTGAAAATCTAGAATTCTGATAGCTATGTCAGTGGAAAAAGTATCTGGTCTTTCCATGCTTTGCAACAACAACAACAAATTAAGATGGATGACTGTAGTAATGATGTAAAAGTTGTTTGATACAGAAATGTCTTAAATGACTACTATTGGTTCATCTGTCACATCTTGTTGTTTCGAACTACTGTTGGTTCATCTGTCATATCTTGTTGTTGCAGACTACTATTGGTTCATCTGTCACATCTTGTTGTTGCAGACTACTATTGGTTCATCTGTCACATCTTGTTGTTGCAGACTACTGTTGGTTCATCTGTCACATCTTGTTTTTGCAGACTGCTGTTGGTTCATCTGTCACATCTTGCTTTAGCAGACTGCTGTTGGTTCATCTGTCACATCTTGTTTTAGCAGACTGCTGTTGGTTCATCTGTCACATCTTGTTTTAGCAGACTGCTGTTGGTTCATCTGACATATCTTGTTTTAGCAGACTGCTGTTGGTTCATCTGTTGCATCCTGTTTTAGCAGACTACTGTTAGTTCATCTGACATATCTTGTTTTAGCAGACTACTGTTGGTTCATCTGTTGTATCCTGTTTTAGCAGACTACTGTTAGTTCATCTGACATATTTTGTTTTAGCAGAGTACAGTTTGTTCATCTGACATATCTTGTTTTAGCAGACTACTGTTGGTTCATCTGTTGCATCTTGTTTTAGCAGAGTACAGTTTTCATCTGACATATCTTGTTTTAGCAGACTACTGTTGGTTCATCTGACATATCTTGTTTTAGCAGACTACTGTTGGTTCATCTGTTGCATCTTGTTTTAGCAGAGTACAGTTGGTTCATCTGACATATCTTGTTTTAGCAGACTACTGTTGGTTCATCTGTTGCATCTTGTTTTAGCAGAGTACAGTTGGTTCATCTGACATATCTTGTTTTAGCAGACTACAGTTGGTTCATCTGACATATCTTGTTTTAGCAGACTACTGTTGGTTCATCTGTTGCATCTTCTTTTAGCAGAGTACAGTTGGTTCATCTGACATATCTTGTTTTAGCAGACTACTGTTGGTTCATCTGTTGCATCTTGTTTTAGCAGACTGCTGTTGGTTCATCTGACATATCTTGTTTTAGCAGACTACTGTTGGTTCATCTGACATATCTTGTTTTTGCAGACTGCTGTTAGTTCATCTGTTGCATCTTGTTTTAGCAGAGTACAGTTGGTTCATCTGACATATCTTGTTTTAGCAGACTACTGTTGGTTCATCTGTTGCATCTTGTTTTAGCAGAGTACAGTTGGTTCATCTGACATATCTTGTTTTAGCAGACTACTGTTGGTTCATCTGACATATCTTGTTTTTGCAGACTGCTGTTAGTTCATCTGTTGCATCTTGTTTTAGCAGAGTACAGTTGGTTCATCTGACATATCTTGTTTTAGCAGACTACTGTTGGTTCATCTGTTGCATCTTGTTTTAGCAGAGTACAGTTTGTTCATCTGACATATCTTGTTTTAGCAGAGTACAGTTGGTTCATCTGACATATCTTGTTTTAGCAGACTACTGTTGGTTCATCTGACATATCTTGTTTTTGCAGACTGCTGTTGGTTCATCTGACATATCTTGTTTTAGCAGACTACTGTTGGTTCATCTGACATATCTTGTTTTAGCAGACTACTGTTGGTTCATCTGACATATCTTGTTTTAGCAGAGTACAGTTTGTTTATCTGACATATCTTGTTTTAGCAGAGTACAGTTGGTTCATCTGACATATCTTGTTTTAGCAGACTACTGTTGGTTCATCTGACATATCTTGTTTTAGCAGACTACTGTTGGTTCATCTGACATATCTTGTTTTAGCAGACTACTGTTGGTTCATCTGTTGCATCTTGTTTTAGCAGAGTACAGTTTTCATCTGACATATCTTGTTTTAGCAGACTACTGTTGGTTCATCTGACATATCTTGTTTTAGCAGAGTACAGTTGGTTCATCTGACATATCTTGTTTTAGCAGACTACAGTTGGTTCATCTGACATATCTTGTTTTAGCAGACTACTGTTGGTTCATCTGACATATCTTGTTTTAGCAGACTACTGTTGGTTCATCTGTAATTACAGGAAGTTACCCTTACAAAAATTAAAGACTATCTGCTTAATTGAGAAAGTGTCTTGCCTTGGTATGAATTTACTCACTGGCATTCTTAGTTGCTTTCAAACCATGTTGATAAATTTAAATAATAAAACTGTTGATGTATCAGTATTCAGATGTTATAAATTTTTTCAAATGATTTATGAACTCGGGCTAATATAACTTTTATGGCTGACCTGAAAGTTATCATTTCTGAATGATGGGTTACAGTGTGGTGTAGTTATAGCTTTGGGTCACCAATTTTATTGTTTTACATTTTTCTTGTTTTAATAAACTGTCATTTTTGTATATTATGTTTAAATGGGAAACGTAAATGGATGAAAAAGTTATAAATTGATGGATAAACTAATTTAGCAGTGTTACATTGGAAGGAAAATACTTGTTCAATTTATAACTTAAAGTGCTTAAATTTAAAATAAAGAGATGTGTTTTTCACTTTTATACTTTCAAAAACATAGGAAAAACATAGGAATTATTGTTTTAAGTAATCTGATTATGTGAACAGAAGTTTTTTATGTGAAAGGAGTCGTTTTTCTTCAAAAAGAAATGTGAAATTAGAAAAATATTGATAAAAGAGTCTATCAAAGGAGAACTTTAAGATAAATGTAGTGATTGTGCAGTCAATTATTAAAATCTGTTTAGTTAGTTTGATTTATAATTAGAATCGATATTGCAGCTGATGTTATCATAGTTTTCAATGTATCTATGGTAAAGGGAGATAATTGTGTTAATACTTGACAGTAATTGACGGATTTCCTGCACATCTGTTATTAAGAAGATAAGATTTGATATGTTTGCTGGTGTAATTGTACTTTAATTGATATCAGGGCAAACTTATATTGGCAATTAATGAATTTTAAAAATGCCGATATATAAAGTCCTGTTAGCAATAAATGGGTCCTCTTACATCTGACTTGCAACATTGACCGTTATTTAATTTTTGTGTGTGAAAAAACCCTGATTCAAAACGTTGCTTTTTAAAACGGTAGTACACACTATAAAATATAGCGCAGTATTTTTTCAATGATCAAGTGCAGAATATCTGATCTAACTGTTTTTCATGGAGAAGCACAAGAGATATGAAAGAATTGTGACACTGGTCAACATTGTTTTAGGCTTCTATCATTATCCTACCTGTAAGTTTGATTATCCATTTATGAGTATGTAAAGTGCTAATGGGACTTTAATATAACATGAAAATTCACAAGATGCTGATAAAGTGCTAGGACTTTAATATAACATGAAAGGTCACAAGATGCTGATAAAGTGCTAATGGGACTTTAATATAACAGGAAAGGTCACAAGATGCTGATAAAGTGCTAATGGGACTTTAATATAACAGGAAAGGTCACAAGATGCTGATAAAGTGCTAATGGGACTTTAATATAACATGAAAGGTCACAAGATGCTGATAAAGTGCTAATGGGACTTTAATATAACATGAAAGGTCACAAGATGCTGATAAAGTGCTAATGGGACTTTAATATAACAGGAAACGTCACAAGATGCTGATAAAGTGCAAATGGGACTTTAATATAACAGGAAACGTCACAAGATGCTGATAAAGTGCTAATGGGACTTTAATATAACATGAAAGGTCACAAGATGCTGATAAAGTGCTAATGGGACTTTAATATAACATGAAAGGTCACAAGATGCTGATAAAGTGCTAATGGGACTTTAATATAACATGAAAGGTCACAAGATGCTGGTAAAGTGCTAATGGGACTTTTATATAACATGAAAGGTCACAAGATGCTGGTAAAGTGCTAATGGGACTTTAATATAACATGAAAGGTCACAAGATGCTGATAAAGTGCTAATAGGTCACAAGATGCTGATAAAGTGCTAATGGGACTTTAATATAACATGAAGTCACAAGATGCTGATAAAGTGCTAATAGGTCACAAGATGCTGAAAAAGTGTTATTGGGACTTTAATATAACATGAAAGGTCACAAGATGCTGATAAAGTGCTAATGGGACTTTAATATAACATGAAAGGTCACAAGATGCCGGTAAAGTGCTAATGGGACTAATAAAACATCTGTTCTGTTCTGTTCTGTTCTGTTCTGTTCTGTTCTGTTCTGTTCTGATCTGTTCTATTCTAAAACGATATGATCACAAATATTCCCTATTATACTATATTTAAAGTTATTGAGGAAGACCATTTAAGGGTTGTTATTAAACTGGAGAGAAAATAAGCTTGTCCTAATAGACCAGGCTAATTATTATCTTCTTTTTTTTTAAATGTCAAAAGATGCAATCCCTTCTTACAAGATACCACACAGCTTAACAAGGACTTACTAAGGTCTTAAGATCCATTTGTTGAGATAAGAGCTGCACAAGATGACGTTAAACTTTGGTGTCCTGTCAATGTATATAGTCATCTTAAGGGTTAAGTTGTAGTTAGATATAATATGGACTGTTGTCTTTAAAACTGTTCAAGACCTGGTACAGACCTAATCAAAGAAATGTATGTATTCTGGAAGAAGATATTCCATTATGTAGTTTATACAAAGTAAAATAATGAAAACAATATTTGGTAGGGTTTTATTGAAGGATGCAGGCAAGATCAAGAAGTACGCAGTTATAACCGGATGTGAACAACTTGAAAGTAAATGAGGAAATAAATATCCATTTAACACAAACAATGAAAAGTTGGATGCTTCAAACCCAGGACTATGTGCCAAGTTATTTTAATTGTGCAAAAAGAGAGATGTATTTAATGTTTGGTTTGCAAAACACACAGCAAGTTCTTAGGCGTTTTATGCAAAAAAGAAAAAAGACATTTGCTGTGCCTTGGGGCTTGTGAAATATATGGAAAACCTGTGGATATGAAAAGTGGTTTTCCTGTGAAAATTAGAAAAAAATGTTAGATAATTAGTGGTCATAGCTTGCTAGATCTGGACTTAGCATCTTCTTAGGGGTCACAACAGCATCATGGGTTTTCCCCATTTCAAAATTTAGGCTTTTATTGCATCTGTGCCTTAGAAATATTAAGGATTTAAATTTTAATATGTTTCCTTCATACAGTGGAAGTTAGAAATAGCAAAAAAATGGGTTTAAGGTGGTAACTTGTAAGAATTCAAAGCGCTTGTGCAAAAGAAATAGAGGGCCAGATAAGGGCATCCCACAGTTGTGTCTTGACAGTTGACATTTGGCATTGCACAATGGTGCATTGCATGTGTGCAGTGTTTTCATTTATGTAAGCTCTTAGCCCGCAAGTAAAACCTAGGAATCTTGGAATACTATTACCCTAGCCAAAAATAGTATTGCAATAAAAATTTTTTACGATATATCTTTCTTTTAAATTCAACTGTTTGTGCTAGCACACTATTTTCATTACATTCATGTTTTTAACTTATGTTTTATTCCACAGTAATAGGGAATAGCAGCGGTTCATTTAGAAATGTGACTAATTATCGTATGTATACAATATTGCGATAACATCATGTAATTTGTAAATAATTACAATATTACAGCAGGCATCTTATTGGCCAGACTGTTAATTGTTGAAACTTGCCTCATTTCGTTGCTGCATATAGAGATATACACTTGAAACAGTGGGAAATTTATGTGATGGAATATAAGTGTTCAAAGGAGATGATATTTGAAATGATATCAAATTCGTTAACTTAAGAATTGTGTGAAATTGAAGTGAGCTGTTGAAGAATGGCCCATGCAGCTGCCAGGGCCTCTTCGTCCGCCAGGCACACTTGGGGACGCAGTTTTAGTGAACGTGTGCGATGGATAGGGTTTCCATTTGAAGATCGTTTCAAGTCCATGAGGAAAAAGAAAGTCAGAGGTAGGTGTGTTGTTCTTTATGGAGAACATTCAAATATTTTCTTGTAGTAATCTATATTGCAGTTATGATAACTGTGTTGCAGACTGTTTTGGAAGAATTTTATATGTTAAGGGAATGGAGTACAAATTTGAATTTGCGCATAAGTCTTTGACAACATGGAGAAACATGAGAGGGGTGGCATGGTGGTCGATTGGTTAATGCTCTGGACTACCAATCTAGAGGTTACTCGGGTTCGAATCTTGGCCTGTGCACTGAAAATTTCAGAAACACTTTTTAGCTCGACTTTTCTATGAAAAGGGGAGCTATCCTACTCGTCCCGGCGTCGGCGTTGGCGTCACACCTTGGTTAAGTTTTTCGTACCACCCCACTTTATTTCAAAAGTATTAGAGGTATGGCTTTGAAACTTACCATACTTGTTTACCATCATAACCTCCATCTACAGACAAGAGTACATAACTCTGTCAAGGTTTTTGACAGAATTATGGCCCTTTTTTTACTTAGAAAGTGTATTGAGCTTGGTTAAGTTTTTCGTACCACCTCACTTTATTTCAAAACCATTGGAGGTATTGCTTTGAAACTAACCATACTTGTTTACCATCACGACCTTCATCAACAGACAAGAGGACATAACTCTGTCAAGGTTTTTGACAGAATTATGCCCCTTTTTTACTTCGAAAATACATTGAATATGGGTAAAATCCACTTATTACCTTAACCCTTTGAGATATTGCTTTGAAACTTTTAATGCTATTTCACATCATTACCCCCATCTGTACGCAAGAGAAGGTAACTCTGTCAGGGATTTGATTTAAAAATTAAGGCCTTTTATCGACTTAGAATCTTGGTTATGTTTTTCGTACTAGTCCACTTTTTGACTGAACTGTTTGAGATATTAATTTGAAAGTTGGAATACTTGTTTACCATCATGATTCCCAAACATGGGCAGGAGAAGGTAATTCTGTCAAGGATTTTATTTGAATTATGGCCCTTTTTGACTTAGAAACTCAGTTAAAATTTTCATTCTTGTCCACTTGTTAACTTAACCATTTGAGATATTACTTTGAAAGTTGGAGTACTTACATACCATCGTAAGACCTATCTGTAAGCAAAAGAAGATAACTCTTCTTGATTTGTACTTATAAATTCCTAGTTAAAGTCTTGTGTGCCCTTAACTGTCAAAGTTTTGTTTTATTGGCAAGCACTAAAAAAGTCGAGCACGCTGTCCTACTGACAGCTCTTGTTAGTGTTTCTCACCCATCTAGAGATGAACTGGTTAGAAACCCAGAGGTAGACTTCATGTATCCGTGCTATACAACAAGCATGTAAAAGAAACAAGGGGTCTATTCATAAAAAGAGCTATCACATTAGGGTCTGGATTCCCTTGTATCTGCATCTGTCTCTTCAAGATTGATTGTAGATTGTTGTACCTGTTTTTATGGGCAATGTTGGGTCTGAAGCAAGGTTATATCAAAACAGAAAACAACCTGCTTATCATTATAGCCTCTGGGATTTTCAGAGTTTTGCATAACATGGTCAAAATCTGATGAAAAGTCAGCTTGTGATGTTTACTTCTCTGCAAGAGATCTGGTAGGACTGGTATTTAACTCTTGTCTCTCAATATTTAACAAGGGAAGAGAGGTCATCCTAACTTATGGTATATTTGATTTTGGATATAAAATTGTGTAATAACTTGTTAAGTATGTCTCAATCACTTATTTTGAGAGGTTTGTTTAAGACCCTGAGTGATCAGGTGTAGAGACCTATCTCCCCTTATCTGACAAGGTTATCTCCCTTAAATAGTATAATCTGACCAGATGTTACATAATCTAGGTACACAGATGAGAGCATGTATCCATGGACAGCTGATTGTTTTGGCAAATATTTAATCAATCTGGAGGGGGGTGGGATGAAAACTTGTAACATTAACAGTTATTTATTCATTTCCTGATGTAACCTTATGTAGGAAAACATTAAGGCTTCCTACCATTTCCAAGAAACACAGCCACTTTACACTTCAGTAGCCATTGTTGTTCAGTTCTGTTCTGCTTCACTCCTCGTAGACTGGTAAATACGAAACTTGGAAGAAGGAATGAGAATAAGTTAATTTTGCAAACTGACCAAAGTCGCTTTCAGTAATTGCCTATTTATTTTGTACAGAGGATTTAGTTGTATTTTCAAGAGACCATCTTTAGTTGCTATGGTCACATGTAGCTTTGACAAACGGACGTCGCTGACAGAACGTGATAGTTTATCAGCTGTCACTATATCACTTATATGTCATTACTTTTACACCTTGGAGCAACAACAAATATTAAGTGGTCACTGTCTCAAACATGTATGTATACATTACACAGCAATAAAATGACAGCAAACAATAATTATAGACTGTTGTTTTTTGTTGACAGAGTAAATGTTTAATATTTGTTCATTTTCACCAAGTACTATTTGTATGTCACACATGGTTTGAAAGAATGCAGTCTATTTCATGGATTAACATATATATGAAGAATTTAGGATCATGACAGGTATGTTTTGACTTTATTAAACTGACATCTAAAACAGGGGTGTGGCCTTTGCTAGTTGAAATTACATAGTTTTACCATCAGACAACTGTTACAGGAGTTAAATTGATGCAGCAGCTATAATAAATATATACCTTATTTCAAAAAGTAGTTCTTGAGAAAAATTGACACTTTCAAACAAAGAAAACTGAAGGCATGCATAATGACCACTGACATTGTTACCTTGTATATTTTTAATGCTTATTTAGTAAATTTTGCTGGATATTGATCGAGTCGGGTACGTGGCTTTGCTCTGAGCCCTTGATTGTTGGAGTATAAATTGCCAACTGAAACCTCCAAGGTTAAACCAGAATGAATCTATTTGAAAACATTGCAAACAGGCTGTTACCTATTACAAGCTGTCTGCATGTTAATTTTCAGTAATTAATGAAAAACAGTTCAAACTTCCAGCCAGACAATCTATGTAACATAGTAATATAAGTCATTAGGGAATGATAGAAATATGGTATGTTTCTGTTGCAAAGGTTTGTTTTACATTTTTTGGAGTGCCTACTTTGGTTGATTGGCAGGTTTAGTGATGACGGAAGAGTCTGAGACAATTACTCCTAAGTTGTTAGAGGTGATACCTTGTGAGTCAGATGATGATGCTGATACTGACTGTAAGATAAGGTCCTTAACTTCCTTAGGGTTTTATGCAGTATGAGCCTGAACATGTCTTTCTGACCTTAACAGGTTGGTATTTGAAAAGTCATAGGAGTGCTTTGGATGCCAAAACAATTAAGCCAAACTGCAGTTAGTCACAGTTACTCACAGTTACTCACAGTTTTACTCAAATACAGTTTGGTGACATTTTTTAACCTTTAGTTTCAATACAGTCAGACACTATTAGATGAAAACAGTAGGTTTCAGTATGGTTCAGGTGACCAGGAAAGGCATAATGTGAGGTTTGAGTGGCTCAGACCTGCAAGCCCGGGGCTCTGATCTTCGCCATATCCCCCACTTTACTGAACCAGATGCTTGTGATATTGCCAACTCTGATAATCTCAACATCTGTTTGGTTATTGTTTTGTTCAAGTGTTGCTTTATGCATACCATCTACAATATCCATAGTGTTTGTATCAATGTTCAAGTGCAGTTGAAATATCTCTAACAGATAGCCTTTACTAGTTCTAGGTTATCATTTTATAGCTCGACCCAAATACCACAAGTAAAGTTAATCAGTACAGTAATTTATCATTTAAGGTCTGGTTTTCATTCATATGCATTTAATTTGCACAAGAGTTTTATTTACTTAAAAGATTATTACTTATTTTTGGTTATTATGAATACCCTTGATGTTACAACAATATTTTTATAACTGCCACATTATGTACAGACTTTGGATGAAAATTTCAGTCGCCAGTAACTCTGGTACCCTCTCTGTTTACTGGAGATAGAGCCATAGTAAATATTGAAGCATTAAAACAAGAGTCTAATAAATCAAAGGAGATTAAGTCTTCTTTTCTCATAAATCTCTTGGTCTTTGATACATCAGAATTTATTGCTACTTACATATCTAGGGAACTATTGACAGGTATAAATTAGTGTAACATTATCTTTTCTTGTTGGTCAGCTAAATCAGTCTGTTTATATTTTGAACCTGTTTTGGTTTATATTCTGTATAAATATATATCAAACCAGTCTGTACCTATTTTCTAAACCTGTTTCTACATATTTCTAACTTGAGTCCAGTATGCAAATAATGCTGCAACTGTTGACATTATTGCGAGGAAAATTGGAACAGAACTTGACACTCTTTGATTTTTAGCTCAGTGGTTATATTCCAGTGGCAACATCATCTGCGATGTCAGCAGCTGTTTCTGATTGTTTTGGATTTGCCTTTCTGTAGACAGTACCACTTTGTTATTGTGTGTGATAAGTTCAAAGACATACGAAAATCATTCATTCCAAAGTATTATATACAAAGGCCTTCAGTGTTTAAATTTAATCAATTGTTAAATAGTATCCAGAGGAAAGTTTTAGTTAACTTGTGCAACTATATTGGTAAAGCATAGAGATTTGTAAACATGCTCTTAACATCACTCATTAGCATAATATGTCTTTTATAAATTACTGTTATTGATTCATCCACGAAATATACTTAAGGACAAAAGTTCTGTCTGGTATAATTAACGTAACACAAAAACTGAAATTGGATATTTTATTCATAATTAGAAAAGCATAAGAATTTATTTTATGTTTTCCAGTGAATTATAGAGTTTTCTCAGTGAAATAAAAGTGATAATCCACAGTTTTGAAACAGTGGATTACCATTTTTATTTTTCACTGTTTTTGCAATCTTTAGCCCGGATTTACGTCAAAAAGTATACCGAGCGTTATTAATGCTGGAGACCATGCGGCGATGAGCGTCATTTAAATGACGTCATTTGTTCTATGTTTTCTGATGACGTTTCCCGCGATTTTCGATGTTTTATAGAAAAAACTCAATAAAAATAGAGTTTTAACCATAAAATAAACAGAAAAATTGTTGGTATCGGTGTAATTTCACGTTAATTTCACTCGTGAACACCAAAAGTAGTTATTTTCACTCGTGGCTGCGCCACTCGTGAAAATATCACTTTTGGTGCCCACTCGGTGAAATTATAACGTGATCTTACACCGAAACCAACAATTATCCTCTATATCATCATTTTCGAATCAATTTACACATTCACAATGTTTGTGACGTCGAATAGAATGTTCGTGGGCGTTTAACGCACGTGCAACATGTGTTGTAGGCTCACTGACCTCCAGTCGACATAAAACGCGCAAATTTTACTATCTTGAAAGCTTCTTAATAACAACATACGTTCAGTATTTGTCTAATTTTTTACGTCTTTCAATAGGACTGTCCTTTGGTAACAAAAATCACTTGACATTTTTGTGATTATAAGTTTCATGTTTAAAGAATTTAGATAAATATGAAATTCGTGGTTTATGCCGTCACGGTTGATTGAATGTTTTTGTATAGAATTCTTGACACCTTGTGACAGGGATCAGGAAATTTTGAAATCTCAATCGGTCCGGTAAAGTCGAGGGTACTTGTCCCCCAAAAAAGTTCAAAAACGTAAAAATGAAAAAATGAAAAAATGAAAAATTTGTACGTGATTTTATTTTTCCATTGTTGTGCATGATTGGACGGTTAAAGTTTTGTTTCCTCCTTTGGTTCCAAAATGTTTCCAAAACGAAAATGTTTATCTTCTTTCATATTGATTAGTAAATCTCACGAGTCGATAAAATAAATGCGCCGTTCACGGGGAGCGTCCATTTTCTAAGGGATAAACTTTACATAATTTTCGCCATAAAGGAATAAGAACGGAATTTCTAAGTAATAAGAAAATATCGAGCCAGTTTTCATAATAAATATGATAATTTCCATGCGATTTTTCATTGAAAGTGTGTTCAATTTCGATTAGAACTGATTACGTTTAAAGTCACCCCCACAAAGTTTTGTAAATCCATGTGTCGGTATGGCATATAATTTTTGTCGTCTGGTTTCGTTTTTGAATAGTTTTTTGCCTCTCGGGTTGCCAGACCGATAACATTATCTTCGCTCCCCTTCCGACTTCGAAGCATTTACTACCGGTTGCGGTCCGGTTATTTGTTTCGTTATTATTCCCCGATTATATAAGCCGGTTTGCCATTTCGGTCTTTGATTTTTGACATGCAAATATGTGGCGTTGTGCCTTTCAACATATAAAGGCTTGAATGCCCGAACATGATACATTTATAGCCGCCTATTTGAGTAATAAAATTTACTCTTGGGTTTTATCTTTTAATAATTTCTTTCAACTGTCATCTTACGGTCAAAAGTGCACTGGACCGAATCGTTTTTAATTAAATCATAATGCCAGTATGTTGGCAATAGCGGCCTAAAGACAACGGTCGCATAGAGTCAATCGGGCTGCAAACACTTATAATCCTTTAATCACGTGTTAGCGCACCCCCGAGGACCAATTAGGTAAAGACCGCCGCGGGTTATTAACATGACACGTTTTTGGGGTTGGATAGGTGCTAATAACAGATGCTAGGTAATTCACAGCACTCCTTTTTCATTTTAGCATTTTATGCTTTTTAAAAAAAATCTGGACCGATTTTTGCACTTTGGTGCGCGTCCAGGCCCGCACCTTGTGATATAGCAATTAGTCTCAAAATATAAACTTGCAAATAAAAAATTAAAAGTAACGTACAATTAAAATTTAATTAAACAATGTTGAACCGGACAGAACTTTTGTCCTTAAGTATACGTCTAGATAATATACTAAGGAAATAGATTTCACATTTTTGAGTGATATACCGGTTAGTATATCACTGTGTGGAGTGTAAATGCGTAGTAATCTGATCACGAAGGCCGAAAGCCTGAGTGATTAATTACGAGGCATCTAAACGACACACAGTGATATACTAACCGGTATATCACTCAAAAGTAAAATCTATTTCCATTCTAACACGTTAATTTAAACAAAAAAATGTTCGAAGGGGTACTACTTGATGCGCTTTCACAAAGTCGCTGCCTTGTGCTTGTAGTATTCCGTGCATTTTTGCATTTCATGACATTTTTGCTGTTCATTTTTACTCCGCAAATAAAACGCTATTCGTCTTATTTTTATTGTTGCTGATATTGCTGGCAATACCAGAAGTGTAGAAAATTTTACTACGAATTGTTTTACATCACGTGAATTCATTCACAACAATACCAATCCAAGCGTATTAGTGCATGCACACTTGTAGAAAATTACACAGGAGGGAATTTCAGCAGTCAAAAATAGTTTCGGAAGCCTGGCGTGATATACTTGGTAGGTATATCACACTCAAATCCTTCTTTGCCTATATAGGAGAAATTTTCAATAGTGTTAGAATTGTTTTTTGGACTGTATGTTATATGTAATTGTATACGGATGATGAACCTTATTGGTTCAAATCTAAAAATAAAGTGTATGTTTTATAAAATCAGACGTGACGTGTATTGCAATATTTTGACTTGCCTTTGATTTTGATGTGTCCATTGTTATGTGTGACCTTGTCTTAATTATTTCAATCAATGACTGTGACTATAACCATAATTTCTATTTATAGATTATTATGATTATTTTATTGCTGGACAGTGACACTGATAATTCTGAATTGGGCAGTGACTTAATTTGATTGCTGTAGTAATTGTTTTCCTTTCTTTGATTATTGTAATATTTGGTATTGTCTTACATCATTGATATTCTATGGTAAATGCAATTTGATTGCTGGTCTTTGTGATTGTGACTTTAATCATATTATTGTAAGGTGATTCAAATGAACTTAAAAGAAAAAAGTGTGGTATAAATGTAAAGTTTTAGAATTCTGTTATTTATGCTCATGTAACTGAAGATATAGATTTCGAAGGAAAATGCTTCATTGAAGCAATTAGTTTTCAGAATATATGAATACTCAATAAATCCTAGAGATTAGAGATTACATTTTTGAAAAATTTGAATTTGTTTGCAAACATCTTTGACAAACTAAAGGCGGTTAACACTTTACATCACAGGGGTCAGGCAGAGTGTTGACTTTAGCACACTAATTTGTTTACTCCCCAATTCAAGTGCTTACATTCAAAAGCACTTTGGTATGTAGATTTGAATTTAAGGATTTGTATTAGTGTACCAGTCATCTTGCTGATAAACAAAAAAGCTGAAAAGAAGTTTCCTTAAGAAAAGGAAAAATATGAATCACTGTTTAGATATAGAAATGTTTTTATTGATATGAAATAATTGAGTATGTTTTAAAAGTTGTGACTTAATTAAATAAAGGTCATACATGAACTCTAAGAGTGTGATCAGTTTGACTTTAAAGTGCACAGAATATGTTTTGGAAGGAATAGATTCATGCTTGATAGATGCTGGATGCTGAGATCAGGAAAAGGGAGAAAACTAGTACAAATTATTTGAAGAATAAAGGGAGGTTAGCCTGGCTAACTGCCTTGCTAAGCTACCATTTATTTCGCAAAAAAAGCAGTTTGCAATAAATATAGCAGAAGAATTTGAAATGATTTGAATAAAAGCCAGACTTAAAGCTAATGAGAGACGTATAGCTTAGAGGATTCTGAGGCTGCCTTTGTAATTAAATAATACCATTTTAACGGTCATCAAAATGTAATAATATGTAGAGTACTTGGAAGATACTAAGTATAGGAACATGTTTTACAGGAGAATGAACATACTGTAGGCCAGCCACCAATATGTGTGAATAGTTGTATATTTATTAAAATATTACAACTTTTTATTAACAAAATGCAAATTTAAACACATGCCATGCACATTGACACAAAACTGTGCTGTACAATATTTTTTTCTTAAAACTTACAATTACTCTCATCCTTCCTTCCATTCTATTTTTCTATTTTAACTTTCTGCAAAACACTTATTTTAGTTTGTTATAAATACATGACCATTCGGTCAATATCATTCAAATATCAGTCATAAATATCCTAAGCTCATTCTCTTGGCTAGAGCTGTTTCAGCATGTCTATGTGAAGTCACCGGCCATGAACCTTTCTACAGCAAAAGCAATAATTTTTGTTTCCCATAAAAAGGCAATTGACAAATGTTCATACTATGAAGATTAATTGTTATTGTCCAGAACTTAAAGGAAACGGCTCCAATGATGACAAAAAAGTGTTTAATTCTCATATTGTGGTTCCTTTAAAGTGTTTTTCATGCAGTCATAAACTCACACTTTTATGTTCGTTTATGGTCATAATGCTAAATGTCCATTTGTCAAACTAGACGTTGACATTGTTAGACGAGGTCAGTTTTTGCAGGTCATACTGAATTCAGAGTGACCACTCACTCTAGCCTTGGTGATTGAGGATTGTATAGTCATGTATATATTTGTACATTTCTGTACCCATTATGTAGTATACTCTTGTATGTTTTCATTACCGTGTTTGGATATGTTAATGTGCATTTTTTTCAGTGAATGCATGTGTTCTTAAGTTCTTTTAATGTTAATGGAAGGAATTGCATATGATAGAGTACAACTCTTTTGTGAATTTTACAACTTCTGGAGTAAGAGTGAATAGATAATGCAGTTTGTAAGAATGTTTTAACAGCATGTAATGCACTGGAATAAATCTTGATGTTTTGTACAAGTGATCGACATCCCATGAATATTTATTAAATAACGAATGTGAGAACTTTCCAAATTTTGTATTCTTGTTGAATCAGATACACTACGTTGTGGAAGGTTATGCATGCCGGGGCTTACACCACTTTTGACAGACTGTTTTAGTTGTGTACACATAGATAGCCAAACCAGTCGGTGTTTCAGTCTGTGTTGAATATATAAGTACCTATTACCTTCTCACAGCTAGTGAATTGCCAAAGACAGGCAAAATTGGCTTCATGATTAGATATAATAGCACTTTGATAACTTTTGATATATGTTTAAAAGCTATTGCCTGCTAATGAATTGTTCCTAAGCACTTTGCTGTGAACTGAACAGAACAGAACAGGAATGGACTATATAGACTTGATTAATTTTAAACAATAGTTTGTAGAGGTGCAAACAGAGGAAAAGCAGGAAAGAAATAAACCCCACCAGGTGTTAGGTTCAGTCTTAACTACTGACATTGACATGTGGTCATTAATTATACATGTTGGCAGTTGTATACTATATACTGCTGACACATAGTGGCACTGTACAGCAAACTTTGTTGGGAAGTCACAATACTATCAGAGTGCAGTCACAGCAGAGTTACCTCCAACTTGTGAATACCATACCTTTAATCAATTTTTCTCATTGCATTAATTATCCAAACAAGACAACATCAAGTAGAAATGATTATGAAACTCCGAACTCCGTCAGAAAAATGATTTGTGATGTGTAAGAACTAGATGTTTGTGATATCTACAAGAATTGATGATGTTAACAGGATCCTACATGTGGTTCATTACAGAAGAGAAAGTGATTATAACATAAAGTTATATGAACTGTTTTATTGGGCTGGGCTTATAAGTGGGGATCAATTAATTAACTGGTTTAATTAAGAGTAATTCAGCTTTCCGATAAAATGTTCTATAAATATCAGTAGAATTAAATGGAATTTAGTATGCACTTGGATAATGTTGGAGCTAATGTGTTTCATGGAATTTGTTAATGGCCCTGGTGGATATTTTTTTAAAAGTACTAAGTTGTAATTTCATAGAAAAGTATCTAAATTATCAAATTGTTTTGCAGTTGAAATTAGCTTTATTGAGCATGATTAAGTATAATTTGTACAACAATGGTTATAAATATCTAGGAATGGACTGATTTTTTTATCCCAATTTTGCTCTCTTTTTTTGTCTCTGGTAATATTTTAGACCATATAAGTGAAAAATTGCAAGTTGACAGTTTCAAAATTACCTTATATTTGTGTCAGGTCCATTATGTTGCATTCCTACAAAATAGGAGAAAATTTTATGTGATAAATGATAAAATTGGTAAAATACACATAAATTAGGATCTAATTTCACTTTAAGCACATAGTTTCTGTTTGTTTTTTTTTCTTTTCCAAGATGAGAAGTTGTAGACTGAATATGCAAGCATAATACCAAAAAAAACTTACATCAAAGTGGTATATAAGGCAATGGAAATAACCTGGCTGTAGAATACAGATAATCACTAAAAATAAAAAAAAAATGAAAGAAGTGAAGGAAGGAAGTGTGTGAATCCTGGAGTTTGGGTGGTTTTTATACCTTCATCTATCCAAGAATAAGATCAGCAGGCAATAAAAGGATCAATGAACAGATGTTATTGCAAAAAATAGTTCTGTTTCTTAGATGATGTTTACACCAGTGTTAGCTTTTTGTTTTCTAAGTATATTTACAGTTCAGAAGGCTAGGGTATTTTTAGTGCTTTGATTTGTAAAAATGTTGTATCTGACTTCCATAGAATGATTGAAAGGTGAACAGAAATATATTGATGAATCAGATAGGTGTAGTAAGTGCTTTTTTAGAAACCAGTAAGAGAGGTGTTTATGTTTTGGGGGGAAATGTTTTGATGTTTGCTTAGGTTTCTTTTTTCACAACATTTTTGGATTGTTTTGGCAGTCTGACCATAGCTTAGATGTACTGATGAACCTATGGCTTCTGCTTACACAGGAGCATGGGTAAACATTTTTGTTACTATGTTACTGATGTTGTCATCTTATTTTAAAAGAAACAGTGTAATTGTAGGATTGTAAATGGGTATTTTATATAAATGTGACAGTTGAAGATGACTTGTGAAGACTTAATTATGTGAAACACTTCTCATAGTAAATGGTGAAAAATGTTTTTTCATAATTCATTTACGTGAAGAGATACAGTTAGTGTTGCCTGGACTCTTGGTTAATATTACTTAACTTTTGGGAAATTGAGAATATCTCTTTTGCAAAAAAAATGTGATTGTAAAACATACAAGAGTATACATTATAATAAATTTATAGTGATGAAAAATATGACTTAAAAACAATGAAAATATTACTTTTGAAGACAATGAAAATTTGACTTGAAAATGATGAAAATATGACAGTTGAAATGTTGAGTGCTGGAAAGTAAATGCAGAAAGATAATAATGGATTTGTTTGATAATCGTGAGAAGACAAAATTCAAAATATTACAGCGGAGGTCAAGTTGTCCTTGTGTCACTGGCACGAATCAACGGTTGTCGCTAGGTAAGTGTATGTTGTCACAGTTAGTCAAAGTCTTTTGCTGATTACTGTAAAACAAGCTGTTAGTAAGGAGAGCAATATTATAAGGGATTAGGGGTTTTGCTGTGTAACCTGAACATTGCAGGATTGTGTCTTGCAGCACTTCCAGTATATACTGATGGACTTGAGGGTGACAAAATAAATTTGAAGCTTTCATCACAGATATTTCAACATTGCCTCTCTCTGTTCGAGGTGTGAGTCTCGAGAGCGATTAGTCTCAGTTGTAGAACTTGTTTTACAATCGAGAATATATGAATAATAATATGATATATAAAATCATTGGCAGCAATTAGAATAGTAGATTTGACACCATTTATTACTGTTCAGTGACTTTCCATTTTCTCCATTGTGTGTCAAGCATGTATGCAGAAAGATTATGTATTATCTTCCTGTATGAGATGGTTGAGGTAATCAAAACCTGGTTATAGTTAAGGTATAAACAATATTTTCTTACTGAAGATGACATCTCATTATATAGTCAGAAAATACCAACTTATATAGCCTACTTAATTTCCTCCTTTCACTTGTATCCTTTTCAACAGGAACTTTAAAAAAAGGTGCCATCATTAATATATGACAGCCGTCCGTCCTAATGACTCCCCTCAACCATTGTTCTCTAATATTGCAATATCACTCTATATGGAAATAAGAAATCCTCAAAACTAGATCCCCTTTCATAGTAAATGTAGGTAAATAAATCTACGCTGTTAATTACCCCTCTTGAAAGGTTTTGTATGTAAGGTTATATTTATAATACGTGTAAATAATAGTTTGAATGAAGAGTTTAAGAAAAACTTCATATTTCTTGTGCTGTGAATTGAAACAGCTGTACTTTCTCAGAGGGCCATGTGTATGCAGTATTCAGTTTTAATGATTGGTCCACTTTCTTGGAAATAATGACATTAAGTCTTTTTTAGAACTAATCTGCAATGAAAACAGTCATTTAATTGTTATTGCCCTATTGTAATGCTTGTGCTTCTTTTTGATGATTTAAAGCCAGTTTCACTGGATCTTCATCAAACTTGGTCAGAGTGAAAAATCTAGATTGAGGTTAAATATGGGTCATGATAAAAAAACTAGGTCACCAGGTCAATTAATAAGAAAACCACATTTGATACCCTGAATTTTCATGAAAATTGATCAGAATGCTTGTCTTATTGTTTTGAATCTGGGTCAATAACTAGGTCACCATAGCAAATAGAAGAAAAAAGCTTGTGAACTTCATAGAGACCACATTTTGCATTCTATGATCATGAATATGTATCAGAATGTTTTCTTTATGAGCAATGTCACTTAGGTGAGCGATATAGGGTTAATATGGCCCTGTTGTGTGTCACAGTTGGTATGCTCAGCTGTTTGTATACCATCTGTGCCCAAAGATAGCATGGCTGATTGTGTTCAAATTCTGACTGGCGACAGTTTAGTACATTTTGAACACTATCATTTCAATCACAACATTATTGTATACTAACTGCAAGTTTATTAATAAATTTGCAACCTGAAACCCAAGTATGCAAGAATTACAAATTGGTTTCACTTCCTTGATGTTGATCTGCATCTTTTGTTAACATTTTAATGTACTCAGGCTTGGAGTAGTTCAGTACTTTGGAGTTGAGCATTTTATATCTCACTAAGTAGTTGAACAGAATTTCACAAAACATATGACTTAACATTTTAACATCTTGGGAGTTGAACATTGCAGTATTGCTTGTCTGAACTTAATTTTTACACATTCCAACACAACAGTCCCACAAGTACTTTCAGTGCTTTGATTTTCTCGTACTGTGTTATGTAGCATGTAACACAAGCATGTCATGTACAGTCTAGTACTAGTTACAGTGTGCCACTTCTTCAGAACATCTTGTTGCATTTTATGCAGTCCTGTTGAAGTTATCTTGTTGCACAACAAAAGTTGTAGAGAGAGACCTGTTAGTTCAGTATTAGACTTTTTTTAGACACATAGAGAATTTATCTAAAAAAATATGTTGCTTCTTAAAAGTTGGCCCATGATCACTTTTAATTAATTGATTGAAAAATAAATTTACTTATATAGGATAATGAAAGAAGCATGTTCTATTCACTCTAAAGCAATGTTGACATGATGCCTTTGTTCGTATTCAAATTGTTTTTGTTTGTATTCAAATTGTTTTTGTTTATATTCAAGTCATTTCTTCATGAAAAAGAGTTGCCAGAAAACCTTTCTTATTTTTTTGCAAAATTATTGAAAAAAATGCTGTGTTATATATCTAACATGTACTTATCGATTTAAAAAACAAAGTAAGGACTGTTTTTCGTACAAATAAATGTCATTTCTGCTGGTATGACATCTTTCTTGGTAAAATAAGAGCTACTTGTAATTGTGCTTCTGGGACTTTTAAAGAGAAAATGTATACTTTTCCAAGAATGTAATCTTACGGAAGTTACATGTACTGTTCTTTCATCCACTTAACAGTATATTGTGAATTTATAAAAAATATTTGAATGATAAAGCTGTTTAAATAATTGAGATCAAATACATTTTTAATAGAAAGTCAAATCATGGATAATTTTGTATTAATGTATTTATGCTACAGGCGTGAATGATATAAAAGGACATTTAATGTAATAGTCAACGAGCCTGCATTGTTATTCATTGAAGCGTGGATTTTTTTTCCCTCCAATATGTCGGCTTCATAAAAATGTAGAAATGTCACCACATGTGAAGAAGTTTCAATGGTCGCTTAATTTGACCATCGCAGTCGTTGCCTTTAGAAGTCCAGTCAGTTGGTTAATGTTCAAAGTAAACTATTTTCCAGTCAGAAGTAGCTGTATTAGGTTATGTGACGGTATTTTGTGAAAGTGGACCAGATTGAATATATTTTGTTCACCTATTTTAAAAATGTCTTGCATATACTTTCGGATAATTTATATTCATGGTCACGTGATGTATATATACCCGGCTTTTACTGAAACTTTATATTTGGAACACAGTATCAATGTATGAAATATGAATCTGTGTTTTCAAGATTTCATAAGTAAAATGCATAATATATCATTTAGATGAAGACACAGGAATTAGATACTTGATGAACATCCTCGGGTTAAGATGCGATGATGAGTTAATGCTTCCACGTAATTTTTTGGTGTTAAATATTTTGGATAAACTATGGGCGACGTGGATATAAGTATTGAAATAACGCTGGAGGCATTGAACGGTATAGTGTAACAAACTTTCAGATTCATTAGAGTTATTTTTACAAATTTGTTTAACAGTGGTACAGGTAGTATTAACTTAGTCAAAATGATAGAAAATTGCAGATAATTTATCACCTTATAAAGCAATGAAGTTGTAGAGTGATGGGTGGTTTATTGCTGATTGAATGTTGGATAGAGAGAGAAAAAAGAAACAGGTGATGATGTGACAGTCACACACATATTCTGTGAAGATCATAATCAACAGTAAAAACTTGATGCACTTGACAGTATTTTTATACAGTTATGTGATGTTCATTTCGTGATTTGGTCAATATTTGGTTAATAGTTTTCATAAAAAAAGGTAAAAAAGTATCTTGCGAAGATTATAAAGAAAAAAACTTGCAAACTTGTGAATTAATTAAGTTAATGCATTTTGGTACAAAATCTAACTGCAGGTACCACATAGTTTGTACAGTTTCTTGTAACGAGCGAATACTGAAATTGATATTTGAATATTTGTTCCCATTGTTAATATCTTAAAATGTTGATCAGTATAGTTTTCATTCATTTCTTTTTCTGTAGAGGTACTGTTCAGAACCTGATAAATAAAAAGGTGTCTATGCTAAAGTCATTCTTTTATACCAATTCTCTGCTTTGACAACTACTTCAGTACATTATAGCGCTATGAGAGTAGTTTCTGTGTTACCGTAACAACATGTAACACATGTTCAGATGAAAAAAACATTTATTTCCAAGAACCAAAATAGCAACAGCTGAATAAACAATTGTTCTACCTTTTTATGTCCTTCTTAGAAATACCACCCATTATAATGTAACTATAAATTTCTACATATACATATTATTTTATATGAAACTTAAGAATGATCTAGGTTTTCCGGTTTATGAACATCGGCCACTAAATGTCCTACGTATGTCTTTAGTTCAACAGTAAAAGCCATTTATTGTTCGTTTTTGTAATTTAATTAACTGAAATTTCAGTAGCATCTGTGACAGATATAAAGCTTGTTTATTGTGAGATGTAATTAATATTCATGAAGCTATTCTGTCGTGCTTTGTTGAGAAAATGATTTCAATCTCAAGATGCCATTTCTGATACTAGAGTAATGAAATAAAACTGCCCCCCTTGCTGATCTGTTTGCACTGGTACCTGTAGGAGTTTTATATCAAACCTAAAAAAACAAATCAGTTGAATGGACAATGACATGTGCACAGCTGAATATATTAGAAGACTACAACTTGCAAGATTAAAGACTTTTCATGTAGATATTTTCAAGCTACATTACAAACACCAAACATTTACTGATGCCATATTTTTATGGGCTCGAATCCCACACAAAGAACAGCCTTTTCCCCATTTTATAATTATTTTTTCCCGTCAAACTGATCCTAATTCAATAGCAGGCAGTGAGATTTAGTGTTAAATTGTATAAATTATTATTTCAAAGGTAAGATAACTAAAACTGACCAAGTTTGATGAAATAGCTAGATGAAGCTATAAAACCAATTTATACCCTGCCTGTATGACTGAAATTTTGTTGAAACCAGCCTAACTGGTGTCTTATGTTCAACTCAGAGATGACATGTAAGGTCATGCTACAACCACACCTATAGGTCAAGGTCACAACTTAAGGTTAAAGGTTGGAGTTTTGCTTTTTGTGTCTGCTCAGATGACCACTTCAGCATTCCTTCATGCATTGAGGAATGTAGCTGACACTTTTCAAATATAGTGAAAAACACACCAATGAAAAAGTTAGATCCATTTATCAGGAAAACTATATGTAATTTTATTGAACCTCTTGCCAATCAATATTTTATATCACGCTATTTATAGCAATGTACGTAGTGGCATCGAGTACTGATGTTCACTTTCGTCAGGCCATAAAACTAAACAATACAATTAAAATAGAAATTACATTTAAAATAAAATAAACGCATAGCCTGCAGCGAATCTTATAGTACAAAATCATTTCAATAGTAATTGAAACCTGAAAAACATCACAATATTCTCAATCTTTATAACTCCTGAGAAGATAATATGGTTGATTCAAGAGAAACTCACTTGAAACAGACAAGTATTTCCAAGTTTCATAACAATTCAAATTTCCAATAGCTGAAATAATTTTAACTTAATTTTACATGTTTCATTCATTCATTCATTCATATAATCAATTAATCATTGTTATCAATCAATCAATCACCACACAATCAATCAATCAATCTTACATGCATCAATCAGTTATTCAGTTTTGCCCAGGCAGCGTTTTATTTTTTAATCATAATGGAACTAAAATTTCAGTAAAATTGATGACACCATGAAATGGAAAAAGGTTTATCGAGGTATGCAGACCATAGTCTACACTGTCCTAGATTATATCCCACTGTATGAAATGCAATTCATTGTCTTGTGGTTACCAGTAAGAAGAACCATAGATAGTTGTAGCAGTTATATGTAACTGATATTATACATTTCTGTTTTTACTATTGCGTCTATTATTTTCTCTTTTCATATCCTGTGTGCTGAACCATCTGTTGACTTCAATTTTACAGGTAAGCAAATATTTCTTAGATGTAGCAATGGTTTATTTATCACAGAAAAAAACCACAGGAAAGGTTGCATTCACTGCAAGCTGGTATATGTATTGCAACTCTCTGTCTAATGGAAGCCTTGCTTATAGTGTCAGGGTCTTTTCTTAGACTTCCCTTGATAGTATGTCAAGGTTTAAATCTGTGTCCAATACATAGTTGTTTGAAAACTTAGTATCAATGCTTTGAGACACCATCAATAATAATAATGAATGCAAATTTATAAGGCACTGCATTCAACAGCACGGCATGTTACTTTTATATACAACCTGAAATCTCAGAAGCGAATGTGTTTATAAATGCTTTGAATCTTCATACAATCATGTCATCAGGGTTATTAAATAAGGTCTCAGAGGTCGGGTCCCATAACATTTTGTTGAGCTGTCGTTGCGCAGTGGTAAGGCGTTCGCCTCAGGATCGAAGGGTCCTGGGTTCGATCCCTACCATAGCCAGGTCTGTAGTGTCCTTGGGCAAGACACAAATAGATCCACTGGGGGGACTTTGACTGGGAGGAGTTTGACTGGGAGGATTTTGACTGTGGGGACTTTGACTTGGAGGATTTTGACTGGGAGGAGTTTGCCTGGAAGGATTTTGACTGTGGGGACTTTGACTGGGAGGAGTTTGCCTGGAAGGATTTTGACTGGGAGGAGTTTGCCTGGAAGGATTTTGACTGTGGGGACTTTGACTTGGAGGATTTTGACTGGGAGGAGTTTGCCTGGAAGGATTTTGACTGTGGGGACTTTGACTGGGAGGATTTTGACTGGGAGGAGTTTTGCTGGAAGGATTTTGACTGTTGGGACTTTGACTTGGAGGATTTTGACTCGGGGGACTTTGACTGGGAGGATTTTGACTGGGGGGACTTTGACTGGAAGAATTTTGACTGGGGGACTTTTGACTGGGAGGGTTTTGACTCGGGGGACTTTGACTGTGGGGACTTTGACTTGGAGGATTTTGACTATGGGGACTTTGACTGGGAGGATTTTAACTGTGGGGACTTTGACTTGGAGGATTTTGACTGGGAGGATTTTGACTCGGGGGACTTTGACTGGGAGGATTTTGACTGGGGGGACTTTGACTGGAAGGATTTTGACTGGGAGGAGTTTGCCTGGAAGGATTTTGACTGTGGGGACTTTGACTGGGAGGATTTTGACTGGGAGGAGTTTGCGTGGAAGGATTTTGACTGTGGGGACTTTGACTGGGAGGAGTTTGACTGGGAGGAGTTTGCCTGGAAGGATTTTGACTGTGGGGACTTTGACTTGGAGGATTTGGACTGGGAGGAGTTTGCCTGGAAGGATTTTGACTGTTGGGACTTTGACTGGGAGGAGTTTGGCTGGAAGGATTTTGACTGTTGGGACTTTGACTTGGAGGATTTTGACTCGGGGGACTTTGACTGGGAGGATTTTGACTGTGGGGACTTTGACTGGGAGGATTTTGACTCGGGGGACTTTGACTGGGAGGATTTTGACTGGGGGAACTTTGACTGGAAGGATTTTGACTGGGGGGACTTTGACTGGGAGGATTTTGACTCGGGGGACTTTGACTGGGAGGATTTTGACTGGGGGAACTTTGACTGGAAGGATTTTGACTGGGGGGACTTTGACTGGAAGGATTTTGACTGGGGGGACTTTGACTGGGAGGGTTTTGACTCGGGGGACTTTGACTGTGGGGACTTTGACTTGGAGGATTTTGACTATGGGGACTTTGACTGGGAGGATTTTAACTGTGGGGACTTTGACTGGGAGGATTTTGACTGGGGGGACTTTGACTGGGAGGATTTTGACTGGGGGGACTTTGACTGGTAGGATTTTGACTCTGGGGACTTTGAGTGTCTGCCTACTATAGTAGGTTTCTCAGGCTGCTGACTCCAGATTGACTTTGGGGATTTCTATACAATGGTAGGATAAGTTAGTACTGTTCATAAATTGTGTGTGATAACCATCCCTGTATTCAGTCCTTTGTAAACACATAGACTCCTTAGACATGGTTGTTAGATACATAGAAAATTTAAAAGGTGTTAAAACCATCTTAGATCTACATAACATTATGTTATTGTAAATAATTTTGTAAACCAACCAAAGGAAAGGGTGTAAACTCCCCTGCTGATTCTTTAAAAGAAAAAAAGTTTTTCTAAAGGTTCTGGGTTTACAATGGATAAGAAGATTTAAACCTGGATCGAGTCTTCTTGTACTGAGCGGTGACTTTAGTGCTTTCTCAATCTGACATATTAAAGAAGCAAAGTCAGTACACTGTCATTGTTTTTATAAAACAATTATTGGCAGGAGACACACGAAATAGTCCCCCGAGCTGATCACTGATCGTAATCTCAAATTGATAGTTAAAGATTTCTTTAGATCAAGGACAAGATTGGGAGAAGAGTAAGGTTCCTGGTGAGGTATCGACCATGTTTGTAGTATTGTTGATCTATCAGGTAAATATGATAGGTGCGACTCCCTACTGGGGCAAACAAAAACATTCTAAATTCCTTGACAGATTTTGAAAATAATCTGGCTTTAAATTGTGTATGAAAACTTGCTTTTTAATAAGTACAGATTATTGTGATAGTATATTAAACTACAAAACTTATTGACATATATTTTGAAAAATTTGTATGTAAATACGAAAGGATTTTTGCATTACTTGACAAGATTTGAAGGCAGAAGTTACAGTGGTGGCTTTTATATCTATGATTTATTCAAAAAGACTTTTGGGATGTTTTATGTGTGACAATTTATGATTTTTAGATAGCTTCACAGTTGGGTTACTGCATTTACATTCTTGAATTCATTCATTATTACAAACATGGTTTTGTTGTCAGGATGTTACAAATGTTTCAAACATTCCTCACTGTGCCACCTGGTGTAAAAAGGGGCCACTGTTGACCGATTTAATTACTTAAATAGTAATGAAAGGCGTTCTCTGGACCAATGAAACTGGTTTAATTAGGACTCCTGTTTCAACAAAATGTTTTGTGACTGGCAGTGTTCAATAATCGACAGGTGATATAGTTATTTGAGGAGATTTTGTTGTTGATTACATCATTATACTTGAGAAAACGGGGAGGAAAACAATAGTCATGATACTATGTAATATTTTCACTTGAGCGTAGGATGCTTGAAATGTTAATGAAGTCTACGGACTTTGTGGTTTTGCATTAAATTTCAAATTTTTGGCAAACCATCATAATTGTTTGACTCAGGATTTGGATATTTACAAGTTACCAATGGTTGATGAAGTGTTGAGTGTTGCTTTTAAATACACAAGGATTAAATGAGTTTGCAATAAAGGATGTACTGTTGTGGGGCTTCTCCTGGCATTGTTCCAATTGTACCAGGAACTTACAGACGTAGATACAGAAGGGTCCAGCAACCAAAAACTTATAACCAAACGGTGAAAAAAGTTGTGAAATTTCATATAGGTGGGTCATATTTTTGTTCCAATTGATAATTTATTGTTCCTTAGAGATGATTTTTTTTCTCCCCGCAGGGACAATTTAAGCAGTTTCTAATATGGCTTTTTCTTATCAACAATGAAATAATTTCATTGTTTTTCCTTTTTGTAAATGTTTCAGTTTTTAAACAAGATTAATTTTAAATCAAGGCATCAAAAATGCGGCAGTTGATGTGCATACAGTCGACTCTCGTTATCTCGATTTTTTTGGGACCAAAGAAAATAAGTCGAGATAACGAAAAATCGAGATAACCGAAGTTGGACAAACTATGCTTGATAGGGGATGGGAGGGGGGTAGGGAAGATTATTGTTGATAGAAAGACGTTTGCTTCTTTCTACCATCTTATGATCAACGAAACTAGCTCGTAGTTTTAAATCAACCAAATGTTCAATTCATCTGATTCATGTTGCCTTGCACCACGGTGCCGAAAGATTGGATTCCCCCCGGGTCCTTCTCCAAAACTCTCAGTTTTTGCCGATCCAGATATCCTCCTGGGTTGGTTACAGGGCCCTTCTCTGGATTGCTTGACTGGCGCTCGGACAATTTCATTACTTCGGCCCTCCGACATGACTCTACGACTTACGTTTTTTTCAATATTATCTGTCTAATGTGAATGTATTGAAGACACAATTTATAATTGACAGAACCTTCATTTCTTGCTGTTTATAAATGCAAATAAATGTTCTCGGTTTTGACACAATTCTCTACAAATTACCAATTCCGCATATTACACAGCTTACGTCGCAAACAAACAATTAATTAATTTTGGGTCGTTAACCGAATCACTGAGTGAATAGCAGCGTGTGGTGTTTCTCACACCTATGACAGCAGACGACAATTGAGCGAATACAACCGCGTGCAGCTTTTCGCACCTTGTTTGGCAGGTGATAAATGTCAAATCGAGATATCGGATGTCAAAATAGAGGAAATTTCATAGTTGGTGATCAAAAATTTATTCGAGATAAACAAATCGAGATATCGGTAGTTGATTTATATAGAACAAGAAGGGGTAAAATCGGGACCGAGAAAATCCAGTTGAGATATCGAAAAATCGAAATAACCAAGTCGTGATAATGGATGTGGACTGTATATAAATATTAATGTTATCAAAGGCCATTTATGACTTAAACGCCTGTTTCAACCATATTTTGGTTGTTTTCACAGGTAGGCATTTTACCTAACCATGGTTTCTGGGAAGAACCAGTACTAGACCCCTATCCTCCATTGACATGGTCCAGGGAGCGTCTATGAGAAGTTACAGTGATTTCAAGTCAGCGACTTTTAACTCCTTGACCATGGGGGTGGACACACAACCCCAACAACATAGTTACTTACTTTGTATATAAAGTCAACCTCTAATCTTGTAGAAAGTCTTTGTAGAAAAATATTACCGATATGATTCTAATAAATTATTCAGTCCATAGAACACTGTAAAATTAAATCTTGTTATCCCCAAAGAGGCAAAGTTATGTTGGTGCCAGCTATGATGTTGTTCTTTAGTAAATCATCTAAGTCCACTACACAATTTCTTATTTACTATTTATAGATCAGAAACTAGTACATCTATGTGGTGTAGATGTGTTTTGCACCTTTGCTGTAATATTGTACATGTGTATTACTGCCATTTAATTTTATTGACATTTTCTTTTCTTTATTGAGACATAAAAAAAATACTGTTTTTCGTTAAAATTTTACCAAAAAAAACATTTACTTCTGATGGGAAAAACTGTACCTGGAGTAACCGACTTCAAAACGTTAGTATTTGATGAATGTGACCGTGCGAGTTTTATACCTTACAGAGGATGATAAATGACTTAAAATTTGTTCACCACAGGTACGCCTTCGCTTACTTTAATTACAATTGCAAATGAAGTTAAACATTAAAGAATAGGTGAGGTAACGTTTGCATTTAATTTAAAAATTAATGAGATATTTTTGTCAACTTAACTTTACAAGGTTACGAGCGTGTAAACCGGTCTTGTCCTGGTTGTGCTGAGACTTGAATTTTTTCCTCTAGGTTTTTGAGGATGTAATTTTTAATGTCACAATATCAGCAAAATGTGAATGTCATAAAGTTTAATTTTGGCAGTATTTTATTTTGGTATTGGAGAAAACTAACTACTCATTTAATGTTAAAGTTTTATGTTTTGAATGCCATTTTGGCTATATTCAGATGATGCAATGCCTTTTGCTGTTTGAAATGCACATTTGTACATGAACATCAATCTACAAGCATAAAAAGCCTACTTCAGTACATTAGTAGGCTGCAGGAAAAATAAAATAATTTCCACACAGAAATATGACATCCATAAGGGGGAATTTTCTGTGACCTCAGGGACATTCAAATTATGTGCACATCCAGCCATTTAGGAGCATATAAACAGATCTTAGACAGTTATGCAGGAATGTTACTGTCTACCAGGCAAGAAGGTGTGATGTCTATTCAACTTTACTGTAAGGTTAGAAAAGCGTATTTAAGGTCAATTAGTGCATCCAAAAAGCTAGATAATTGCAATGTTACAACAAAGTCAAACCTAGGTGTCACTGCAACTTAACGAGAAGGTTGTGGGTTCTGCTAGAGTTACAGCCAATCCTCCAGTAAAATATTACTGTATGGAAGCAGTCACATTGATATTACTTACAATAGTCGGCTTTTGTTCAAGTACAGTGCTTCCTTATGGTCGTAAAATTTGCATGCAGTTGCTGTTGTGTTAAAACATTGAACCATTCAAGGTCACCATTGTCATATTTTATGGCACATTCTTTGTCAATTTCACACATTGTTGATGTTCATTGCACATTTGCATTTTCATGAGTTAACATGTAAGACCTACATTTAAATGCATGTTACACCCACAGCATTAATTAGATTTCTGAAGGATATCTTGCATTCCTCATACTTAGCAGTTCTTTGCTTCATTTGACAAAATGTTGTCCTTTTTATTACCTTTTTGACTTTTTAACCCTTGGTATTTGAAGCAATTGTTGCTTGGTATATAGAAATTTGTTCCGAGTTTGACACAAATCGCTGATATTTGCTTAATGTATTAAAAAATGCAGATTATCATTTCATACTCTATGACAGTTGACAATAGCTGAACCATTGTACACGGTTTCGAGAGGTTGGTGCGATCATATCTGCCTTTCATAGCTTGAAGTACGAGTGTAACTGATCGCACACAAATACAATAGTGTTAGGTCAAGTGTCTATCAGCTTGCGGTCCAGGACAAAAAATAAATTTGAGTTCAAACTGCTGAATGTATAAAAAGGTATTTCCTGGATGAACGTTTGGTTTCGACTTGAGAGGATTTAGAGCAAACAACTCATTTCCATTTATTTGATAACAAAAATTGAACCAAAAAGCACAAAGAATTTGGTGAATGTTTGTGACATTCAGGATGAGTTGACACAAAATACATAAAAAGATGGTTTGTTTTCTTGAGAAGTTGCGTTTCTTATTTGTTGAATTATTTTCAGTGCAAAAACTTCACAGATAACCCCCCCCCCACCTTGATCCTTGAACTGTCCTTCCTCAATTATAAACATTTGTACATGTACTTTTGCTTTACAGATCCAACAAATTTTAAAGTCCTTGGAAAAAAGATCTTGCGAAAGACAGTAGTGTAGAGATTGTAGTAATTTGAAATGTTCATGAAAATTGGCAACATGCATGTTCAGCTGGTGATAACAAGATTTCCTATTGTCCTTAATTGGTTGCGGAAGATTTAATTTTCTGCTCCTAGATGTGTGCATATTAAAATTTCACAGTCTGTCTGTTTTTCAGTATGTCTCCTGGTGAACTTAAAAATTTCATAGCTTTTAATTGTTCTGACAAATATTTTTTTTATAAGAATCAGTAAGAAGAGATGCAGTGTCCCTGACACCATATTTTAGTTACAGTTACAGTTGCATACTTTAGCTAATTTGTTATAATAAGCTAAATGCTTTGCATGCTATATCAAAATAAAACAGGGTTAGTACGAAAATGATATCAAACCTTGTGCAGCGGAAATCATAAAGTTTCCGAACATGATTACCATTTCATTGAGATGAAGGCAGCTGTAGAAGCATGTTAAATACCTCATTATAATATCCAACCACAATTTAGCCAGAGGTTAAGTGAGCTGTATGCTCTTGGCATTGTAAAAGCATCTAAAGTATTTTCAAATATAGTGGAAAAACATTTGTGGTTTTATTCTGAATGATTGCTAAAATATTATGTAAGTATTGGGGTCAATAGTTTGGTATGTAAACAAACTTTGAAAATAGTATCGGTATACCATAAAGTAGCATACACAGTCAATGCCTGAATATTGTTCATGAAATTTTTTCTGACAAAACACGAGTATGAATTATGTCAATCATTGGTGTTGTTTCTAATGTCAGAATTTTCCTGTTGGCAAGGAAGCGACAGGCTCTGCCTCTTTGTGATATGGGCTTTGAAGCCGACTCTAAAAGATACAAACCCTGTATCAACAGCTAATGTTATAATATTCTGTTTGTATTTTTCATCACTTCAGATATTGCATATAACAAATATTCAAGGAATTTGCACAATTACAAACCAATTAAGAAGAACTTGACTTGTTATGCCATAGTGTCATCTGATGGGTGTAGCAGTTCCATATTCCTTGCATTACAAATATTAGCAGCAATATTTCCGACCACCCAGTTTTTTTAAAAGTGGTTGTTTAAAAAAACGTTTAGAATTTCAAAACTTAAAAGTTGGCAGTCTTGTTCAGTGTGTTTCAGGTCAAAGTGCAGTATATTTTATACCCTAGATCAAATTCTTGCAGCTCAAATTTCGTGTGAACTTTATGTTACTGCTGTTGTTAATGTGTTACTGAAATTAGCAGGCTTTTGTTGTGATTTGTTACTAAGACACATGTATGTGTTACATAACTTTTTGCCCACAAAGAGTTAAAGGCCTATAGGGTTAATCTTACCTTTATGTCCGATATAAGGATAGTCTTACCTTTATGTCCGTATGTAGGGTTAGTCTTATCTTTATGTCCGTATGTATGTACATCAAAAATATCTTTAGTAATTCTGAAGTCCTGCATACATCTCAAGAAATATAGATGAATAACCTTGATTTGAAAAGAAGGAATGTTTCCGCCAATGTTTACCAGAAGCATTGTTGACCTTGGAGACAATTCTGGGAAGAAAAAACTACCAAAGTTATGAATACATCTTTGTGTTGGTTGTTTAGAATTTATTACAGTGCCATGGAAGCACTGTAGAGGCTTGGTTATATAAATCCAGTGTACTACAATACACTTCAAGATTCTTGCAATGGAAGCAGGGAACTGCTCAAGCTGTTTGGTGACTTTTAAAACCATTTTCTCCTTCTTCACAAAAGGACATTTCAAGGCAAGGACAAATTTGTTGTTACATCCTCTTGAGGGCATAGAGTTGATACAGAAAGATGTTAAAGGTAAAAAGAAGAAGGCAAAAGATAGTTCATTATGAGATCTCTCCTATGCTGACACAAGACACAGCAGTGAGATAGCAATAGATAAAAAGATGACCACCAGGGGCAGATCTTGAGGAAGGAAAATGTTGGGGTTACATTTTTTTTAACTACAGATTTTTCTTGAAATTATAATTCAAGGCTTGTATTGTCATGTTTTAAATAAGAACATAGTAGTTTTCTTGAAAACAATTCTCAAAGAAATCATTCATATTGATCCTCATATGAAGATTATCATTCTGTTCAGTATGTATGAATTTGTGAAAAAACAGCCAGGGTTTTTGCTGACATTTAGCTGACAGATACAAAATGTAATTTTGCATGTTTCCAGCAAAATGTTTATGTAGCCATTGAAACTGAATATATTTGAACTAGAACTAGTCTATGAGTGTGGGATAGTATACTATGAGTAGCCATGGTTAAGGGTCACCACTAATTAAGGACTTGGGGTGCGGCCCATACCATGCTCTCAGGGGCGACCCGTTCTGTAGGGTGTGGTTAAGTACACCGCTGACATGTGACTTTGGGTTTCATGCAGGTTCACATGTGTGCATACCAGAGACCTCATTGTCTTTGCTGATAAGAGGTGATAGCCAGTACATGGATTGCTCTAAAAATTCACCCTCATGGATTTTATCGAAATAAGACTTAAATATTGAGAGAAAATTAAATTTTGTTCATGGTTTGAAGTTCTGTATACAGCAGGAATGTTTAAGTTATTAAATTAGATAAGAAATGTAAGTGGAATACGAGAAACACAACAGTCTCAGAGCCAGTCGGTGATGTTATTTATAATGTTTATGATAAAACAGTGTTTACAGTTTCAGACATCTATGTCTCTGAATGTGTGTTCATGTAAAAACTGTGTTATAAACTAATTTTATTAAATTTGCATATTTCTCCCG
The DNA here is from genome assembly GCA_022818135.1 of Saxidomus purpurata. Lineage (NCBI taxonomy): Eukaryota > Metazoa > Mollusca > Bivalvia > Venerida > Veneridae > Saxidomus > Saxidomus purpurata. The sequence continues at coordinate 53,359,400 of JAFMSR010000008.1, read as the reverse complement.
AAGTTGAAAGGAGTTTTTCCTTTGTGTTTATTCTCAGAATCTATGAGATATGGACAGGATAGGGCAACTCACAGATGATAAAAAGAGCAAAGTAATGTAAAAATATAAATAATGAGAATTGCCTTAATTATGCAAAAATGGCTTATTTCACTCAAAATAGAGAACGAAGGAATGCATGATTAATGGTAAGCTACAATATAATCCTACAGGGCCGGTGGTTAAAACATACACAGTCCGGAAAAAAACACAGTTTGATGTAACTGGAGAAGTTTTGGTGTGACAGACAAATAGATAAGAAAACCCTGGTACAAGTGACTCAACCTCGATTTTGATGTTTGTGGATTTTAACATTCTTGTTAGGAGGTTTTCAGATGTGGAGACAGTGGATTACTTATTAAAATACTTTTATAAAAACTGGTTTAATGACATAAATAACAAAACATTACCCAAGGAGAAGTCAAGTGATCCAATTAAGGAAATACAGAGTCAACTTTTAGCATTGGCAGTAAAATGGTATGAAAATGAAAAGCTTTTAGAGCACCTTGTTGTTTTTTATTAACCTTTAACCGTTAGATATTATAGAATATTGCTAATCAAGGACAGGTCATTGTTGAATGGGATTTTTGATCTAAATAAGGAGTTCATTGCACTGAGACAGATATGAAAATTGTATGGAAATATGATAGGTGAAATGGTTGGCTGGGATTATCATATGATTGTGTACTGGTGAGCATCTAGAGGATGATCAAGTTGAGGACAGGCCTGGAGTCTAATCAGAGGAGATGATATGCAAGTGGTTGGTAATTGGATAATAGGATTTTGAATATGAAACAAGGAATAAATAATACAGGAAAGTGAAACTTCATACACCAAAATTTAATACAGCTTCCCACTCAGTTACAAAAACATATTATTTTCATAATTTTGAGGGTAACCAATAGTCTGACATGTGCATGAAATAAACAAGGATTTAGGATTGGTGACATTTAACAGCATTAGTTTTTGTTTGACCGACAAGTTTGTGATATTTTAAAACTCTGTAAAGATTTTATGTGTCAAAGGAGAGTGGATTTAGAATAGGGATAAACATTATTGAGCATCTTGGTCAGTTGGTCAGTTTGAAGAGTAAGTGAGGGAGGAAGTTTGTGTCAGGATTTGTTTGTTTTGGGCTAGACGAGACACATGACCCTATTTATCCCCATCTGGTTTGAGTTTGACTTTGTGATTAATGACAAACAGTTTCTATAGATTCCATTATGTTTCTGCTGTATCTAATGCTGTAATACTTTGGGATTGTACAATACATGGTTGATCCATTTCCTGATGGTCATGGCTGTAACAAGTAAGTACTGGTATGAAAATAATGTGCATGTTTTATGTGTATGCAAGACAAAATTCTGTTTATTTTTAATTGTCACTATATTGTAGTCCTTCCAATTAGTTCCTGAACATAGGTCAGTTTCTAATTAAATTTATAAACAAGAATCCAATTCTAGATTATATAATTGAATTAGAAAAAGAATTCCATAATCTGTACCGTTAATTAATGATTAGTAAAGAATTTTAAATGGGAAATATTTGCAACAAATGGTTCTGTGGTGAGAAATTTGAAGATAAAGGGAAGCAATTAGATAAGATTAGTAATAAATAAAGGGAGGTAATTTTGACTGTTGTGGTTTCTTGGGTGTTTGTTATTTCATTTTTCATGAGTCAGCTGATTATTTTATCCATACATTATAGGTGGTGTTGAATCAGGGTGATATTGTGAGAGGAAATAAGATGCTATTATTGAATAAAACATGACCATCGCATTTAAAATCGATGTCAGTTTTATACCTCTGTGGTGTTTAGTGTAACACCATGAATGTGTACTTCCTTATAACTGTACATTTTAATAACATTGATACACGTTACATAATCAACAGTTTGATAAAAATAAGTCTTAATTTCTGTAATTGTGACAGGCTTTCACACCAGTTTATAGGTTATATTACTGTATATCACAGGTTGAGTGAGGATGATTGACATTTTAGCTCTGGTATATTGACTTATGTTGCTTTAATACAGCAGGGTAGCTGTCACATTGTGCACTGTAAATGACAAACGCACATAATGAAAATAATAGCAATAATTGCAACTATTTTTGTGCTGGGAGTTGTAGCAGCAAATACCAAACAAATATAGTCATTTCTACCAGATTAATATTGCTCTTTTTATTTCCTGTTCACGTCCAAGTGTTAAGTACTGACAACACGTGGGTGAAGAAATGGTACCAGGTACACTTTAAGCAGCAACACAAATCAGTGCAAGAAATAATTGTCCAGTTCAAAATTACTCTGTAATTCAGTTTATTGCAAGTCACCGTATGTGCACCTTTTCACATAGTTGGAGAATGTTTTCGTCTATGTTTCATATATCTGTGGGCCCCTCACCTGTTCATGAAAAGTGATCTGGGGGTGTGATAATAGGGGGTCCTGTGAGTGACAAAGCATGATATGGGGACACCATCATGAATGGGGTCCGTAAGGGCCAGACGTTGGCCCTCTGATCATACTTCCACGTGACATACAGGATTCAAAAAAGCAATGAACAGTTTCTCTGTCTCTGTATAGGAAGACCTATTAGTCTATATGTTATCAGATTACCTATACACAGTTTAGACTTTATGAGCTAGTATTTTGAATATCAAATGTAAAGTGATTTCAGTGTATTAGTTGAAGTTGAAGAGCCAAGCAGTGGACAATCTGACAAGAAAATCAGTGTACACCAGTAAACTAATGGTGTGGTCATTTATCTATCTCGAATTTCATCTATCTAGTTTGTGATCAATCAACATTGACATGGGCATAATTTGCCTGTAATGAAAATTGAATTTTTTGACAGTTTCGGTGAAGTTACGGTGATTTAGAGAGACGTAAATGTGCTTCTGTCAGTGTGAAGTTACGGTGATTTAGAGAGACAGTAAATGTGCTTCTGTATACAGTATGTATATTTGGTATCATATCACAAACTCTAAAATGTAATTAAATTTCAATGTGTTTTCCATTTTGCTGGTAATGTAATCCTGATAAAGTAACTTAATTAGGTCAAAGTTAAGGTTCTGGCAGATATTCTATGAGGGCCACCTAAGATTTCTTTTGACATGATATAAATAAAATTAGTCGTGAAATACGATTGGTCAGTTTTAAATAAGGTAGAGTCCAGGTGTGAAAGTTGACACCTATCTTACTGTAAGCCAGCTGTAACCTCCCTTAGGCTTCTTTTCAATGATAGTTATCTCCCTTGAAGAGCCAAAGGGTTTTTTAGTGCAAATAACTTTATTGCAAATAATATTTACATAATTTATGATATTGCTGCCTGGAGGGGGGAAAATGCGTAACATTTATTGTAGGTCAATAGAATAATCAAGTTTCTCACCAAAATTTTTAATAGTTTGATCAAGATAGGTCACTTGGACAATGGTTTAAATGAAAATATGTGTGCAATATTACCAGATGAAATAGATATCAAATTAGAGCATCGGGACATAGTCGTTATTGCATGATTTATTGTGATATATCTGCCTGTCTTTCACGTAATTAGCCATAGATGGATTGCCGGGTTTTATTAACATTGTGCAGTCATTCATTTAACAAACAAGCTCTGAAGTAGAAATTGGATGGATAATTACGTATACATGTCATGATGTAAGTGACTATTTCACTGTTTTTTTTATGAAGTTTCAATTTAATGCTCTCCATTGTTAAGAAGTGGATACAATTTTTTGCAGGAGAATTTCGTTAAAAAGCATGGAGGGTTTTTGCAGAGTGTTACAATCTTGAATGTCAGACTCAGCCATTGGTTACATTCCTGCCCTATTACATGCATACTACTAAGGGTTTAGGTTAAGGGCTCATCAAACCCATTTTTGAACGGCTGTTGCACTCATACAAACATTGTTATTTGATATATACTCCAAAACATTATACACTCAGTAGCCCAAAATGCTGTACTAACAATTATTTCAAACTAATTTGTGTAAAAAAGTAATAGAAAATGTACAGGATATTTTACTGCATTGGACAATTTTACTGTTAGTTTACAGTGACTATTTTTACAGTCAGAAAATCACACACTTAGAAACTTGGTAAAAGTTATCACCTGTCATCAAATCATTATTAGGTTTCTCCATACCCTTATATCAAAGTACCACTGTAAAGTTTCACCTCAGTCTAGGTAGTAATGACTAGTTTCACTGCTATAAAGTAGCACTGACAAGTTTCTGTGTTTGTAGCTCTCCTATAATTATTGTCATCATTGATATTGCATGATACTTTTGAACTATTTTCTCAGCTTTTTATGCAGATGGAGGGAGTACAGTAAAGTGAACTGATGCTGTAAAAGTTTCTGGTCAACCTGGGAATGTGGTGTTAGGAGGCAAGGATAGAACTTTAGGTCCGCATGCTCAGACAGGGCATTTAATTCGTACTTGATAATTAAGAATCTGAGTATTTAAAAGATTGTATTTACATAGACTGAAATATAGAATGAAGTTTACAAAGATAATAGTACATTGACAACGCCTACACCCAGTGCCTACAGGTTAAAAGCAAGTGCAAAAAGTGGTCTGAATTCCATTTAGCCTACAGTTAATGTTTTTCTATCATAACTGTTGAGTATACTGATGGATGTGTGAAAAAGCTATTAAGAGACAGTCTTCAAGGAGGCCTTCAGTGTATCTTAAATGATTAAATGTCGCAAAGGAGGTATGTCAGAGGCTTCTATGAAACAAATTTTTTGTTGAACTTAACTAATTTGAACAGGGTGTTTCAGTTTCACAAGTTTGACATGTTTTTGGAAGATTTTGTACCCAACTTTGAGAGAAAATTCCTTCTAAAATTTAGTTCATACCTTTTCTGAGAAGAGAGTGGTAGTTTGGCCTTGTCTAACATTGGTTCAAGAATTGATGACTGTAACAGATGGTCTAACTCTGTATGCTTTAATTACGATCAGTTTTGCATGTAGCTATAAAATCCAAAAGGATGACAATAGTACAGGTTTTTCATCACAGCCTGTACCATTGAATAAAGTTGTAGTGAGCTTTTTGCAACATGCCTATAGCACCAAGAAAATAATACCGGTTAATTTTCTGCTTTGATTAGATATATTCTTTTGATGTGACGGGTTATTATTAACCTGCCCTAATTTTTCACTCCCAGAATAAAGAAAATTATATATAATCATCCAAAAAAGCATGATGGAAAGTTGAAAATTACATGTTACAGGGTTTCAGTAGCCTTTAATCATAACAGAGGTTTCTGCTATAACTGGAGTAATATAACCATGTCGTGGGATGAAAATTGGTTATAAATGATGAAAAGAATCTGATATAAAATTGCTAAAGAATCAGCGTTTCCATAGACCTGTTTTTTGCAAGGTTTTTATTTTTGCGAATGAAGCACTTTGCAAATCAAGAAACATGTTAAAATGATTATATATAAAACAGTGATTGTGAGTGAATAGATAATTTAACAGCGGTATATACTAGTGCTAATTTGAACAGTGTGAGTGGTAAAGTAGCCAAAGTGTCAGGGATTCCCATGACTAGGGCAAAGAAAAGGAATGACAAAGATTCTGTCTCCTGATACAATACATCCAATGTTTCTCTAGATTTTTTAGCTATATTGGTTAGTAAATGGGAATAGGACTTGGTTAAGTTTACTCGGACTGCTTAAAAGGAAACCAGAAATTCAGTACAGCACAGTATTTAGTTTAGTTTATACTAATTTATTTTATCTCTATTGTGAAGAAAGATTGTAGCTTATCCAGTCACTCTAGAGTCCACTTCGTGGAAAAACCAGTACTGTTGTCATATGAGGAGGTACAGACGTGACCCCAGTGAGGCTCTAGTATTCTTGGTCTGGTATCAAAGGATTTGCTTACTCTGTCTCTTTTTTTAGCTCACCTGGCTATGCCAGGGTGACTTTTCAGATCGATGATTGTCCGATGTACCATCATACATTTTGATTCAAATGACATACTCCTCTGAAACATCTAGGCCAAGTGATAAAACTATGCTTTAGGAATATTCCTTGCATAAAGCTCTAAAAATTGTTCAAAATTTCTTGACCAATTCCATATGCAGAACTGACTGATTGCTAAATCAACTTAAATAGCTAAACTTTTAATAATCTATACTTCTCTGAAACCACAGGCTAGACTTAAAATATTTGGCACTTTTGTCTAGTGACCTTTACCAAGATTATTATGTTTTATTTCATGGTTACCCAAGGTAAACCATGGTCCCCTTTTGGGGCTTTTAGTTTGCATTAGGCAAATGGTAGGAAAAACTTTAAAAATCTGCTATCTCTGACACCACAAGGCCAAGAGCTAAGATATTTGGCATATAGCATTGTCAAGTACCTCAACCAAGAAATTTGAACAATTTATGTCCCAGTCATCCAATATCACCATTTACCGGGGTCACTTAGGTTTAACTTTAGTTGAATATATAGTAAAATTTTTAAAAATCTTACTTCTCTGAAACCACAAGGCCTAGAGCTTAGATATTTGGCATGTAGCATTGCTAGTGGACCTCTACCAAGATTGTTCAAATTATGAGCCCCTTACCAAAATTACCCCTAGGGTGGTCACTTAGTTTTACATAGGCTTATGTAAATAAACTTTAAAAATCTTCTTCTCTGAAACCACAAGGCCTAGAGCTTAAACTTTGGCATGTAGCATTGGCTATTGGACCTCTTACCAATATTGTTCTTATGCCCATGGTCAAAATTGACCTGGCCCGTGTCACTTAGTTTTACATAGGCTTATATAGGGAAAGACTTTAAAAATCTTCTTCTCTGAAAGCACAAGGCCTAGAGCTTAGATATTTGGCATTTAGCATTGGCTAGTGGACCTCTACCAAGATTGTTCAAATCATGACCCCGGTCAAAATTGACCCCCCACAGGTGGTCACTTAGTTTTACATAGGCTTATGTAGGAAAAACTTTAAAAATCTTCTTCTCTGAAAGCACAAGGCCTAGAGCTTAGATATTTGGCATGTAGCATTGGCTAGTGGACCCTACCATGATTGTTCAACATTATGACCCCGGTTGATCATTTACCTGCAGGGTCACTTAGTTTTACAGTGGCTCATATAAGGGAAAACTTTAAAAATCTTTTTCTCTGAAAGCACAAGGCCTAGAGCTTAGATATTTGGCATGTAGCATTGCCTAGTAGACCTCTTCAAAGTTTGTTCAAATTTTGCCCCTGGGGTCAAAATTGACCTTTGCCAGGGGGATCATTTGTTTTACAAAGGCGTATATAGGAAAACTTATTTGGTATATAACATTATCTAGTGATCTTCCACCAGGCAAGTGGACTTGTACCAAGGTGAGCGATATAGGGCCATCTTGGCCCTCTTGTTACATTACAGATTTAAAAAATACTGTTTCCGAAATACCATCATTCCTTATTTTCAAACAAATTACTTAAAATCAGTCCAGCATAAAACCTGCTTTAAATATTGCTTTAAATCATTGTAAATATTTCTTTGACACAATTTCATATGTAAATTGACTGATTTTAAATCACTTTAAATTGCTTAATGTTTTGATAATGTATAAAACTTGAACCAGATTTAAAATTTTGGGTAACCTTTTTTCACTGTTTACAAAATTATTATGTTTTATTTGCATGGTTAAGGGTAAACCATGGTCCCTTTTTTTGGGATTCTACTTCCATTAGGTGGTCAGATAACTTCTGTAAGGTAAATAGTAATAGCAGGTGGCAAGAACCCGGTTTGTGATATCGTATAAAAAGTCCAAATAGAAATTTGAACAATTTATTCACAGTCATCCACATCCATATTTACTCTCATGAGGTCATAACTTTAGTTGAACTATAAATACTTTTCAAATCTATAACTTGATTCAAACACCTTAGGGATTTGACTCGGTGAATGTTCTTGTGGCCTGAATACCCTAAATACCCCTGTTCTAATACTTGAAATAGAGTGTGCAAGAGCTTTCAGATACTACAAAACTTTCTGTATGTTCTTTTTGTCTTCAACTGTTTGCTTACATGTTCAGCTGGCTCTGTGCTTGGAGTTTAACTGCAACATTATCTGAAAGACATTCTGCATTTAATATGTGAAAGACATGTTGGAGTAACTGTTTATTTTGTAGTATGGAATTCGTTTTCTGAAATACATTTTGCAATTGATCATGGGGTGAAAGGTACATTATGTGCGTTGGTCACTAAGTTGAAGTACATAATGTGCAGGACATTTCATGGTTGATAATATAGTTCAGGAGTACAATGTTCATTATGTGAAACACTTTTCACAGTTGATCATTTAGTGCATAGTACATTTTGCAGTTGATCATGTAGTGCATAGTACATTTTGCATTTGTTCTGTAGTGCATAGTACATTTCGCAGTTGATCATTTAGTGCATAGTACATTTCGCAGTTGATCATGTAGTGCATAGTACATTTTGTAGTGCATAGTACATTTCGCAGTTGATCATTTAGTGCATAGTACATTTCGCAGTTGATCATGTAGTGCATAGTACATTTTGTAGTGCATAGTACATTTCGCAGTTGATCATGTGGTATGTAGTTTATTTCGCAGTTAATCATTTAATACAGAGTTGGAAAAATATGTGACTCTTCAAATTTACTGTTTTCACTTCTACAAAAACGGAAAGATTAATGAACTAAAGGACTTCGGAACTGGATTGATTGATAATATCAAGTAGGTCTTCAGAACTAAAGAGGGCTTTAAAGAAACATATAAATAAAAAAAACAAATGCTGCATTCCAAGTTTGACCTCTAATCTGTATGCTTTTAGAATTGTCATGTAATTTGTAGAATAAGCAGGCCACAGATCTAAGTAAATAGTGAAAGTAAACAATTTCAAGCAGTATTTTCATTCCTGTGTCAAGGAATAAAATGTTGTTTATATTGAGCAAATAAATTATCAGAAATCACTCTATATTTTGCATGTGCAATTTTCATTTGCATTTGCAAGTTTGAATCTCTCCCTTGTGTAGGATATTATGTTCTGTTATATCCCTATGTTACGTTCTGAAATATTAAAGAACTGTTCTGTTTAGTTTTTGTAGGGAGAATTTTTCTTTCAGAAATTTCACTATTTGGAATTTTAAGAGTATTAATTGGAAAAATATATTGGAAAAATATATAAAGTTTGCTGTGAAGTTGACATTTTGGTTTTTCGATCACACAGATGCATTTTGAAGATCAAAGGCAGATTCAAATTTAAAGTGACCATTGACTCATACAAATATAGGACATCATTGTAAGTCAGTTTGACTGTGTTTGTATGAAGTTTAGAAGTAATCCACAACTTTATTGGGCGTGGGTCGACATTTTGAAGTATCGTACGCAATATTATTAGCGTGATTGTTGACCGAGTGGATAAGAACGTTTGATTTTGTGAAAATATGGCAGTCTGATGAGTGTCGATTGGTCATTTATTGGTGGGATACCATACTGGTCGAACATTTCAAATCGTGTTATTCTTTCATGAAGGATATTTATATCAGTGTGAAAAATAAGCACTGATAAGACGATTCCGACATTTTGTTCTGATGTTTTCATAGCCTTTGGATATAAGGTGTGAATCATTTGAAATTGTTTTAAATTTATTTGCTTATTGTTGGCAGCTTTTTGTTCTGGGAATCAGATTTTTATCACACCTTCCAATAAATCTATAAAATTCATGATTGGAACATTGTATATATACATGACTCACTATAGCCGGGAGCACGATTTGCAGATATAACATGACAAAGGATTAGTCGGATCTATTTTTGAAGATCACAAGTTTCAGTTCAAGATGAAACTTTGTGGTGTTTTTTGGCATCATGGGATAGAAGTAGGAATGTAACAATGGCATCAGTGATAAATGTTTTTTATGTCATATCCTGGATTTCTGGCTATTTAGAGAAATTTCATTACAATTGCTTGACTAAGATGTCTATAAATTATCATCCTGTTGTTGTTTTTTATCAGATTTGTTATTAAGTCAGAAATCGTGCTTCATTTTGAAGTCTTAAACTCCTGAATTTTATAGTTGGATATAATTAAAAATGCTTTAAATTAAATGTTTGAACTAGCACAGTTTTTGGGAGTGTTTAAAATACAAGGTAAAGGGTATGGTGTGAGACTGTTTAACACTTTCGACATTTAGAATAGATAATAAAACATGAAAAAACATAAGGACTAGGGTCTTTGCAAAGTGATAATTGAAAGGAAATTCAGAAATTAAATTCTACTTTGAAGATCTAGATAAAGGGTGTTCTGGCAATGTCTCTGCTATTCCTGGAAAATGTAATACATGTTCAGGTTACCTATCTGTTTTTGAAGCTTCATGTATATCATATTATTTAATTCGTAAAAACTTAAAATTGATAGTAAAATTATTGAAATGAATTTGCAGCATTAAAAAAAATGTTCATAGATTATTTGATTTGATTTGATTTTTGACTTTCACCAGATTTATTGCATCAGCAGATTATTATTTTTTTATTACCATAAATTCATATGCAAAAAAAAACAAAACGTTTTCTTCATTCAAATTATCTGATGATAATGTGTTGGTGAAAGCAATTTATTCAAGTTATTTCTAGAAGTGTTTTTCTCCGAATTGGAACACATAACTTAAAACAAATTGGCGTCTTGTAGTTAGGACAACCACGTGGGGAATAGTTAAGTAGGGAATAGTTAATTGTTTCTGCCGTAGTCTGAATTAAGTTGGGCATTATGGGGCTTGTCACACAGAGTTCGTGACAAAATGTTGATTACTGTCATAATGCTGCTGAGAATTCACCTAACATAATAAGAAACAATATTTTTATAGAAAATAAGGAAAAACAGTGCAAGAAGTGTCATGCATGTGACAACAAGAGCACGTGTAAGAGGTCAAGGTCACAATGTGACGGCATGTGACATCTAGAGCACGTGTCCTGTTCACAACTAGGAGAAATCTATTTCATAGACAATGGCTAAGCAAGTATCTACATATTACAAGCTGCATTAATTTTAGAAAGAACATTTTTTATCTTATCTGACAGCTCTCTTAGATTGTCTAGGGTCATGTAGCAGCCATTATTGTCAGAACTTCTTCATGAAATGCAAGTCATGAGATCTATAATATTTCAAGTGATAATACATTGATACAAGAAGAAAATGATCAAAGAAAAATAGAAACAAAATCATTCTCAAATTTCTTAGGTTATCTTTCAGTAATATTGCATTAATGATCTGATATGGTTGTAGTTAGGTGTTTAGTGGGTGCTGGGTGGTTATTTTGGTCAATAAATCAGAACCAGACTCCCTCCTCTTGGTGCATTGACCCGAGGTTAGGGTTACAGATAAGTGGCTGGTTAGGTTATCATACAGATACCTGGGAAATGATGACCCCAGTTTGGTACTTACTGTGTACAAAAGTGTTTCAGTTTTAAAACAACATCTGTTTTTACAAGTGGAAGCTAATTTTTTATACAAATTTCTAATTTTGAGAATTTCTAAATTCGTGGCAGAAAAAATAATGGAAAGTTCTGCATATCTCAAAGTAAGTCAAAAATCATAATGTAAGACAAAAATGGATTTTGCAATTTTAAGTTTTTTGCTGAATCATTGCTTTGACAGTTTTCGATTATTGCCATAGTGACAACAAACCATACAAGTGGAATTAATTTTCTCATTTTTCTCAGGGACTAGCATTGCAAGGTATTAACATTACTGTATAACACAGCCCAGCTCATTACATGTCTGGAATTGTGAGGAGTTATATTACAGTTGTTATTACAGTTATCGATATCAAACTTAAATTTTCCTTGTTTGGAAATGTGAACAACAAAGGCTATATTGAGAACTCTATTGATTACGCAGCGATTCCTTAATTAAGCAATACTTCAAATTAAAGAGCAGTCACAGGTGACTCATTGTCAGCAGAAGCTTGCATGTTGCTGGCCAAGCTCTTACAGAAGATTGATTTATTCAGGGATGAGCAGGTCGCATCTGGTTTCATTGCATTTTGCAAGGAAAATTTTGTATGGAAAGATTATTCTTTTCCTAAAAATGTTATAATTTTTTATGGGTGCGAGTTTGTATGTATTATGAAGTTGTCAACAGTTTTACTGCATAAATAAACATTTTTGATAGTTCATAAAATAATTTCTCTAAAGCTGACCTGATACGGACATCATACTGACCAAATGTTCAAGTATCAAAACAAATTACAAAGTTTTTAAGTTGTCAAACAATTATCGTAAACGAAAAACGAAACGTCAAAGCTTACATTTAGCAATTTTTCAAAGATGTGTTATAGAAAATCCTATACTTGAATAACAATAGGAAAACTCGATATTGAAAAGGCACTTTTAATATTGTGAAAACAGTTACGTATTTCTTAAAGGACAGGTCCAGGTCATTTAAATTTCAAAGATACTATCATAATATTAAAGATTATGGATCAAGCATTTTAGGATTTAATTTAATCCGTCTTATTTTCAGAAGTATCTAAAGACCATAGTCTTGTTCAAATATTTCGCTAAGTTAGATATCTGAAATGTGGCGGTCATGTCACACTATCTTTGCATTTGGAAGAGTTTGCATGTTGTACAAACCACTTTTATATTTGTGAGTGGTCTGTAGGTAGGAATGGATTATTTTGGAAAATGTAGATTCATTTGTTTTACTTATTTTCAGAGTCTTGACAATGGGAAAAAAATGTTATGAATTCTTTTTTTATTAAAATAATAAGATGAAATTAGAATACAGACTGGTCTAGAGTTTGCTTCTATTAGTGTAATCAGGAGCTAGTGTGACTTGTGGATCCCGTGCAGTATTTGTTAAAGCGGATGAAAGTTTAATATTTTCTTGAACTATATAACTGTAGAGGGATTATAAGGAATGAGTGGTCTCACAAAACTGGAGATATTTATTATGGATCTACATGAAGCTTTTGTGAAACTGTGTTTAAGGAATGGCAAAAAGGGAAGTGGCCGCAAAAGGAAAGTTACGAAAGGTGAGATATTTTTGTCGTACAAATTGCTTCCTGTATGTCAGGGTGATCAGTTTTTTTTGTGACAACAAAAATTTATGCAGGGTCTTAAGAACTGCTCTACAGCCATAAAAATCATCATAAATGTTTTGGTATTAATCATCATCTTTATCACTGTGAAATCACTTGTTTGAGTCACACGCATTCTACGGCAGAGGTTAGAATGATGTAAAAGCTGAACTTTTCTTTGAGTGTCTGCCTCCTGAGGTGTCGGAAAGAAACGTCAGACATTGCAGAAGACCCAGTCATACAACATTGAATGAGAAAAGTTTTTGTGCTAGCATTTCATTGCTCACGATACGTACATGTGCTAAATTTAGTCATCTTAGACCAAGGCGTAGGTGCATGCTGTTAATCACGTTATGCATGTGCCTAATTGCATGAACTTTTGAATACTTCCATTTGCATATCAGCAGAGGACTTATTCTGAGAAGAAGTTTTTCAGTGTTTTTTAGACTGTAGAGTTGTATAAAATGTACAAGATTGCATCAAATGGTATAAACAGTATTGTATTTTCCCATGGACCCCCATAGTTCACATACATAAGAATTGTACAACATTGGCTACATTTGTAGGATTTAGTGTCCTTTTTATCCTAATAAGTTCTTTGATATTACATACTGGGATAATCTGCGACACCTGGGTAATGGCTGCCAGATAGTAGTAGCCACTAATGCATAGAAAATCCTCAAACAAACAAGTAAAATCGGCTATCGGTTTAATCATTTTAAAACTTGGCGGTTAATCCATATTTAACCTAGTCGGAGAACAAGTGCTAGAATTAAAGGAATTCTCTTTATTAACGCCTCTCACATGCTGAAAATCTCCTTCAGTTCTGCTGATGACAATAATTCTAAAACCTTGAGAGAGCTGATGTCAAATGAATTAAACACCCACACAGACAACTCTCTTTTGCTGATAGTGATAAATAAAACAGAGATTTTCTTGGGAATGAAATGTTGAATGGCTTGATGACTTTATTACAAGTGAGGATTAGGAAATACTGGTAGTGCTTATGGTTTTTTTCATGAAAGGTGAATCAATGTGGCTTTCTTAACAATGTCTGATAGTGACTTCACCATCAGGCCGTTCCACAAATGGAAAGGAAGAATCGCGTTCATTTGTTTCGCTAGAGGCCCTCTTCGCGTAAGCTTTATTTTTATTAACGAATGATGTGATGATAGTGAGACATCAATTATTTCTCTAGCATTATACAGCATCAAAATTTGTACCATTTCCGTTAGCGCAGCAAACATTCCTTCTAATTGACTAAACCTGTCCTACTATTTCTTTGTTGAAATGGTCGGAATATCCATGTGTTCAAATGTTTACACAGACTTACTTTGCAGCTTGAATGACCAATGCTTGACTCAATTTGTAAACATATTTATAATCGATTGTTTGTAATCGATTGTTTGGTAAACTTGACCAGATATCAACTTGACGTTGTAGTGAATTGTTTATCTGTGTTAGTATCAAACATGGCAACAAAATGAAAGTTGATAGTAAATGAAGAACCCTATCAGCTCTTATTGGAGACCTACTATGGCCCGAATTTTGAGGCAGCCATGTAAATTGGGAAAAAGTTACAATTTTATCATGGCGTGCTGAACTTTTGACTGGTTATTGCTTACAAACATGGTGATAAACTAATCATAAACAATCATAATTTTAGAAGGAACTTAGGTAATGTTATTCAAACTTTGATAAACGTATGAAATCCTGTACATGATCTGAATATGTCTCGGGTCTGATTGATTAATTTTTTGTATAAAGGGAGGTAATTTAGAATGAGATGATGGTTTATAGATGTGAAAAATGAAATTAATAGCTTTTTAATAATGTAATGAAATAAAATCTATGTGTTCTGTGAGGTGTGGGAGGTGGTGTGTTTTCAAGAGGAATGTAGAGATTGTTGTCAAGGTCATTTGACATCATGTTAACAGATAAAATCCATTAAAAACAGTAGTTGGTCTAGTTTCTCATTTGACAATGACAAGGATCCACAATCTGACACCAGATAATGAAAATTATTGACATATCCATATTTATCCATATTTAATATCAGGGTGTGCCTTTACACATATCATATCATACACAACCAAAGTATATTACTAACCGAAACCTTTTATTTGTTTATTTAAAATCAGATTTTCTATATAGGCCTAGAATAGATAAAACCTGAATTTGTATATGATCATATTTATTGGTATTTATTTACATTAATCTAATGCGATTTATTATTTCGATACCTGGACTGGGAATGCAATGCATCATTTATTTTCATAATCATTAAAATGCATTTCTGTAATGAAATAATTGCTTTCAACTTTAATTTCGAGGAGTTTGTGTAAAATCATCATTATTTATATGAAAGTAAAACTTTTTTTCCATAAACACGTGCAATAGTCATGTGAATGGCATTCAGACTGAAAATGTGGGGAAAAATCTGTGTAGTAAATGATACATTGAGAGAGAAAAACAGAAAAACTGATGTAATGACATCAGGTATGATGTCATGAAAATTTAAATGCAAAAAAACAAAAAGCAATTAAATATTGTAAATTGACCATGAAGGAGTTTAATGGCTTATAATAAAGACCAGAACAAGTTTTATGTTACAGCACACATTAAGGACATTATTACTGCTATTCAGAAGGGAGACAGTCATTTGCAATATATATCTTTCCAGTGTGCAACATTTTAAGAATACAGTTTTACCTGCCTTACACAGCCAGTCAAAGGAATCTCCTGTTAGTGGCCTTTTAAAAAGGTTGGAGGCTGAACAAGGGTCTTTCTGAGACAGGTTATTGTTCATAACAGTATTTACTGTAATGTCAACAACTGAAGACTTGAAGTCATCCATTCAAATATGTAAAATATTTCTTTGTATATTTCCAGAAATTGAAGCAATAGAGGCATGTAGATGGCTCCGAGAAACAGGCTTTCCGCAGTATGCTCAGCTGTATGAAGGTAAGAACTGTGCTTTGAACTGATATAGTTTACAGAACTCTGACTGAATAAGAGGGAAATAGATTTGGTGTTGTATGTTGAGTTGTTTGTCCATCAATCCTGCCAGAGTTAGTCTAAGATATTGTATGTGGTATATGAATTTGTTCAAGGATTTGATAGTGGTGACTAGTTAATAGTCAAGGTTGTGGTTTGAGCAGTGATTCAGCAAGGTTTGAGTTTGAGCACCAAATCGGCAAGATCTTGGTTTGGACAGGTAGCAGACAAAAGATGTATAAAGTTTTCATTTAGAAGCCTGTTGGGCCTGCTAAAATAAGCCAGTTTTACTATATACAGTAGTTTAAATGAGTGACAAACAGATTGTATATTGTGAAATATGATAGGTAGGTAAAGTCTTTAATGAATGTTGAATGTTTTTTCATGGTCATGGTGTACTGCCTGAATAATGACAGGAAGGTCATGCTGTATACCAGAGAAGGAAGGATTGGTAAACACTTCCATGCTCATTATTTTACTCAACAAAGGACACCATGTTGTAGTTAGGGGTAGAGGTGACGCATTCAGTTAACAGATCGTTTTGCACCCGAATGCGGTTCAGTTTATCCATCTAACACAGGCTTTGGGGGTTAAAGATGGGCTTGACGATTGAAATGAACATGAGATTTGTCCCCTGAAAGTGTTCAATCCTTTATTTAAGCTATTTTCCACAATAGCCTTGTAGATGTATAATAGATTCAGAATTTTGTTCAATAATTCTCACCATATAAGTTTAAAACCATATTCATTTTACATTAAAAAAAATGGATTTTACATTATACTCCTTTAGATTGCTTCTTCCACCATGTGTTTCTGCTCTGATCATTGTAGTCAGTGTTTGTTTTCCAAAACCATTGTTAATCATTGTTCAGCTTGCTAAAGGATGTTTTATGATGGTTGAACTGTAATTGTACATCTGGATGAAGTTGACATTGTCGTTTATTCAGCAGACATGTTTGCCATATCTATCTATAAGTGTTACCATTTTACAGCAACTCTCTCTACATCAGACCTTTGGCCTTGCAATACTTTGTAGGCGGCTGCACTCTCTCTCTGACGTTGTCCTTAAATCCAAGGAGACACTCCTGTTATGCCCATGCTTGTTTACCGTCTTCTGAAATTCCTGGAAAATTGTGAAATATGAATGTAAATATACCAATTATAAAGCACAGTCAACTATTAATGGCCATTTTCTAAATATAGTTTACTCTTACGCTCTTCCTTTTGTTTAGACATGATAATTAACATCAAGGATGTGATAATTGGCGATGTTTTGCCTAATAAGGAAATTACATGTCCGTATGCTAAATTTAACTTTGTTATTGTTAATATAAGAAAGTATAAATATTAGTGAGGTATTATTTTTTCCGGAATTACATGTGTAATATCTAACACGTTCTTTGATCTCGAGTGTTTGTTTGTATGGTTGGACTCTAAGTCTTTCATGTTATTCAATTTGTAGGAGATACGAGGATTTTTAACGGATTAGACATAGAAGGTTTAAATAATAAAAGCTCTGGACATTGTGTCAAGTTATCAAAATTTCACCAATAAAGGTTTTGTAGCGCGGATTATGGAATTAGAGCTGTGAAAGTTTTATTGACCTGGGCTGGGCAATGACATCAAAAATTTGTTTTTACCCAGTTTTGACATGCTGGGTACCGGACTTTGTAATGAAAGGTTGGTGAATATAAAGTCTGTTTACTTTTAACAGATTTTCAAAAATAGAGAAGTCAGTAAACTTGACAGAATGTCTAAAACTACAAAACACTGACAAAATAAAGGTAAATGACATTAAAAACAAATTTTTTATATAGATTGGTTAAGTGACTTCTTAAGGGAGAGGAAGAGAAATTTTGTTGTTAATCTTGCAAAATTGGGAATACATAAATCAACGTTACTTAAAGGAAATGAAAACGTATAATACAGGCAATTTTAAAGGTACTTGAATACTTACTGTTTTTGCTTTGGGATATTTTTCTTCTATTTCGTTGTATAAAGGTGAATTAGGATTGTTCCAAGATCTCTTACTCTGATAACTTCGCTTTCAATTGATATACATTTCGTAGATTTCCTATCGGTCATACACAAATATTATTTGATAAAATCTTACGATATGTGATATCTAACCAAATATGTGCACTATTTTCTTAAGCTGTTTGACATGCTTGTTAACTCGTAGGTCTATCAAATTCAGTTTCGTCAAGTAAGTGATGGTAGTTTCACATTTGTTCTATGTAGTTGCCATGAAAACAACATTCTTGTACTGTGAAAGGATATCACTATTTTATAGAGAAGATGTTACACTTTGTTCTTACAGTAATTCTATCACATTTGAACATGTTGAGGGGAGAAAAAAAGTGAAAGGCTGTTAATGAAAGATGTAGATTTTTTGTTTCATCATGTAATTGTGGTTGATGATCTGTTTGTACTTCAAAAATGTCATGCAAGTTTGTAAGTGGATCTGTGAATGTGATAGTTATATATGTAACTGAATCCTTGTCAAGCAGGTTTGTTTTCATGCATACAAAAACTTTTCTTTTTCTTTGTCTTGCAATCAAAGTTATGTAAATTTTTATTACATGTTCCTGTTACAATTTTTTGCAAGAGTTCTGTAAGTTGTTCTTGAAATTGTACAACTATTAACTGCGTCTTTTCCATTTAATGATCATTGGTCATTATAGTTCTAGTAAATTTAAATGAAACTTCTAAACTCTATTTCGAATGATCAAATTTAGGCTTTATCATAGTTTACATTACATTCATGCTCATCATCAGCAACATGTTCATGTGCAGAAGTTGCAGTATTGATCTTTCATGATGTATCGAGAACTCCAAAGTCACGTTATTGATATTTTAAGTTCATTGGCTAATCAACGTTTAATAGTTGCATGATTTTCTAGCTGGATTAATATAAAAAAGGTGGGTGTTTGTCGATGAAACTTTGTACAGCAGCTGTTGAATCGTATTGATTTTCCATAAAACGCGGAGCTGATACAATATGTATAACGGGAGATATTGGAATATTAAACGTCTCTTCTTCGCTTCACTTCTTGTTGTCCTTGTTAGGATTTCTTACGAAGGGTTTGAAATGGGGACATATTTTGGGCGTTGTTGATGCATTTATTTTTCTGTAGTTTGTTGTAGTGTGTCGGAAATTGTTCATGGAGTTGATAGTTGCAGTAGGTATGTAAAGTTTATATTGCCATATTAAAATACGTGTTTTTATCATGTCTTGTACTACATATACTATATTGTGGTTTCTGTGGTGGCGTATAATGTTGGTGATGCAATACGGCTTAGCTCACTTTTATGTCAAATGGTTATAAATCTACTAAGGCTGAAAATCTTAATCTTGGAATTATTTAAATGTAAAGTGAGTGAGGTATTAATCAAAAACATTAAGAGTCTTAATGAAGTGAAGTAAGAACTTTGCATTTACACATGTTTTAGAGTAGCTTCATTGGTTTTGTATGGGGTCTGCATTTTACTGGTGTGACTGCTAATGTTTGAAAACATCATGGCAGTGCATTACCAGTTCAATAAAAGTAAATGAGGTGTGCATTGCATGTTCTCCATAGAAGTGCAACTCATTAAGAGTATGTGAATAGCTTGATTCATCTTGCCTTTCAGTATTGCATTACAAATTAAGCTTGTAGGTGAACACTGTGCACTGTTCACTTATTGTGCAGTGATGTTCACAAGTTGGGTGTTAGATAGGACCGAGGTATCATGGGGTATTTCACAGTTACTGTTATTATTTCCATAACAAACACCAAGGATTGGAAGATGGGGATTGTCTGATCTGCCTTGACCTCTAAAGTGGGTGTGAGCAGATCGCCTGAGGAGGTTAGGGAAAAAAATTGTTGTAGGTGGAGATTCAGATGACCATTGGCCGTTGATGACAACATTGCCTGCGTGTCACAGCTTTTGACAGGGCAGTTATTGGAGAAGTAAGACATCAATCACAAGGAAGAAGTGGGTGTCTGCAGCAACATTAACCCTCGTCACTTGGTCACGTGACCTCCTTTAAAACAATAGTGTGATCTTTATGCATGTTATAAAGTGAAGTGTCATCTCCTTATAACAGAAAAATATCCTTGTGGAAGTTTTCAGCTACAAGTTTACATGGACTTTTCTAGTCCAAGTCGGTAGTTTACAATGTAAACTATGAGTACCCCATGTCTTCACACATGTCCACCATGTGAGAGAAGGTTCATGGAAAGGTTAATGTTTTTACAACCACAAAATAAAGAAATGATGATACATGATATGTATATCTTTATGTCAATGGAGTGAAGTTAAAGTATAACGAATCTGTAGATGGGTTCATTGGAAGCAAGCAGTCAGAGGACCAAGATGACCCTAGATCCTGATAGTCCATGCACACTCCCTTATGGCATGTTGGACTGATTTCTGTGGCCATACAGAGAAGCATACACAAGTGTGTTGGTGGAAAAGAAGGGGTTTTAAGTTATCAATTCTATTTTCTTTGAAGACATCAGGATTTGTGTTCGAATTAATTTTAAAATTAAGTTTCTGGAAACATAAGAGCAATGGTAAGAATAGTGCGTGTAGAATTGTTCCTTCAAGGTTGGAACAGACAGTCCATGAAATGATGGTCTTTTTGGATCTTGTGCTCTTGGGAACCAAGCCTCAATGGAAAGAAATTCATTTAATGTAACTGGTTTTAAATTTCTATACAATTTCTTGACATACCCTTCTCTGGGGTGGAGGGGGGAATAAATAAAAGACCAAGCAGTTTTGATTTTAAAAAACGGTTGACTGCTAGTAATTTGCATTTGCTGATGGAAGACAAATGTTTACAAAGAGACAAATCTTGTTTCTATGAAGGAGATGATTACACCATAAAATTACTAGATTGATGCATAATGCATTGGAAACAAGCAGTCAGGGGACCAAGATGACCCTAGATCCTGATAGTCCATGCACACTCCCTTATGGCATGTTGGACTGATTTCTGTGGCCATACAGAGAAGCATACACAAGTGTGTTAGTGGAAAAGAAGGGGTTTTAAGTTATCAATTCTATTTTCTTTGAAGACATCAGGATTTGTGTTTGAATTAATTTTAAAATTAAGTTTCTGGAAACATAAGAGCAATGGTAAGAATAGTGCGTGTAGAATTGTTCCTTCAAGGTTGGAACAGACAGTCCATGAAATGATGGTCTTTTTGGATCTTGTGCTCTTGGGAACCAAGCCTCAATGGAAAGAAATTCATTTAATGTAACTGGTTTTAAATTTCTATACAATTTCTTGAAATACCCTTCTCTGGGGTGGAGGGGGGAATAAATAAAAGACTTAGCAGTTTTGATTTTAAAAAACAGTTGACTGCTAGTAATTTGCATTTGCTGATGGAAGACAAATGTTTACAAAGAGACAAATCTTGTTTCTATGAAGGAGATGATTACACCATAAAATTACTAGATTGATGCATAATGACTGAATGACTGTCACACATGACTGTGACACAGCAGTGATAACATTGCAGTTGCATAAATTAGAGAAACAGGGTAACTTCTGTTGGTTAGTCATCCAAAACAAACAGCTGCTCAAAGAAAAACAAAGGAAAGTTTGGTACCCAAAATGAGACACTGGTACCTGGTTTTGTAAATTAACAGAACAAAAGAGGAAAATTTCAAAAGTGTCCTATCAGGTGATAAGAAGTGCTAGAGTAGGACATGATGACCACTAGTGCCCAGTCTTGTCCTACAGTGCATTAGGTAGTGGCCAGAATAACTGGAAAGTTATTTCTGTCCTACTACTGCATCTATGAATAACTTAAAAGAAAAGCAGTATTTTTGGCATTATATGGCAATGCTATTACATCAGTGAATTATATCATTACTTGTTTAGCACCAAAACTTGGTACATTGACGTAGGCAATTGTTTTGTTTATTAACTACTTCTAGTACAGCTTTGGGACATCCACGCTCGAGAAAAGTAATAAAATAGAGTAACGAGCCTGGTCAATATTGACAGGAATAAATAGGAAATATTATTATGACCACTTTTCTGTTAACTACTTAGAGTACTTCAGAGACTGCTTAGTTACTTTTGTATGCATATTATTCATTCACTTGCATAAATTAAATGAAATGTGGTTTTTCTCCAACTGTTGATGGAGTAAAAGAATACCATGATCTTGTATTAGGGGGAGGTGCCATAGTGTAGAGGTAGGGCAGTAGACTCTTAACTTAGAGGTTGTTATTCACATTTCATCAACAGAACTTTGGTGGAAGTTCTTTTCAAGACCCTTAAAAAGCAGTCATTTATTTACATGTAGTCAATGTAAAACTAAAATTCAATGATCTTTTCAAAATCTCTCATGCTGTAAATTTTGATCATATAAATTGATAATATGCATAAATATTTATGTAACATTGGTCCGAAGCACCCATTTCATTTACTTGTTTGATGTTTGTTATGAAAGTGAAATTTTTTATTGAGTTTCACTAAGTAATTTACACTGATACTACGCTCTGCAGTCACTTCATCTTCTAGTCCAGTGGCTGCAAAACTTTTGTTATGTTGATTTTTGGTCGCACTGTTGTCATAGAAAATGGTGGTCATCATTGGATGTTTTTGTTGACATCATATGATATTGTTTGATAAAAGCCACACATGAAGGACATAATCAACACCTAAAATAACATTGAATTAGTTGCCTAATGAACAATTAAGTGCACAGGTGTCATACCTATACAATAAAACTGTCAATCAACAAAATAGTGCTGTTTCTTTATATATACATTTGACACGCTTGTACTGAATAAACTCTACCATGATGAAACTATTATAACACATAATAAATAACAATACTTGATTATTTCATTTTAAATTTCATAACTTTAATTAATTCGCTGTAATCTATAATTCCAAGAAAACTTTTTTATTTTATTTATTATTAAAAATTTTTAATAATATTTATGTTAGAAGATGCAATTTGACAAGGAGGTCATAGCTGTCACTTGAGGGTTTACACATGTTACTGGTGTAATTATTATTCATATCTGTATAACAATGCACAATTAGTGGAAGGACGTATTTTGGTGCAGTTTTCTTGTGGATCAGTTCTTGTAATGTCACATTGTTCATTTAACTTTGCATTTGTTTTGCACAATCGACAAAAAATTCCCATATAGATAACTTGAAATTAGATACGTTTTGTTAAAACCAAAGGTCTAGACTATGTTCGTATCTTTACTTTGGAAGTTATACAGTGACCGATTTGTGGAGATTGTACTGCAGTTTTGGGCACCATTGTATGTGTTTTTAAAAGGTTTGTTTACCACTGTTTTTGTATTTTTGGTAGTTTTGTTGCTCATAATTATGACCTGTTGGTATATCTATAGGAAATGTGAAAAGTCAAAGAGTTTTCAAAATCCCTTCAGCAGGACAGATTTGCCTAGCATAACAGACTACTTAACATCCTCAATACAATCTTTTGCCATTCTAGCATGTTTGTTTGAATCACCCGACCAATGGTCCAGTTTTCAGATCAGACAGGGTTGTCATATTTAGACAATACGTATATACCAAATGTGTTGTTGATGAAAGTAAGAAGCGGTAAACACAATCAGACCTTGAATCAGTGCAAGGACGTGACAATTGCCGCCTGTAAATGACAGGCTATTCTAGTCTGTTTTCGCCCATTCTTTTATCAGCAGTCATGTTTCATTAATACAAAAATATCACTGATATATAATTATCACCTTCTGTTGTTGGAAAATATAGTTTCTTCTGTCACAGAAGTCTATGCTGCTACAAGGAAGGGCTTTCTTGTATTTATTTTTGCGTCATTGTTGGTTACATGTACGTTGGTGACTTGCGTAATGTTTTGCATCTGGTTTGGTCATGTGTTGGTATATAAGAAGCTGTTACCTTTCAGAGTCTTCAGTTGGCAAAGCGGTTTCACATGAAAACCCATTCATTGAACAATGATTTTGAAGAACTACTGTAAGTTAATGCCTTAACTGACCCTGCAAGGCTCAGTTCTTATTAAAATACAAGTTTCGGGGGCAAAATATTTGGATGAACGTTATTAGTTTATTTGTAATATTTTATTATTATGTGTTTTAGATGGACAGTTCCCGTTGGACATAGAATCAGTTGAGAAGGACCATGACTTTCTTGACAAGGAAGATATACAGTCTTTATTCAGGTAAGCAAACAGTCTACTTAATACTGAAAGAAAAGACGTCTGCTGCAGGATGGATTGCAGAGTTTTGAACTCTTGGGTCGGCAGGTTGTGGAGATGATGAAACTGTTGAATATTCTTGACTAATTGTTTGCATTGTATTTGTTACATTTTGCAAATCTTTTGAAGGGCCATTTCATCACTCTGTTTTTAGCTCGACTATTCGAAGAATAAGGAGACTATTGCACTCGCCCCGGCGTCGGCGTCTGCGTTGGTTAAAGTTTTTAATAAAGTCAAATATCCTGAATACTATCAAAGGTATTGACTTGAAACTCAAAATATATCTTTACCATCAACATCTACACCAGAGGAAACAATCCCCATAACTCTGTTTTGATTTTTGACAGATTTATGCCCCTTTTTAACTTAGCATTTTCGGTTAAAGTTTTTTATAAATTCAAATATCTTGCATATTATCAAAGGTATTGGCTTGAAACTCAAAATATATCTTTACCATCAACATCTACACCTGAGGAAACAATCCTCATAACTCTGTTTTGATTTTTGACAGATTTATGCCCCTTTTTAACTTAGAATTTTTTGTTAAAGTTTTTAATAAAGTCAAATATCCTGAATACTATCAAAGGTATTGACTTGAAACTCAAACTGTATGTTTACCATCAGCATCTACACCTGAGGAAACAATCCCCATAACTCTGTTTTGATTTTCGACAGATTTATGCCCCTTTTTAACTTAGAATTTTTTGTTAAAGTTTTTAATAAAGTCAAATATCCTGAATACTATCAAAGGTATTGACTTGAAACTCAAACTGTATGTTTACCATCAACATCTACACCTGAGGAAACAATCCTCATAACTCTGTTTTGATTTTTGACAGATTTATGCCCCTTTTTAACTTAGCATTTTTTGTTAAAGATTTTTATAAATTCAAATATCTTGAATACTATCAAAGGTATTGACTTGAAACTCAAAGTATGTGTCTACCATCAACATTTACACCTGAGGAAACAATCCCCATAACTCTGTTTTGATTTTTGACAGATTTATGCCCCTTTTTAACTTAGAATATTTGGTAAAAGATTTTATAAAGTCAAATGTTTTGAATACTATCAAAAGTATTGACTTGAAACTCAAAGTATGTGTCTACCATCAACATCTACATCTGAGGAAAAAATCCCCATAACTCTGTTTTGATTTTTGACAGATTTATGCCCCTTTTTAACTTTGATTTTTTTTTATGGACTTAAAATGTATGTTTACTGTCAACATCTTCACCAATGTTTTTGATTTTTGACATTTTATGCCCCTTTTAACTTAGAATTTTGTCACAGTTTTTACCAGACTAACATGGAAATACCCTAAATGGCTTTCTTTTGAAATATCATAGAATAATTATGCAGCATGCAGCGGTCATGCTTTTTTAATTCTATACATTTCAATTTTGAAAAGTTACAAAGTTATTCATGATCAAATTTACAAGGTTATGTATTTCTTTGAAATTATCCCTCCTCCCTCCACTTGGCTTACAGAATCCAGAGTAAGGCTTTGAATGTAATGTACATTTACAAAGGTCTTTGAACAAGTTTCATATCTTTGACCTTAATTCTTACAGACAAATACACAATACTCCTGTTCTTTGACAAAAAACCCATTTTACCAACAACCTTTCGAATAGTCGAGCGTGCTGTCATGTGACAGCTCTTGTTATAAAAAAAATCAAACTCAACTTTTAATGTATCAGACTTTTAATGTATCAAGTTAAAGTTTTATTTTTTAAAAGAATTCATTTATTGTTTCATTTTCCTGGTGTTGCTTTCAAAAGTGCTTTTGTCATGATGACAATTTTTCATATCAATTTTCTACAGTTCTGACCTTGTTTTCTAAGTACCCATTCTATTGAAATATCTGATTTGTTTATAAACTCCTAATAGTATATGTTTGTCTGTCTGACTGAAGTGTGTTTATAAAGTGTGGTTAGATAAGGTAGAAATCGGTTACAAATGGTATCAGGTTTTCTCATTACTTATTCATTACAGAACTTGAAACAACGAAAACAAAAACCTATATATGGAAGAATATAAAGTAGCTCTTTGATCTATGTCCGATCTTATTACAGATTTAATTGAGTTGGTTTATTTTTTGTGCGAATACGTAATCAGGCGATTGATTGGTGACAATTAAATTCCATTGTTTTCACTCTTAATGAGTCAATATATATGGTCAGCCTGATAAACAGAAAGATAGTCAAGTTGCTTAGATACAAGGGAAGTTGTTCTTTACATAAGAAAAGGAAATTGTAAGGAGAGGAAATTGTTGTTTCTGGACTTGAATGGTATCAGTTTCTGAACAGATGTTAGTTTTAATTTGGATTTTTATAAAAGAGTAATTCTACACTTCTTGTTTCATCATCTTTTACATAATTGTCATTGAAATGTGTTTTTGAGTTGATAAAATTTATAATTACTTCAGGGTAAATTTCATTTTTATTTCTAAAGGAGAGTTTGAGATTATTTCGACAGGTCATTGAGGTTAACAAGAGTTAGGACCTCCAAAGTCGACAGATTGAAAAAGGTTGCCAGATACTCTGTGTTCCCTCCAATATGTCAGCTTTAGTTTTGATCACTTTAAATCACCAGGTGTCATTGCCACTTGTTGAACATGATCTGGAATATAAATGACCACTTAAAGCTTCTGTCAGACTGGACAATTGCAACCTCCAACACAATTTCTCCAGTGTCAGTTAACCAGATGCAAGTTAAACTTGACAAGAACTGAAACGAATTTTATACATGGGTAATGTATTCACTGTATGGCTTTCCTGCCTAAGCTAGGGTAAGAGACCGCAATTTTTTTTTAAACAAGCACCTGGTTTACATATTTTTTAAACAAAATTAATAATAAATTAAATGATATTTTTGCTATTGTTGTCATGGTGACTGTTTCTGACTGAGGAGGATGCACGATGTGGGCACTGGGAGAGAAAAAACAAGTTAGATCTCAATACATGATACAATACTTTATTTGTGACAAAATCTGTCTGTAGGTGGAATATCATTATAAGCATCTTGTTATTTAAAACGCAGCATACCCCAATGTCACGTACTGATGTCACTTTCTTCTATTTATAGACAAGAAAATTGGCATTTTTGACCTTGAAATATGACAATTACAGAGAAGTTCGTCACACGTCAATCATATCTGAATTACTTCCATTAAGACCTTAATAAGTATGTCTGAATATTGATGTTCTTTGGCTTTATTTGTTGCTTCTAAGAAATGTCAAATGCCAGTTTCCTGAAATTACGTGCAATTTGTAGGTGGCATAAATATGCCATAGACCACGTAGTGATTACTGTTGGTGCCAGGTCTGACATTTTGAATGAAAGTAATTGTTTGTCATAGAATTTCACACTGAGAATTACCAAAGTAGGCACATTCAAAATTATGTTTCTGACAAATGGCGAGAAAGCTGCCCTCCCAAGGGTATAAAAAGCCGTCCTCTCGGGAGTGTAACAAGTACATCCCTGGCCCTTATATAGATTTCAGTTTCACAGGCTTTCAAATAGTAAGAACATTTTAAGTTTGGAATAAATTTTGGTAGAAAATATTACATGTGTTTCTCAAAACATTGTTGATGGATTTTGATGAAACTTTCTATGAAGCCTTGAATGTCAATAATATTATGCAGATAGATCATTTTGTTATTAATTTGAAATGTCATACAGTCATGTACCAGTACTCAACTTGTTAAAGTACATTGATGTTCTAAGCAGAGTTATCGCCCTTTATTTATTTGAAATGTTGAACAATCATGTACCAGTAATCAACTTGTAACAGTATATTGTTGTGTAGCAGAGTTATTGCCCTTTAATTTTACATGAAGGCATTCAAGAAACATAGAGACTACTTGTTTCTTATTACAAAAGAAAACTTTTGTCATGATTTATACTGTGTTTCGTTCATATTCCCAAGGATAGGTAAAATTGTCACCCATCATTGACACCTGAGAATAGGGTATTTCATTCTGTGATATAAACAAGTAGCTGTTTTAGCAATTTGTTATGGTCTTGCTAAATATGGTCACATTTATTTATATACCGAGGGAGTGATTGTGTTTTATTGACGGTAAACTGTTATTTGATGCCGTTTTCAGAAGTGGTCAAACAAACAAGGTAAATATAGTGACTTGGTCAGAAGATTGCTTTTCTATTTTAAGACAAGATGAAAATGAATATGGATATGTCAGCTGCACAGAAAATATTCTTTTTTCAGTTTCTTTCTAATTTACACTAAGTATGTTTATTATGGCCCTGGTATACATGATAAAAAGATAAAGACAAACATTTACCTTGAGCCTTTGAAGTTCAGGCTTATCAGTGATACTTAAAAAAAACACATACTTCACATGTTTAACAACTACACAAAAAATTAAGGTGTTTGTTGTCCTTGCTTTTTAACTTGAGGGACATTCTTTAATACTATATAGACTATGACAGTATTAGTTTGGTGAGGACATTTTGTCTGATATGGCAGATATTGATGGGAATCTGGACATTTGATTGACAGAAAGTGACAAAAAAAATATATATATAATTTCAGTCATTTACAGAAATATATGAATACTATGATAGTTTATTGTTTCAAGGATTGAAGTCTGCAGATCCTTTATTTTTATCAAATCTAGTTTATCTTTTAATACCACCATCAAACAGTCAAATCCATTTTATTTTTCAGCTCATCATTAAACATTTCAAAAAGTTAATTGTCTGTTTGGATGGAAATAAATCAAGTGTGTTAGGTTGACTTGCAGTTGCCACATTCCAGGGTCATTAAACATATAAACTGTGTTATATCCTTTCCTGCAATTATTCAAATAAGTAGGTAATTGAGGGCTGTAAATTTTCTGACTTGATTTTTATGTCCTGCTTTATTAGATAATTATTTAACTGACCAAAATGAAGTTCTTTGTTACTAGCCTGTCAATAACTTATGGGGTAAGTTAGAGTTGTTACCCTTAGGGCAAACTTGATTGTTAAGAAATTAAAGGTTTTGTGGCTGCATGTAACATGAACATGTTCTTACAGTTCATCACTTTGTCTCTTCCCTCCATGTGACAGGGTTAATGTCTTCAGTTTGAAGATTGTTATCTGTAAAAAGTGTCTTTATCACTAAAATCTTAAAGAAAATTGAAGGAAATTACTTTTTTCTCCCTTTACTTTGGCTTTGTATTTGGTCATGTAAAGTGAAAACAATTTATTGAGTGAACTTTACAATGACATTAACTATTTTCTCTGGTGCTAAAAGTTTGTTATTTCTAAATTGTTGTGGTTCAAAATGTTCTTATAAAACGGAAAAAATGAGGGAAAAAATTTTACACAGAAGTTTGAAAAAGGATTACGTAGTTGAGGAAAATAATAACATTGACTTGGTTGATGTAAGGTAGGAACATATTGCTTAAATTGTTTTAGTGCAAAAATTTACTATTTTAAATTGGATTTTGAAGACAGGAAAAGAAGTAAAGCAACAAAAATATGGCAAGAATTATTTCAAGAAAAATTGCTCACTTAATGTTATTCAATCTTTAAAGTATAATTCCTTTAGTTTAGTTTAGTTTATACAAATTTATTAAATGATTCTGAAGAAAGCTCTGTAGCTTATTGAACCACTCTTGGTTAAGCTCCTTTAATCTAATTTGAGCTAACATCATTCACTATAGGTATATCAGTAACACCAGTTTTGTGGCTATATTTGTAAATCTTTCCCTTTTCATCAGTGAAACCAGTAGGCTAATGCTACCTGATATAGAAACACTTCACACAAGTTGGAGTCACCTTTTAGATAAAGTCAGTTTTATTTGAGATTAATTAATAGTTTGGTCTTTATTTTGTTTGATTGTGTTATCAACATCTTTTTGGGAAAAGGAATACCTTATTATCGTTGTAACAACTTTCCATTCAGACAAATTATGTTGATAAACTTCGATTATCAGTGGCAATGACGTCAATTTGTTTCTTGAGAAACTGTCCATGATTCACAGTGGGTTTTACCTTTAAATGTTTGACCACATTAGCTATTTAACAATCATTTATTTTAGACAGGAGCTTGAAGGGAAGGTGTTCGTTTTAAGTTAACTGTTTACCTCTTTAGGAGTTATCGTGTCAATGTGGTATATATGGAGAGATAAATAGAAGCCCGCCAAAACCTTTTTATTTATTTTTGGATGTAAGGCAAAGGTGTAACTGTGGTTTAAGAATTGGGATAATTAGGGGTTGTTGACCAAACCAGTGTACTTGCTGGATTTCTCGATTACAAAGGATTGTCAACTGTGAGACATGTGCCAATCTAGAGTGCATTTTCGTAACAATAACGGTGGCTTGGTTTAAGAGGATTACGACTTCCTTGACATGGCTCTTTAGAGATTTGCACCAGACTTGTTTTGACACAAAAGTTGGCAACTCTTTGGCTGATAATTTTGGTACAGCTTTTCCAGAAGTTGTGTGACACACATGGCCTTTTAGTGTAAATGTATAATACTCTGTGGAGACAATGTTGTTGTTTGATACAGATTTTGAGTTATGGTAAGGTCATAAAGCCTTTTTGTAAAATTGTCGAAGTTAAAAATTGAGATTAAGGAACTTTAAAGGGGCTACTACTTCATTGTCATTCCTGCATTTCATGTTCATTATGAATTATTTATTATTGTATTGTACTTGAAAAGTCAGTGAAGATGAAAAAGTGAAGAATAAAACCAATATTGACATTGAAGCAGGTTGTAATGCTGTTGGTTATCATGATGCTGTTGGTTATTATGATGCTGTTGGTTATTATGATGACACTGGAAAAAGATGCTGTGACATGTTATATTTCATATTAATTAAACTTAAGGGATATCATGTTTATAAATGATCAACTTTTGTAATAGTAAAAGCGCTTTATATGAAGTACATTTTATACTCCCATGTAAAACAATCATGCAAAGCTTTGAAAAAAGTTTACAAAGATGAAGGTAAGATAGAGATGTTTTTAACAAAGAGGTGTAATCAATATAAATACTGGATATTTGATTTTTGTTGAGGATTTCAAGATGCTGACATACTCTGTTTGTTTATTTTCAGGAGACTCAACACCCTGAACAAATGTGCAATAATGAAAATAGCCACACCTACCAAGAAAGAGGTATGTCTTCTTGAAATTAATGTTTCTGCTGATATGCCATCAAATGAGGAAATGTTGGGGGAGGGGGCAAAAGTATGGCTGATACTCAATTAGACTGTGTGTTGTAATTTTGCTAATAAATGAGTTTCTTATCACTAGTCATAAAAATTCAGTATCTTTTGACGGAAAAACATATTTTATCTTAGTTGATGGTTTTTTTATCTTTACTATTTTTGAACAATTATTTTGCCAGAAATGACTACCAGCTGTTTTAATAAATGAAGAATGGAAATAAAGCAGATATGACTCTTAAGTAACGGATTTATTAGCTTTGAAAAAAGGTTGCTCTTAAACTATGGAGTCCCATTATGCAGGAAATGCTGAATACTGTTTAGTAAACTTGACATTAGTTATTCAGCTAATGTGTTTGGAAACATCATGTTTGCATTTTTGGCATGACTGCAACGCCAAAAGTGTGAACATATTGGTAATATCTTGATGAAACTTGGCACTTTAAAGTTCTAAACTGACAAATGATTATTTCAGCAATTTGTACTGTTGTCATAAATATAGGCAGACAATTGCAGCATCTTTCTGTCTTCACAAGATACAAACATTCCAGAGAACAAAAAAAAAATTAGGCAACCTTTAGCTTAATTTGATTTTGTAGCATTTAACCTTGGGATAAAATAAATGACAAAACTGACTGTACATTCATCTCTGAATCCACACTGTGCACTCAGGAACCATATTGTCCACTCTGGATCCAAACTGCCCACTCAAGACCCTTGCCCCTGGATCCACCCCCAAATCCTCATTGTTCGCCCAGGATCCACACTGTCCACTTCAATCCTCATTGTTCACCCAGGATCCACCCTGTCCACTCCAATCCTCATTGTTCACACAGAATCCACACTGCCCACCAGTTCGTTTCCTGGAACAACAGAGCAAAGAAAAGTTTTCCAGTAGGACTGCATAACAGTTGTACATCAGTATTTACATTGATTGCAAAAGTAAAGTTGCTTCAGAGTGAGAAATACTTCTTAAATTATAGAAGGGCTTGTCAAGGGGTCCTTCCTATATTGTAAAGTATTTTTCATTGACAGGACAAGAAGTATAATATCTTTGGCCTTGTTAACCATCCAAGTAACCAGAGGGAAAAAAACAGCTGTTTTAGATTAATTATTTTGATATATGTTTAATATTTTGATTTATTTCAAAGTTGATTATAGTTAGTATGTATATTCTTTCAAATGTTAAGTTTACGAGATAACAAAATGTTTATCACCATAATCTGTTCAGTAATAAGAATTGGCTTTAGTTGTTATTTCGTCAAGGGGTCATGGTGAAGGCAGCCAGTGTACTACCGAGGAGTTAGGGCTTATATCTGGGATTAAGAATTAGTAGTTGATAACAAATTAAATCAAAGTGGATTAGGAAATAGAGGTGATAATTTGTATTAACAGAACTGTGGATAATAGGATTATAACTTATTAATATTTTGGCCCCTCTTTGTTTGAGTGGTATAGAAATGAAATTGATTGGAAATAATCAAGTATGTTTTAATCTTTAATATATCATGGTTATTTGATCAATTGTGCAAGCTGTTAACATGGCTAGCCATAATAGGTTTGTTACAGTCAGTTTGGATACAGGTTTGAACTTTGAGAGGCATTGTGGTATTTTGTTTAGTCATTTAGTTATATATATAGATTTGCTAAGCTTTAAATGACCTAGGATGTTGCTACATTGTATGTTTTAAAGATGTTATGTTACTTTTATAGTTGCTGTATCACCAAATTTTTCATGATTTCAAGAAAACAAGAAATGCCAGCCTTAAAAATGCATATCTGGATAAATAGGGAAAGTAAAAATTGGAGTCTAGATGGCTGACTGCGATATTTGGTTCCCAAAGGAGTATTAATTTTGTGTTACTGTTACCATTTCAGTCATGGCAGTGTTTCAAAACACAAAATATCAATAGCTGTAGTTAGAGATAGTACTGGCAGATCTCTGCACTGTTTTATTTATATGTTTTTGTTCAATATCACAGATGTATGTTTGCATACGAAATATATTTAGGTTGCAGTTCACCGTTTGTAGTTCATTAATTTTATTCCTACATTCTCGTTCAGTGTTGGAACGTATTTGTACCTTTAATGAACACATGTTTCCGATATTTCAGTGTGAAGAATCTGATGAAGAAGATCTTTGTGCTCTAAGTGACAAGTGGAAATACCAGCGCACTAGTCGGCGCTGGTCTCGCAAAGACCTTGACTGCCCCGTCATAGAGAATCGGAATGGTCAGCAAGCTCTAAGATCTGCATCGAGTCATGACAGCCTGTTAGCGGACCAAAACAGCAGTAGCGAAACTGGTGATAGCCCCGTTTTGGACAGTAAAATGCTTCATACTAATGAAGACGGGGTGTTCAAAACATCAACACCAATGTATGACTCTAATGGAAATGCTACAACTGGTGTTAGCCCAAGGGTAATAAGAAGAGCTGCAAGTGATAGAATGAAGGGAGCCAAAAGCTTCCTGAAAAGAATGGAAAGTTTAAAAGGAAAGAGGACGAGAAAGAATAAAACTATCACAGAAATTAGCGGACCTGTAGTTGCAGATAATGCAGACATGCAGGCTAAAATAAAGCATTTAAACTGTAGGGATATTTACATGCCCGTTGATGCAAATTCAAATATTCCTGAAACAAAAGAAGTGTTGGTGAATGGTGAGCCAGATGCAAAAGTAAATGTAGCTATAACATCACCAGAACTGATTACCTCCCCTAGAAATGAGGCTCTAACAGTAGTAAACACTCTTAGAAGGCCGGACAATTCTAGTGCTTTAAACACAACTGCTAGTGCTTTGAATTCTGATACCAGAAAAGCTGGTACAGAAAATAGTGCGGACTTGTCACATGTTTCCACAAATGGTGCTTTAGGGTTAGACCTGTCCGTTGGAAGTTGCCATAGCAACAGTAGTGATACTACAAATTCGTCACAGGAAACACTTTTCATTCCAGGTGAATTTCGACCCGGAAAGTTTCCGACTCTTTTAGACGATTCACTCTTCAGTAGTGATAGTAATGTTAGGACTAGAAGTTACAGTTACGCGGACGAGAATTGTGAAAAGGACACAAAGCGTACACGACGAGGGTCACATGACCCAAGGAAACAAACAAATAGAATTAGTATTTATGATAACGTTCCTATTGAAGAGGACCTGGCAACTGCGCAACAAGAGCTGGATATTATTCTTTCGGAACTTTTCCAAAATATAAATGGACTAAACAAAGCAATAAATGGAGAAAATGCAGGTGTGTATGCTTTTAAAGATAAACAAATATAAGACACTTTTAGAAGTTTTGTTCAAATTTAGACAGTTTATTTACTTTAAGTTGCAGCGGTATTATTTTTCAGTTAACAGTATAATGACAATTTCATTTCAGTATCTGAAGGACTTTACTCTAATTCTACCGAATGGATAAGTGTGTTGATTATTTAGTTCAGACAGAAACACGTACTGGTCATTCGAACGTAAAAGAAAAATTTACCAACTTAGTATATAAGTGTAGATCATGATTACACAGCATTGAGAGTAACAGTCCAACGTCACAAGTGTGGCTTTTTGATGAGGCTTTAAAAACTCGGTATAACTGAAAGAACCGTTGCTAGCAACTAATTTTCTCCTGTTTCTTTATTTTGAATATTACAAATTTCAACATTTTTACTTGATACAGGAACAGAACAACAACAGGCCTATTTATAGTTATAAAGCAATTTTGTATATTTAGGCATAACTTTTTCAGTTGCTTTTTCTTTTTTTGCCAGGAAAGCTTAGGAAAAAATTCTCCAAGATTTGACCCAGTGAGCAATGTGCTTAAAGCATGCAGTTTTAGCTTTGGCAAAATCTATTTAGCTCTAATGTTAATAACAATCTTGTGTCTAACAAAAGTATTTTGTCATCAAAGTGTATACTGTACATTGTTTACCTGCCTTTACACAGTTGGATGTTGTTGATAGAGAATGTAGTTTTGAGGAAAGCACACTTCTGCGCAGTTCTGCCAGTAGAAAGTTACACTGTCATGCATTAATGTGTAAATTTAGAAAGTAGTTACAAATGTGGGCATGGAGTCAAAGGGAAGTAATTGATGATAGATATAAATGTGGGCATGCTGTATAGGGGAAGTAACTGAAAAAAATATAGGGCTTGTATAGAATTGATTAAACAGTGCCATGGTAACAAATACAGACAGTATGCTGTCTGTAGAATGTTGTAAAGTGGAAAATAAATCTATAGAAATATGGTTTTAAAATACAAAACATACATTGACAATGTGCACTTTTAAACTGTACAAGTAGGTAACATACTTTTAAGAAAGAAAATCATTTTACGTATCTGTCGAATAAACAGCATCCAAAATGCCTTAATGTCCCAGGACCACAATTACAAGTCTTATGGACAGGATGATCTTTTTTTTGTACCAAAAACATTAATAACTTTGCTTTTTAAATCAAAAATGCCTGTTACAAATATAATGCAGTATTTTTTTCAATAATATTGCAAAAGATAGGAAAGGCTTTCTGGCAACTATTTCTCATGACCAAACAACTTGAATACAAAAGAAAGGTCAACAGTGTTTCTTATATCTATCAGTAAATTGATTTAACTATATCAGTAAATAAAAAAATATCCTGGGACTTTAAATGAACTAACAAGTATTATGTTCATTATATAATAGATAGCACTGAAAAGTCTTTAGAAACTTAGTAGATAAAGTTACTGTTTCAGAAATGGAATGTTTTATTTTTTGTCTTTGTGTAATGAAAGTAAACAACGTAAATATGTTACAGAATTTCAATATTTATGTGGAAGTGACATGAGCAAGTATAGTGATTATTATTAGGAACAGCTGCTTGAAACATGACATTAAAACAAAATACAAACTGCTGAACATTGATTAATTCGTGTAGTATTAGCGGTAATGAGAAATGCCCATATCATATACCAACAGTTTTAAATGATTTTGTCTATTTCAACAGAACCATTTGAGCCTCCAGTATTAGAAAGCTTCTTAGATGACTCCAGTGTTAGCATTGATTCACAAAACCCAGAGATAGAAACAGACTTAGACGGTACCGGTGATATTACGCAACATGATGAAAATGAGGTTATCAGCGGGACATTGTCCTCACCTGACGATAGCGATCATGAAACGCAGATAGAGGATATGTCACACGATGATTCCGCAGAGCATATTGTTGTGCGGGAACGTTGCGACTCGGGTGTTGGTTCGTCTTTAACTAGAACCAATAGGTATGTTCTTTTGTCAAAGATTTGGAATGAAATGGGGAAGAATAAAAAAATGGTTCTTATATGAAAGAGTAAATTGTATGACTGCCTTTGATTGTCATTTAAATGAATAAAGAATTCTAAGCAGAAAGTCTTGAGGAAAGGGTTAATTATGGAAGTCTCAGTCAGTTGAACAGTCAATAAAACAGGATTCTAACTTGCAACCTCTTGAATACAGGTCCAGTGTTTTGCCCATGTAACACAACTTATAACCATCCAAAATTAAAAAAGAAAAGTTTTCAGATATTAAAACTTCAGAATTTCATCATATTAGTTCGGCATCTTTTCTGTCTGTTACAGTGAAAGACGAAAGTACAGAATCAGGTGGCATAGTTTTCAGAAGTCACATCGACCAACCTCAGAGAGTCGGAATTTACAGTTATGTAATCTGTCTGCTGGTCAGATCTTGAGACTGAGAAAATTGTCTTTGTTAAAATTGACTGCTTTAATAGAAAAGTACGCCCCGAATCGCTCAGGGTGGTCACTAACAGTTCCTAGATTCATGAAGCGTAACAAAGTTCCAGATTATAAAGACAAGAATGTTTTTGGTGTTCCATTTTCTGTGATGATTCAAAGATCTGGTCAGGCTTTACCACAGTGCATTTTACACGCAATGAGATTCTTACGACGCACAGCAGGAGATGCCCTTGGAATATTTCGGAAGTCTGGTGTTCGATCTCGAATTCAGAAACTTCGGAATGATATTGAGGCCAATCCAGGTAACAAAAAATCCTCTACAAAAGTCTGCTTAACAGGCAATGCTAGAGTGCCTAAAAAAATCTAAAAAGTTTACCTATGAAGAAATGCCAAATTACTAGATTCATAATTTGTGTTTATATCATGATTGCTAACAAACTTTATTTGTATGTTTTCCGGACTCATTATCCACAATAAGTACACGGATGGTTTTATTTACCCAAGGTCCAGACAAGAAAAAGGAAAAATATCTTATAACTTTCTGAAGATTTGTTTATATGCCTCTCTGAAGTTAAATAGATAAAACAAAATTGTTGAATACCTGGTATGAAAACAGACAATCATTCAGTTATCTTACCTTGCAGAAGCAGTAGACTTTGAGGACCTTCAAGCATATGACGTTGCAGACCTGGTGAAACAGTATTTTCGAGAGCTTCCAGAATGTCTGCTCACAAACAAACTTTCAGATATCTTTATCTCAATATTTATATGTAAGTTAAATACTTATATAACATTTATCTCGTGTGTTATTTGCTGGATGGATTTGTTAAATGCTTGAACATGTAATATTTATTTATTCTAAACTATGAAGTTGGGCAACTTATTAATTCTTTTATTATAGTTTTCCATGGTAATTTGTTTATATAGCAGCAACTAGTGAACTAAATGGTCAGATGTCTTTAATTTTAAACGTAAGATGATATGACTGGAGGTCAAGTTTCCATACACATTGGTTCATATTGGGTATTAAAATGGCTTTCAAGGAAAACTCGTTTATTCTCTTGAAAATGGTTGAGATTTTTCAGTGACAGCTTTCCATCACAGTTTTATAGAGAAATCTCATTTGTTGCATTTTCTTGGAAGTGTATTTTGACATTTTGTTCTAAGAAAAACATTGAATGGTAATTTTTATGTTAGCAGATGTGCCGACAGAGCTACGAGTCGAGGCCCTGCAAGCGGCTGTGGTGTTGATGACAGATGAGAATCGGGATGTTCTGCAATCATTACTTCTGTTCCTTAGTGATATAGCTAAACATCATAACAAACATCAGGTAAGAAACATTTGAGGCTTGACCCCTTTATTGACCCCTTGTCCCCTTTCATAAGTCCTTCATTTTGATCTTGTTTGTCTGGCACCACTGAGCTGTAGAAAGTTTTGTCACTTCCATCAGAGATTATTGCTATAGGCTTAAATTTGTTTTAATTTACAAGTCAAATTTGCAGCATCTCCATCACTGTGTTTTACTTCTAAGCAGTTTTTTTACAGAAACTTGGTTATAATTACAATTTCACATTTCCAGATGACTGCCAGTAATTTGGCTGTTTGCTTTGCCCCTTCACTCTTCAATATGGGAGGTGCACGGAATGTCAGTCAGACTCCAAGTCCAAGACGGAATCGTAAAAATCCTGGAATCCCAGATGCACGTGAACTTATGGAGCAGAAGGCTGCGCACGAGTGCCTCACCGTCATGGTAAATGAGTGCAAAAAGCTGTTCACAGTAAGTTCTATTTTATGCAGTATGAATTGCACAGTTATGTAAGTAAAGGACATTCAAGTGAAAAAGAAAATGATTCAGAATAATGTACATGTTTCTGCAAACAACAAAAATGAAACACTCAGACATATGCTTAGGATTAAATCATTCATGTATTAAAACATTTAAGTAAATTATTCCGGTTAACTACAGAATTACCTTTGTTTTAGTATTGTCAATTTTATGATTGCTAAATCCTAAAATAAGATTATGAAAGTTTTGAAGTAAGATATGCACTGGTATTGTAAGATTTCTGAAGATGTGATAACTTTCTGTACAGATACCAGCCATCACACTCAGTAAATGCCGCGTATTTGATGAAGATCCTGTCACCCTGGA
Organism: Saxidomus purpurata; assembly: GCA_022818135.1. Classification (NCBI taxonomy): domain Eukaryota; kingdom Metazoa; phylum Mollusca; class Bivalvia; order Venerida; family Veneridae; genus Saxidomus; species Saxidomus purpurata. Next base: position 53,320,064 of record JAFMSR010000008.1, on the reverse strand, counting down.
AGACCTGAACAAACAGTCAGATGATGGTAGTCATGGTTACAGTGCTCATATAGAGTCATGTATACAAGGCCTTCTCAAGGTATTTTTTAAAATCATTTCTAAAGGACCTTTCGTGTTCCCACACATTTGCGTCTGCTAAAGAAGTTGGAAATGTCGGTAGACATATAGTTAGAAATGGATCTAGACATAATAAGGTAGCAACTTGATTGAAGAAATTTATATGTCATAGTCATTTTCCTCCCACCTCTGTCTCGATTAAGAAAAATTGTCCATTAAGTGTTCCATTTGAAATAGTGCAAAAAACAAGAAGTCAGATTGACTGAATAATGGTTATTTAAAGATGGTATGAAACAGTGCCAGTTTGAGAACATGCAATGCCTTCTGTTTCATCTTGCTGAACATACTTCAAAGCTTCAGTGTTTCTCAGAGCAATGAATCATGAATTTCAGGAATCCAGGGAGAAGTTCCGTGGCTGGGTGTCCGTGTCATCTCCCAGTGATGTTGATGTCTCGTACAAGAAAGTCGGCGATGGTCATCCACTAAGGCTCTGGAAGTGTACTGTAGACGTTGAAGCCCCACCCAATGAGGTTCTCAACAGGGTTTTAAATGACAGGTAACAAATACAGCAAATTTGAAATTTGTATACATTTAATGTTGCTGAGATATGTAATAAATCACAGGTAACTGTGTGACATTATTTTAAACACAGCATAAAACATGTTTTTAAAGGGTAACATCTTGATTACAACTGTTGTTTTGTTTTAAATAAGGGGTTCCTTACTTTGATCACATACGTGCAAGATGATGTGTCTGTAACAGCCTTTTTATGAAGAAAATTTTATGCGAGTGTGAAGGAAGTTTTTATGGGAGTGTTGCACTGTGACAGCAGCTGCTAACTATTCCAATTTTAAAGTTTTATTGACGTTCATAACCTTTTGCAGGAGTGCCATAATGCAAAATCCATTTTACTAAATTTTCATGTGAAGCACACCACTTTTTCAAATTTTTGTGGCAGAAATAATACTGAAACAGTTCTAAAGTAAATAATTTTATGGTGTTTCATGATTCATCATATTGACTTATAAGCCTTATAGGCTTTCACTCATATTTCTGTGGTAAAATTAATTGTATGCAGTAATATGGCTCATTACAAGATCAGTAGATATGAGTTTTATTCTTGGTTGAAGATGTCCAGGTGAGATGTTTCTTTACAGATTACAACAGCTGTTCCATGTATTTGTATTTTCACATGCATGTTATATTGTTAATCAATAAATGTTTTTGTTTTCAGACAAAAGTGGGATGAAGATTTACTACAGTGGAACACCGTGGAGAAATTGGATGATCAAACCGAGGTTTTCCAGTTTGTGCGGAACAGTATGGCGCCTCATCCGACCAGAGATTACTGTCTGCTTAGGTATTACCACACTGCTCTTGTTCTTTGATTCACAAATACCACATGTTATAGTCAAATAAATTCTGAAGTCAAGCCTGTTGTGGTAATTTGACTGCTCCATTTATTTGTTAGAATTTTATTCAAGCTGAATTAATTGATAACTATTCAACAGTTCACAAGACATTATAAGTCTGTTGCAGGTCATAGACCGATATGAGGGGCAAAAGTTAGTGTAATTCCATTTGTCTGTATGTTCGTGTTAAGAAGTGCATCGTTACGATGAAAAGTGTGAGGAATTTATGTTAGTCCAGCTTTACTGAAGTCGTTATGTGTAAATCAATGGAATTTGCTGTCATTGAACCTTTAATATAGGTGAACATGAGTTACAGCTATTAGGGAAAAATCGGAATTTGTGCAACTTAAGTTTGATCATACAGATTAACAAATGGTGCAAAACATGATCCATACTTTCTTACAAAACCAAGGTAGTGTTTGTATACAGCATGACTCAATAGTTTTTTGTTTTTTTTATGACAGAACATTTCTCAATTTCCTTTACCACAGGTCCTGGAGAACAAATTTACCAAAGGGAGCTTGTGTTTTAATCTCAACATCAATAGACCATAAGGATGCAGACCTTCTCGGTGGTATCAGACCGGTTGAGCTGGCTTCACGGTATCTCATCGAGCCATGTGGCACTGGCAAGTCCAGACTCACTCACATCAGCAGGGTAGATTTAAGGTAAATGATCTTGTTGGTTCAAGGAATTCTTTTTACATTGATCAAGATATTTAAATACAAATGTAGACTAAACACCAGTAACATACAAATTTAGAAGAAAATTTACTGCAGTGTTTTATTTTGTGTCAATTAATTTTAGGGTAATTGTGAAGAAGGTTTTGAAGAAGCTTACAGAGTCACTCTAAAGTCATCACCTTAATTACTGAGAAAAATATCAGGACTGGTGTCTTAATGGGGATAAGTGTTCCACAACCAAGTTGAGAGGGGTATCTAGACCACACTGCAGTAATTGTTTGTAATGTTTTTCTCTTAATGTTGCCTAAAATAGCGTTTTACTAGATCATTTTAAACTGCAAAGTTAAGTTAAAATGTTTATATTTTAGAGGTCACAGTCCTGAATGGTACAAGAAAGTCTACGGGCACATTTGTGCTAATTTCATGGATCACATTCGAGCATCTTTCCATTGCAAATCAGACGGCCCAGAGACTAAAGTCTGATCATGTGACATGTCATGTGATAGATACATAGGGACCAATCAAGATTGATAGGCCAAGATTCTGTATGGCCAATGAAAAAACTGTATATAATGTCTTGTGACTAGCTACATCACATGACTGCTTATGACCAATGAAAACACTGGAGTCAAGAGGAGAGATATGGGACCAAACAAGCAATATTTGGAGGCATTTATTTTGAAAGGATATTATGTTAATTTCTGTTCATAACATGTCAAAGAAATCCAGTTAAACTTGATATTGTTATGATGTAGTATACAGACTTATTTGTTGTACAGTAAACACAGCATCCTAAGGATACTCAAATTAGTGCTATATTTCAGAGTTGATTGTAATAAGTGGTACCTGTACAGCTGTTTGTATTTCCGCTCAAGTACATAAATAATAGAGCTTTTATGCTTTAAAGATTTCATACTGATATTTAAACACATTTTAGACGAAAATATTACATTTTAAGAAGTTAGAATACCTTGAACATAGATTATTTTAATGTTTGGACGTTTATGCTAAAGATCCAACAATTTTACCGTTGAAACATTGGTGCATTTACATTTTATAAGGGACCTAAATACAAAATGTAATTTTAATGCAAGTCCACAAAAACACTGCATGGGTCTACTACAAGCCTTATATTTGACTTTTAAAGAAATCGAAGAAACAGGATGGGGATGTAACTGTTGTTGTTTCTTTCACTTAAACATTCCTGCATTGTTTTGTTTTTTGTCTACTGTTCTGATTGAGGAAGAATAGATTTTGGATATACAAACTTGTTGCAGCCTCGGCCTGTTAGGAATATTGATTACAGCATCACACCTGTACATGTACATTACTTTATTTAGGTTATACATGTATATTGCTTTAATAGGTTAGAGCTATATGTACAGATATATTTACTACCAGTATGTAACACTAGCAGACTGTGAAATTGTGTTTGTTTCATGTTAAACTAGCTGACAAAAGGTAAGGGGAGACAACCTACCAGTATAAGGTTACATTAAATATGATTTTTATTTTCAACTTTGAAAAATATTTGTTGATACCGTTCACTGTAAATATTGCCATATTAATTTTTTTATTCATGAAATAAGAACTTTGACGGAATGCACTTTTAATTAAGAATCTAAAAAAGACTGGATGTACAGTTGATAATAGAGGAGTTTGTATGAGATTAAATAGAACATTCAATAGATTAGAATAAGTTAAACACAATGTGGTACATTTATAAAAAGGATAGAGCGAGTTTTTGATATTATTTCAACTTGTCACAAATTATGTTAATTCTTTTTTATACATTGACAAGTGATTTGTTATCTATTACAAATTTAGTTATTGAATTGTTATAAACTTGTTTAAATTGAAGTATCCACAATTTCACAAAATGCTTGCATTCATCATCAGGGAGACATTGCACCTCATATATTAGCATATTTATTACTCTTGCACTTTCTGTATTATTTTTCTTGTAAAAGTAAACAAAAATGGCAGCTTCCTTGGTAGCTAGAAAAGTTGATCAGTTGCAGTGTATTTCTTATTTTTGCCCTCTTTTATTTATGAAGAATATCTTTAAACTTGTTTTTTTTTCTATAAATTGAAGACTGTTTTTTTTTTTTTATTCAGATTTTTTTTCACAACAACATTGTACTGTGAAGGATAAATCAAGTCTTGCTTTGGGAAGCCAACATGGTCTTCACATGCTCGAGCAGTGTTCCCTCTGCCTTATTCATACAATGAGTCAATTTTGGGAAATTTGTCACAATCTGCCTAAATTCTTGAAAAAATTTGTTTTTATCACATTTGGGCGACATTGGTGGTTGCAGAAGGAACCCTGCTAGGGTCAAGTAAAACAATAAAATAAGAAAATACTCTTGTGTCATATACCTCACTGGTGAGAACTTCTTGCCACATACATGATATTAAAACATTAGTTTGAATTTAATGAAAACTGATTATTTTCACATTTTTTCATCCAATCATTAAGAAGTTATCATTCATATGTAACTTGGATTCAGAAACAAAATCCAAATTTTCAGTCTTTGCCTTATTGTATTGATCGTTAATAATACTGGCGATGAGTGTAACTGCTTGTTTACAATCTTACAATTGGCTTGTTTACAGTCGTACAACTGGCTTGTTTTCACTTGTCCTCAGAAAGGGTACTTTATATTTTCTATCACAGATCAAAGTTTCCGATTTCTGTGTCGGTTTCATCAACTTGTCCATTGTAATATAGCACACAAAAAATTGTTACACCAGTTTTGGGGTATTTCTATATACAGGAATATCCTACAGAATAAATGGAAATATTTTTACCTTACTTTGTGAAGAGTTATCACTCACTATACATGTACTATGTTTGTGTTACGAGGACCTTGGCTGTAACTGATTTAAAAACTTACATGAGCCTTCAGTAAAGCATGAATACTCAAATATTATCAGGAATGCTTACTTTTAGGTGACCACACTTTATTCATTCAGAGAATAACTAAGATAATGTATAGATGCTACATGTTCCAGTTTCATTTTATATATACCGTATACAATGTATAGTAATTAATGGTACTACAAATTTAGTCTATAATACTGCATTTATTTTGTAACATGTTTTATCTAATTATTGTTGGAAAATATGTTAAAATTGTTACATAAATGAAATGGTGTGTGTTTATTTTTAGGAAAGGTGTTAAAAATAGGGCCACATATGTAGGGTATATACACCTGAAGATATTAAAAAATAGTGATCTTAAGTTGAAACAAGATTGCAATACATGTATTTGCTAAGTGTGATGACTACAGATTCCTATATAAAAACTAGTAGAGTTGAAAATTAAAAGCTTTGTGGAAATTTCCATTAGATCCCACCAGTGACTGAGTTGAATCGGTGTCATGTGGTTCAGCAGTCTGAAGCCCCTGTCCTGCCCCACTGAAGTGTTGATATTGAAATGAAAAGAGAAACAGTTCTGAAAATAAACAGATACCATTTTATAAGAAATATTAATTGTTGTACATGAGAAAAATGTGTTACTGTATGTTATTATGTTGCCATGGTTACATATAATTCTGGTCCATTTTAAAGATGTATTAAACTATTATTATTATAACTGCATCACTGAGGTATAAACTTTATTGTTCTGTTATTACTTCATCTAAATATGAAAACAATAAAAATTAAAAATACTAAACTGAATTGTTATTATTGAAAGTGTATAACACTATTTCCTGTACAACAGCTTCCAGGTATTTTGCATTGTTGACAATGCATTGCCGACCCTGCATTGTGCACACTGTTCCACTGCTTCTGAGACCTGGCACAATTTGAATAACCATCCTACTTTCAGTATCAACTATGTTGAATAAGAAATTTATTATTGTATTTAAACCATTATGATTATTTCTTTGGTCTTGAAGAAGTTGGAATGCCAATGTACATGTACTTTGATATGACTGTACACGACCAAACTACTGGTTTATCCAAAGGGCATTGATAACGGAGATATATACAAATCCATGATTTTGAGCATGTCGTTGAACAATATAAGGGACTCTTAGTACCTGTTGTTACAAAAGGACCATGGTACATGTGGTACAGACAAGAGCGACTTCGTGAACAAATCGAGGAACTATCCGACAATAAATACTTGATAAGTTGATACCAAACAATGACTGACATAAAATAAGAAACACTCGACCAGATCAAAATTTATTTATGTGTTTACTACTAGTATTCACACATGAACGCTCAGCAACAATGTACATGTATTAAGTAATTAAACTGAAGCCAATCTACGATGATGGTACTCGCAGTAAATTTGGTACTGCATGGACCTATATACACATGGATCGGCAACTCTCGTATTTTCCTGCAAAACTCGAGCTACGAGACAGCCGAGATTTTGCATATTTTTGTGTATATAGGTCCTTACACGGTTTCCACAACTTTTTAAGCTTCAACCGCTGAGGTACTTACAAAAAGTAAGCTGGAAAATGGCTGCTGTCGTCCAGAAAGCGTGAAGCATATCGGAAACTCCATTACTACGGGTATTCTAACGAAACTCAAGACAGCCCAAACTGAAATACAATTAGATACGGAAAATATCTTCAATAAGATATGTGTATGTGCAAAAGTAAAACAAGAAGATGGACAACGGATCACGTTCATGTGACAATCGCTCAGGTCCTGTCGGTAAAGGGCGTTTGAAACGACATTATAGGAGATAAAAAAGAGAACCAGAAAACGAGCTGTTAAAAACTTAGTTATAATTTAGGACAAGGCTTCATCAAACTTGTTGATTCAAGTTGGACTTGTCGAATGTTTTAAACTTCTGAACCAGTTCCAAGCATTTTATACAGATGAAAATTAACAGGATTATAAAAATTGGGTACTAACCATCTTCCATATGGCACGGACCTATATACATGAATATAGGTCCGTGCATACGGACCTATATACAAGAATATAGGTCCGTGCATATTGCAATAACCGTGATAACCATGGTCCGTTTGTATAAATGAGTGGACGAAATGTTACACGACCGTCCAGTCTTCTCATTAGGGACTTTGAGAGAGCATTTGACACGTATTCTCCTTGATGCAAAGGTTGTTTTTCATTCATTCATTTATAAACAATGAAATTGTATATAAGATCCCTGGTATGAAGGTGCGCGCATCAGTGCAAATCAGTTAAAAAGACGAAATGTACAGGAGAAAAAAAAGTAATACTGAATGTATTTGCAGGAAGATAGGATCTGGGTATAGGAAAGAGGATGCATATACCTTGTGTGTGTGTGTCGGGGGGGGGGGTAAGATGTCATTGGTACTGCAACCAGTCCGTTCACAATTTTAACCACCCCCAACTGACTAATCATGCTGGACACACTGCTATAGGAGTAGTCGTTTTTGATCCATCGTGCTGCTCTGCATCATATTTATTTTATAAATATTGTGTTGGGTGAAAGGACTCCAAGCACAACTGGAGAATATAAGCTGGGGTCTAACCAAAGCTTAATAAGCGAATTTTCTGCTGTTCAGTTTTTGCATGGGATGATTTAGGGTTCGATTTGCTTTAGCGGTAACCAAATTAACATGTTATCCAGTTTAGATCTGAGGATATGGTAACCCCTAGGTGTTGGCATCAGTAAAAGTTTCAAGAGTTTGGCCATGAAGTGTTATTTGGATTAAAATGGGATTTTGTTCTGTTTCTAGCATTGTGCATTTCGAGAGGTTAAACTCCATGTCCCATAATTGAAACCTGTTCAGGTATTGCTGTAGAACGTTTTCCTGAGTGGAATTATTGACTATGATATATACAGCAGTGTCATCGGCAAATAACCGCACCTGCGAAATTAGATTTTCAGACAGGTCATCGATGTATAATAAGAAGAAGAGAAGTGGGCCTAGAACATAACCTTGGGGTCCTCCTGATGTTACTGGAACCTCGTCAGATGTTCCCCATCCACAAAGACTGACTGGCGCCAACCTATCAAGAATGAGTTGACCAATTCCAATATGGTGCCCTGAACACCATGTTGGTGAAGTCTGTAAAGGATTTTAAAATGGCTGACCTTGTCGAACGCTTTAGGGAAATCCAATAGGATCTGTCTGGTGACCTTGGATTAGATTTCTTGATATATATAGTTCTTCTATAAGTTCAAGTTACTGAGTTTCACATGACCCCCCCCCCCAAAAAAAAAATCACATGACCCTTTTCAAACCTAAACAAAAACACCCCCCCAAAAACCCCACACATGCTGCAAATGATAAAGGACGTTGTTGACCTGGAAATGTTTAGTGATGTTGGAGGCTATAATATGTTGTCCAGTAACTCACATAGAATACAGGTTAAAGATATGGGCCGGGCAATTGGCAGGATGGCCTTTATAAGTGGTAGCATTGGCCTTTGACCAGTCAGCTGGGATGGTACCCGTGCCAATGGATCTTTGGAAGAGTTAGATAACCAGAGGAAAAAATTGGAAGCTAAGGTTTTAAGGAGAAGGGGTTTTAAATTATCAGGACCACAGGCTTTGTCTATTTTTAAAGATTAAAGTAGTCTCTGAACTCCCTTGATATCAATGGTGAACTCTGGCATTTTAAGGTACTTGACTAGACAGGTTTTGGGTTTTGACGAAGGGCTTGGACTTTCATTTTGCATAGTTGACCTTCTTTTAGAGGGGACACTGGGATGAATACAGATTGGAATTGACGATTGAGCATGTTGGCCTTAACTTTACTGTCGTTATAAAGTTGACCATTCTCATAGAGAGTGGAAATATCTTGACAATATTTTTTTCGCATTTTTTGTCAATGAAGGGAAAATAGCTTCTTACGGGAAAAGTTTTGATCTGTTTGGGTTTCCAGAACATGTTCTAAATAATTGGTATTTGCATTGTTATGCTGTTTCGGACTATAGTTCCTGAAATGTTTATAGTGCTGTTTGACCTCGGGACTATTACTTTTTTACCGTATTCAGTTTCCTTATTTGGATATTTATACTTTTGTTGATCCAGGGAGGGAGGGCCTAAAACCTAGTCTTTTAGTTGGGATGAGTAGGTTCATTCATTCATGAAGTAGGTTCTTCGGTTTTGACCATAAATCTTTTACAGACCTTGTGCTATAATCTTTGAACAGGGAAGGAGACATGAAATCAATAAATTGCTGAAATTTGGGCCAATCTGCTTTCTTATAGAAAGGAACTTAACTTTTTTTTTGGTATGTAACCTTAACTTCACATCAGATTGAGCTTAAAGAATCTTCCCCCACATTCCATATTTAGAAGATAGTTCTAGGGTCTTGCAAAATTCTAACCTAGCGTGTTTTACAAAGTTTCTTTCCAGTTGCAAGAAAATGTCTGCCTACCTATACTGCAACGTTGTTCGTGATTATATTTGCAATAAGTTTGAATGTTTTAAGACAGCTAATCAGGTGCTCTTGCCCTCTGTTATTTTTAGTTCTTTAGTAAGCCCAGGGATGGCCTTAATTTGTGGTCAACTGCCTAAACAATTAGTAGTGGACCTCTTTTATTCCTTATATACATCAATGACCTTCCTGAACATGTCCAATCCTCTAAAGTCCGCCTATTTGCTGATGACACGGCCATCTATCTATCTCTGACTGTTGCTTCTCATTCTAGCTTACTGCAACATGACTTACACCAACTTGAACAATGGGAGACAAAATGGGACATGCAATTTAATCCATCAAAATGCCAGGTTATCCAAATCACAAAACGAAAAACAATCATTCCAACACAATACCTTCTACATACACCACATTAGAAACAGTTCCATCTGCAAAATACCTTGGCATTACAATATCAAATGATCTAACATGGAACAAACACATAAACAACATCACAACAAAGGCGAATCAAACCTTGGTTTTCTACGCCGAAACATCAAAGTTCTTCAGAAAGGTTAAAGTCACTGCATACAAGACACTTGTCAGGCCCCAGCTTGAGTACAGCTCCACGGTCTGGTCCCCCTACACAGGAACTCTCATTGACCAGATAGAGTCCGTCCAGAGAAGGGCTGCTAGGTGGGTCAAACATGACTTTGGCCGTATGTCAAGTGTCACTGACATGTTGACTTCCCTTCAATGGAGGCGCCTTGAACTTCGGCGTATTGACCAACGCCTGGTCATGTTTCACACATCTTGCATGACCAGGTGGCTATCCCTTTCCCAAAATATATCATCCCTCTTACAAGATCATCTAGAACATCCCATCCCCATGCATTCCAACAAGTCCAAACCAAAACTGATTACTATAAATCTCATTTTTCCCAAGAACATAGTCCACTGGAATGCTTTACCACCTGATATCATAAACTTGTCTGGCCATGGTTCAGTCTGGCTGTAAGCCGGTTGAACTACGTCTCCCTAAAATACCTTCTCTTTTTTAACCTGTTTTTAACAATATACTCATTTCCATTACTTTTATATTCTTTATTTCAGCTCTTTTACTAACATTCTTGTCGTTGACGCGCGTCAAGTCTAGGTCCCCAGCAGGGGTTTGACTGTATGGAAGATAGATAGATAGTGTTATACCGTGAGAGGAGACAAGGGAGGTAACTGAGTTTGATTAGGCATTTGTTAAAATGAATTCGATTGGATAAAATTTGGTTAACAACCAATCAAAATAAAGCTTGCATTAACAACAGTAATATTATAAACATCTCAGTACATGTCCATTCTTCTATTTTGACAACATATTTGTGAGTGAGGAAACGTGGAAAAACTGAAGTAAAAATACAGGTATTACACATATTTTTAATCGAATTCAATTTTAAGGAGATCCAAGAACGTCCTACATTGATGGCTATCCGAAAATAAAAAAGCGATAAAAAGAAACTTCTAGACAGTCTGTGAGTCAGAACGGTATCTATAATTTATTTACTGATCTACTTAGCATTAGATCATTCTGAAACTTTTAAATTGCAAGTTTTGTTACAGAAGTTAATTTGACTAGCCTAATTTGGTGTTTCAGTGGTCCACGACATTTCGCCGACTACGACACTTTGCCGAATACGATATATTGTCGAACTGAGAATTTGGTCAAATGTGACAACTAGTCTAATACTTTTTTCGACCAAACTCGTTGAACATTCGTTGAAAACAGTACAGTCATGCAGGGTCCATATATTACCGGATCAACAAAGAAATTGCGTAAAAGGCAGATTAACACAAAGAAAAGTACTTAATTAAAAGCAAAATTCCGGTTGCCATGGATTTGTTCAAAATAAATCAATTTGCAGCCGCGATAACCGTTCGGTGTCATTCAGGCGCTTTACCGAGTTTACACAGGTTGGATATAAAGCTATATTTAGTAACGTAACTAAATAAAGTAACCGTTACTAATTTCAGTTATGAAATTATGAACAGGTATTTGTGGTTTCATTCATTTATTTGTTTTAGAGTATTATTCTTTATATATTCAAATCTGGTTGATATAAAGAGAAAATCTGCTGTTGCATTTATTGCAAATAAAGTGTAAACAAGAATCCAAAAACAATTTTCCTCAATTTGCAAAAAAATGCAACAGTGAAGGGTTTTTTTTCAACAAGCATTTTGAAATGTGTTCACTGTAAGTCAAAACTGTCAATGTACTTTAATGCAATAATGTCCGCAATATATTTAACAATGTGAAATCAGGCTGTTTTTCACAACTATGTTACTGTATTTAGTTACGTTTACTGTTACTAAATATAGTATTATAACCAACCTGTTACATGCACTACTCCAAATACATTTAAGTTCAGATAAACTACTCTACCTGCAACATCCAATTAATTCTCAATTTATGTTCCGGATTATGGACGATATTACATTGCCAATACGGTAAAGAAACAAATACTAATTGGCTATTCATGGACGTAGTCATCCACATCCCTCCCTTTTCCCGACCAGTAATGCTGTTATAGCCTACAAAATGTTTATGTATTTAAAACTTAACTTAATTCAAACAAAAAGTTAGATCTACATTTGTTCCATATAATTCCAAACTGTTGAATTCTTAGCATATTTTAAATAATGACACATGTTATCAGAGACACATGGAAAGTTATTATGCAGTGATTAAATTGATCAGTGGCTATTTTGTGTATTTGATATTGGAACACACTGTATAATTTCCTTTCTGCTTTAGCTTTACATTATTTGGCGCGAAAAAATTAGGTCACGAATCGTGGAGAAAGCTTCCATACGATTCTGATCATGATACTCATGTTAAACAGGAACGCTTTTTAGACAAATTTTTGAAAGTTTAAATACTTTTTAGTGTGTAACTAGTCTAGGTTGAACTTCATCTAACATTTGATTATAATTTGACCCCATGCCCCCTCATGTCGTAACACGCATGCGCGAAAATCGGTGTTAAGAGTCACGAAACTAGGACATAGCAGGGTACTCAAAATATTGGCACATGCGCATAAGCGTAACATGTATAAGTTTTATAGTCTGTTTCATGTAAATAATAAGCAGATAGTACCATACATTTCATGTTTTCTAATCGTCAATATGTTTTATTAGTTTTTGAATCATTCCTATCCTTGCAATAATAGCTGTAACCAGTGTATCCAATTTTTTGTTAACTTAAAAAATATGTCTGTCTTTCTTCAATTTTACAAACAATAATGAAGATCAAGATCAAAATAATATTTCTGTATTTGTGCGAAGTTTGAGGATAGTAAGTCAATAACAAAGGGATTATTTTGCAGTTTGACAGGTTTTCGACCAAATGTCGTAGTGTTAAAACTAATTTTCGACGGCTTGTCTTCGACAAACTGACGTATTTGACCAACTATCTTATTCAGCAATGTGTCGTAGTTGACGAAATGTCTTTTGACGCAATGTCGTGCACCGCTTTCACAGATCTGATATTTTATAACTGTCGCACCTTTACGCCTAATTTAATGTGCTCTATAATAAGTGGAAAGTATAGTTTCAATATTGGGTACAGCCGGTGCATACTACACAATTACCATGTTCAAATAACAATTTTCCGCTCTAAAAATTAAATATACTTTTTGTACTTTTAATTTTTGTACTTGTCATGTCTTCGTTCATGTCAAACACCAAAATTTAGTCAAATTATTTTTGACTAAAAAATGGCAAGAGATTTATGGAATTGTAGCTCTCTCTGTTAGCAGATTGCTGTATGTTTTGATAAAAATGCCACAGTCTAATGTACCATTCACAGTTATATAGCGAATTACAGTGGTTTCGTCAAGGTCCTGTTTCGTTAATATGAATTTATACTGCCATTTTGTCAAGAAGGTAATGTATCAGATAAAAATAGGATTAATACTCAAATAATAGGTAATACTCAAATAATAACAATGGAAATGAATGAGTATAATAGTTTACTTGATTAAAATTACAAAGTATAATTAAATGGAATCTGATATCAAAATAAATTGAATTCGTTAGGCACATAATGCTTTCAGATGTTAATAAACTGATAATTAATGTCCTTAACATATATATAAACATTTTCAAAACTAAACTTATTACTTAATTTGGATGAAAAATTTGCTATTTAATACTCCGATTCGCCCTATAATTAATTACGTCCAACGACAAAGTTAATTGGTTTGTTTGATCCCATTTATCATGTTTATGACAAACAAACAATTAAATATAGAATTAAATAATCTTGACGAAACCACAACCTCTTTTGAACACAAAATTAACCTTGTCAAAACTGAATCTTGACGAAAAACACCACCAAGGATGTTGTCAATTACACTCAATTTGAGAAAGCAGGTGCATATTATTTAATAAGAAAACAAATGAAAAGTTATAACTGTGTAACATATATGACACATTTAAGCAGTATAATCATACTTTTTGTGAATTTTTTTCACAGAATATAGATCAACTTCACTTTCAGATGTTCCAACAATTTATTGCAACTTGAGGTCTTGGGATTGAGCCCTGATTCTTTATCTGATAAAGTTGGCAGGTTTTACAGAAGATCATTGGAGTCAAGTATTGGCCCGCAGCTGGAATAATGGTCAGAAAAACTGCCTGCTTGTAAAGAACTGAAATACTGTTGAAATGGGTGTTAAACCCAAAGAAAAAAGTAAAGTTTCTTTCTGTTGAAGTACATTTATTACTTTTCTTTTTCAGTTGAAGAAAAGTATGAATCAAGCAGGACTTCAGAATGCCTTGGAGGGTCATCTCCTCCAGGCGTCACAGGCTGTTGAACAACAGTTGGATGCTGAAATTGAGCGCCTAGAAAAAATGGATGAAGATGATTTTGATGTGTTGCGTCAGAAAAGGATGGATGCTTTAAAAAAAGCACAGCAACAAAAGCAAGATTGGGCAGCTAATGGGCACGGCAAGTACACAGAAGTAGCTGATGAGAAAGAATTCTTTGACGCCTGTAAGAAAAGTAAAAAAGTTGTTTGTCATTTCTACAGGGACAGTACTTTTCGCTGTAAGATTGTAGACAAACACATGGAACTGCTAGCTCCAAAACATATAGAAACCAGATTTATTAAAATAAATGCAGAGAAATGTAAGTTCTTAATTGATAGATTGAGGATAGTTGTCCTTCCAACTATTTGTATTGCAAAGGATGGTAAAACACAGGATTACATCGTAGGGTTTGATGATCTAGGAGGAACTGATGAATTTCCAACAGAGATGTTAGAATGGCGTCTTGGGAGAGCTGAGGCCATTAATTACCAAGGAGATGTATTGAATCCACCAAAGTCTGCGTTGCAGAAGAAAGACACAAGTGTATTTGGATTTGTTAAAACAAAAAAAACAGTCAAAGATACCCAGTTTGACGACAGTAGTGATGAAGATGACTGGTGAACCTTGAGACTGATTTTATCCAAATGATAATTTATACTAAGAGGAACACTGTGCAGTGCCTCTATACAAAACTTCCTGCTTTTTCTGAAGATTGTACATAAAATAGATATTGATGCAGGAGTGTGACATTTTTCAAGCTATAGTAAAATTAAGATTTTTGTTATTAAATGGTTTTAGCATTGTCTGTTTAATTCAAGTTCGGAAATTCTCCTAGTGACTAAAAACAACTGAAATTGGCTGCAAAATGAATCTGTTTTACATGTTTGCTTCATTGTATATGCTTTCATACATTTTTTGTACATCTGTCATTTTGTGCATTATTGAAATACTACATGAATTATGAATTGTGTTCAAGAATAAATGTCCTAGAAAGCAAAAGAACTTTGTTAAACAAAAGCATGTCTTTGACTGTATCAAATCCTTGAGATTCTGCCAGTTGTTTAAAGTTTTCAACTTTAATGAACAAACCAAGCAATACAGGTTTTTAGAGTGTGAGGGTGAGCTAATACATGTAGGACCCCTCACTGTCATACATCCACCATTTCCTTCAAACAGCATCTCTGAACTTGATGGAACTGAGCAAGTTTATTCCTTGCATGAACTCTATCAAAGTTGTTTGAAAAATTCCTTTCCATGCCGAAGTCTGGTTGCTATGGCAAAAAATAGGAATAACTTTATATTCTGAAACCGCAAGACCTAGAGCTTAAATATTTGGTATTGCCTAGTGGACCTCCACTAAGATTGTTCAGATCCATGACAACCAGGTAAAAGTTGACCTCATCCAGGGGGTCACTTCATTTTACGTAGGCTTGCATATAAACAAAACTTTAAAAAAAACTTCTCGGAAACCTCAAGGCCTAAAGCTTAAATATGTGGCATTAAGTATTGCCTAGTGGACCTCTAAGATTGTTCATTCAAATCATGATACCTGGGTGGAAATTGACCCTGTGATGTGATTGTTGACCTTGTATTATAGCCAATGGTAGGAGGTCACTGATATCACATAGGCTTATATATAAGCTTCAAACATAAATCACTTAATTTTCGCGTGATCTTTCAGCGAAAACCACAGATTATTTAGTGGATTTATGAATTCGCGGCCGAAGGTCCATAATATTAAATTCGCGAAAAACAAATTCAAGAGGTTAAGACATCAAATACTGTGCTTTGTCCGACCGTTCCAGATGCAGGTTAGCCAGATAATAACACGTTACATGTGCAGTCGGCAATGGTGATGTTAGAATCTTCTGTAGTTGTAATAAATAAGTTAATACAATATACTACTTAAATAATTACATTTGATAGCAAGATTGTTAAAAGAATACCAGATTTTGTGTAGGAGATTTACCTCGACATCAGGTGATAATAATCCATTCTCAAACAGTAAAATATTGTAATTGTCAATCATACAATGCTGTGAAAAATGGTCCGTTAATCCCTATTGTTATCTAAACAATTATGTCAGAATTTCAGGTTTGTACAGAAGGTCATTATCCTCTATATTGATAATTCAAAGATGAAATAGATCATCTTCCCCTCAGGCATCACGCGCTTTGTTCGATTTCCATCAAGGAAAGATATACTTAACATGTTTAAACACATGCCCGTGATATGAATATTAATTCTCCCAGATCGATGTGCAAATTTGTATTATTTTGTTAAAAAAAGAGTTCATTTTGGATATGCAACTTTTGGAATAGCTTATTTCACTGTGAGCTTGAAAAGCTTTGAACGAAAACATTTTAAAAGAATTAATTTAAAAATAGATACGTCTTTGAGATGGTAATGTAGACGCATTTTTCGGATGGTCGATGTTGATGTTATTAAAATTTTTGCAACTGATTCGTGAATAATAGTGAAAATAAAAACACCGCAAATAATACCAGATTTACAGTAGGGAAAACTTCAAAAATCTTCTTGTCAGTAACCACCAGACCCAGAAATGGTTAGAATGTAGCATTGTGTAGTAGACATCTAATAATCTTGTTCAAATAATGACCCCCAGGTCAAAATTTACCCCGTGCTGCGATTGTTGACCTTGTATTATAGCCAATGGTAGCAAGGTGAGCCATAAAGTGCCATCTTGTTTGCATATTATCAAACTGTCCAGAACTCAGATACCTGCTCAGAGTATTGTTCCGTTTTGTGTTTTTAAATGCAAACTCAAGGTGACTTTTAAAGTCTTTGACCTTAAAATTAATAGGGCCATCTTCTCTTCATAAATATTAACTCCGACATGTCTGAAGATCTAAGGTCAAAGTGTTGTCAAGTTATTGAGTGGAAACAGCTTTTAAAATTCAGGGTCACTGTGACCTTTGAACCAGTGACCTCAAAATCAATAGGGTTTATGTACTGGTAATGGCCGATGACTCCACCATTGGGTCAAAACCTTAACTTACTGAGCAGAAATAGTTTTTAAATGCAATGTCACTGACCTAATGACTCCAAAACCACCTGCAAAGCAATATACCCCCACTTATCAAAAGTGGGCATTAAAATAACTCCACCTCTATGGCCAAGCTGCTGACAATGGTAAAGTAAACCTCCTTCATTGTATAATATACAACACAAATGGAATTTTGTATAATAACTAAGAAATAGGACCACCAAACAACACATAACAAGGGCCTGTAACGTTTTACTGGTAGGTTTCTGGGTAAGTTTTGTGAAAATCTGGAATATTATCAAGGAAAGGTAACAGAGGTCCCTGTGACCTTGACCCATTCACCCCAAAAAGAGTTTGGATCATCTACTCAGTAAGACCAATTATCCTAGGAAGTTTAAAGACTGTTGTTGATAATTAGATCTCAAAATATCGAACGGAAATGATCTTCAAAATTTAGGTACCTGTGACCTTTAATCCAAAAAACAACAGGGATCATCTTCAGGTTGCATGAAAGTAAAATGAACATTGTGACTTGTAGAGTGTTATCAATGGAACACTAATGGAAGATATTTTGACCTTGACCCACTCACCGGAGAAACAGTAGGGATCATTTACTCAGCAAGACCAATCATCCTATGAAGTTTGAAGATTGTGGGTCATATACAGTGGAACATCGTCCAGTAGAGCTTAAATGGGTTTGCCATATGTAAGAGATAAAATACATAAAGCAATAACACAGAACTCACAAGCAGCCAGACCACAAACTATAAGGACAGGAAACAGACCAGGTACACACCTGCAGCTTGTATGTTTACAAAACGAGGGCCATGATGGCCCTACATCGCTCACCTGAGTACCAGTGCACTTACCTAAGGAAGTCGATGGTTGCTACTCCCTAGGGGAAGTCACTGGTTGCTAAGGAAGTCACTTGTTCCAAGGGGAAGTCACTGGTTGTTATGGGAAGTCAGTGGTTGCTAAGAAAGTCAGTGGTTGCTTGGTAAGTCAGTGGTTGTTATAGGAACTCATTGGAAGCTAGGTTTCTCCTATAACTCTATATATAGACAAGGGACCCCCACTCCTATGAGCTAATAAAGACAATGCCTTTGTTTTGTGCTAAGTAAATAACAACACATACATATAAACAAGAGGGCCATGATGGCCCTATATCGCTCACCTGAATACAAGTCCACTTGCCTAATGGGTGTGGTCAATTTTGACCCAAGAGGCATGATTTGAACAAAGTAGGTGGAAGACCACAAGACAATGTTACATACCAAATAGGTTTTCCTATATACGTCTTTGTAAAACAAGTGACCTCCTTCGCGGGGCCAATATTGACCCCAGGGGTATGATTTGAACAAACTTTGAAGAAGTCTACTAGGCAATGCTACATGCTAAATATCTAAGCTCCAGGCCCTGTGGTTTCAGAAAAGAAGATTTTTAAAGTTTTGCCTGTATAAGCTTATGTAAAATCAAGTGACCCCCTGGAGGGGTCAATTTTGACCTGGGGGTCATAATGTGAACAATCTTAGTAGAGGTCCACTAGGCATTTATACATGCCAAATATCTAATCTCTAGGTCTTATGGTTTCAGAGAAGAAGATTTTTTAAGTTTTTCCTATATAAGCCTATGTAAAACTAAGTGGCCCCCCAGGCAGGGTCAATTTTGACCCGGGGGTCATAATTTGAACAATCTTGTTAGAGGTCCACTAGACAATGCCACATGCTAAATATCTAAGCTCTCGGCCTTGCGGTTTTAGAGAAGAAGATTTTTTAAGTTTTTCCTATTTGTTGCCATAGCAACCAGAGTTCTGCATGGAATGGAATTCTTTGAACAACTTTGATAGAGCTTCATGCAAGGAACATCCCTGCAAAGTTTCATCAACATTGGCCCAGTGGTTTCAGAGGAGATGTCGTTTGAAGGAAATGGTGGACGGAAGCCGGACGGAATGCGATCCTAATAGCTCACTCTGGCACTTTGTGCCAGGTGAGCTAAAAATACAAAGCAAAGAACAAACACAAAATTGGTTGAATCCTAGGTTACTGCCTTCGAACAGTTGATATTGGTAACTGGGGGTTTAAACTGGTTTGTGACTTGCCACAGCCTAATAAAAAGTTGTGCAAGTACAAAACATTCTCAGGGAGCTAAGTTGTAACATAAGAAACACAATGCCAGAACAAAGTCTCTTATGCAAATGGAGGTATCAGGGATATATTACACATGATCATGATTAACATGTTTATACATGGCTGCTGTAGAAAACTGGTTGCCCAAATGGCTGTGATAAAAAATCTTCGATCTGTTTGCCCTATTCCTTTGTTAAGAATTCCTTTGAAGTTTTTAGGTCCCTTCCCTTGCTTAATTTGGAATGATTGAAATTTCTTTTTAATTCTTATCAAATATTACGATTGCTTTTCTCGAAATATGAAAATTTAACTGGGATGATTTAACAAGCTCTAAAAACACGACAGAACAACTTGAATGTTTTTCCCCTTTACTATATCTTACAATAACTCTTGAATCAGTCGTTACATAAGCATTATAAAACAACTTTTTTGTTTTGTACTAACACATTCTTATGATGTTAAGTTTTGATGATGATGACCAAAAAAGGAAACATTTCTTGATCAAGCATTCTTCTAAAAGACTAAATCACATTCAACACATTGCCACATATTTTACTGCCAGTGTTTAAACATTCGCAGTTTTTTAAAAGCAATTATATAGCACTTAAAAGTCACTTTAGAACTTCAGTGTCTTCTTTGTTTCTCTTAATAAATTGTTTTCTTCTCACATCAGTAAATAGCATAGATATTCAATCTTTTAAAAAGCACTGATGCCAACTGTTAATTGACAGATGTCTTCCAATTGCCGTGAATGTTCATGCCACAGATCTGGCCCTCAGGCTGCGGTACTATATTTCAACAGTCCAAGATCTCTGACCTCTAGGTTGACCAGAACATAAGCTCTCAGACTGCAGCTGAAAACTGGATATTGGATGTCATGAATCACCCTGTAGGGTAAATTTAAGTCTATTCTGAAATACTGTATGTGTTACTCTTTGAG
Organism: Saxidomus purpurata; assembly: GCA_022818135.1. Lineage (NCBI taxonomy): Eukaryota > Metazoa > Mollusca > Bivalvia > Venerida > Veneridae > Saxidomus > Saxidomus purpurata. The sequence continues at coordinate 53,299,647 of JAFMSR010000008.1, read as the reverse complement.
TACAAAAATGCTGAGATAAAGGCAGCATGTCCTTCCAAACACCGAAAGCCACATGTCCAGTATATGAACAACACTTAAAGAGATATTTTTTCATATGGAATAACACCACAATATCGCAGTTCCATGATTGAAATAATGAGAAATGATGATGTATGAACACAGTATAAGAATCATGACGCCCCCGCCCCGTCATCTGCCTGCTTGTCTGCCTCGTCATCTTTATCACGCTTCGATCGTTTAGACTTCTTATGTTTTGACGATGATGATGATTTGTAGTAATCTGAATCATCAGGCTCATCTTTAACTTTCCTGAAAATAAACAAAGTACAGATGAACCTGTGTTACACAGCCAATCTTAAGATGTAAGCGTCAAGTTCCAGCAGCTGGCTACGCGATACATAAACATTTATCTTAATTTTTTTAAGCAAATACAACAGTGGTGAAAAATCTCAAAGCAAATTCTTTTAACTGATATCTATTGTAAAAGTACATGTAACTAATTACTTCAAGGGTAATAATGAAACCTGCTTTGAAACATAATGTAAACTAATTGTGATACAAATTAATTTTATGAATGTAGTGCCATCTATTTCCAAGTACAGACTTGCATAAAAATCGTCTTTATATTAGCTACAAGTAGCTCCTTTACCAATGTGACTGCTTGCACTGAGTCCTCTGTCAGTAAGTCATAAAAGCTGTATCATCATTGTTAATGAACACTGAACAGAACACAATTTTCACTATGACCAGGTATTATATTTTGCACAGTTTAACTGACAAATGTATCTGTAACTGTCTCTCTTCTTTTTTTTTGTAAGCACATTTGTTTTATTTCTTTAAATTAATTCTTACAATTTGTTTGTGATGTTTATTTTTCTAATTTCTTTCTCAAAGGGTTAGGCAGTCATGTTTTGAAAACTAAAAAATGTACTATTACTTCTTCACTATGTCCTTACAAGTTACTTTCTCTAAACAAAGGTATTATTTTGATATTTCTATTTCTCTAAGAATGTATATGGATCTATTTCTACCAGAGAGTGAGAACACCTGGTGCTAACAAACTCATTTCACACTTTGAGATAGAGCTTAAATATAGATTCAAGCTACAACCTAGACTTATGTTTCTTACATCACATAACACTAGAGCTATCACTAAATGTGATTAATACCCCCAAAAGACTGCTTTATAAACTGAGAAAGTTCGTAGTAACAGAATACCTTGCAAACAAACTAAAAAGAGATATTGTTCTTGGCAATAACTCTGTAATTTGTCAAGATAGAGTTATGGTTCTTGTACACTGCACTTCCTCTCATTGTGCTTGACCATTGTATGAAGTTGTATTGAATTCCAACCAATAGTTTTCGAATAATGCTCCGGACAAGTAAAAGTAACACAGGGCAATAACTCTGAAATGAGTCAAGATAGAGTTATGGTTCTTGTACACTGCACTTCCTCTCAATGTGCTTGACCATTGTATGAAATTGTATTGAATTCCAACCAGTAGTTTTCAAGTTATGCTCCGGACAAGGAAAAGTAACAAAGGGCATAACTCTGTAATTAGTCAAGATGGAGTTATAGTTCTTGTGCACTGCACTTCCTCTCAATGTGCTTGACCTTGTATGAAGTTGTATTGAATTCCAACCAGTACTTTTCAAGTAATGCTCCGGACAAGGAAAACTAACAAAGGGCAATAACTCTGTAATTAGTCAAGATGGAGTTATAGTTCTTGTGCACTGCACTTCCTCTCAATGTGCTTGATCATTGAATGAAGTTGTATTGAATTCCAACCAGTAGTTTTCAAGTTATGCTCCGGACAAGGAAAACTAACAAAGGGCAATAACTCTGTAATTAGTCAAGATGGAGTTATAGTTCTTGTGCACTGCACTTCCTCTCAATGTGCTTGACCATTGTATGAAGTTGTATTGAATTCCAACCAGCAGTTTTCAAGTAATGCTCCGGACAAGGAAAAGTAACAAAGGGCATAACTCTGTAATTAGTCAAGATGGAGTTATAGTTCTTGTGCACTGCACTTCCTCTCAATGTGCTTGACCATTGTATGAAGTTGTATTGAATTCCAACCAGTAGTTTTCAAGTTATGCTCCGGACAAGGAAAACTAACAAAGGGCAATAACTCTGTAATTAGTCAAGATGGAGTTTAGTTCTTGTGCCTGCACTTCCTCTCAATGTGCTTGACCTTGTATGAAGTTGTATTGAATTCCAACCAGTAGTTTTCAAGTTATGCTCCGGACAAGGAAAAGTAACAAAGGGCAATAACTCTGTATTAGTCAAGATGGAGTTATGTTCTTGTGCACTGCACTTCCTCTCAATGTGCTTGACCATTGTATGAAGTTGTATTGAATTCCAACCAGTGTTTTCAAGTTATGCTCGGACAAGGAAAATGCAACGACCGCCCGACCGACCGACCGACCGACCGACCGACCGACCGACCGACCGACCGACCGACCGACCAACCACCGGGTGACTCCTATATACCCCCCTAAACTTCGTTTTGGGGGTATAATAAACTGTTATATAACAATAACAATTCTAGAATTTACGTACCTTTTGGATTTTTTATCATCTCTGTCCCTATCTCTATGTCTCCTTTCTCTCTCTCGTGACCTTGACCTGTCTCTTTCTGACCTTGACCTATCTGACTCTCGACTTCGGTAGTAGTCCCTGTAAGGTAACAAATTGTATAACATGTACTGATGCAGGGTGTATATACAAACACGTACATACAGAAGGCCAGTCAGATATATCTCATATGGCAAATACGACATCATTTGGCGTGTATAATTCTCCTGTAAATTTACAATTTCATATGACTAAAGTACGGCACCTCATCTGAAATTCTGTTCGATACCTTGTTCATAAACCTGCCCATATTTTACCCCCTTATTTTTAATAAGAAATTAATTCTTAAATGTAAATGTTCAACAATACCTGCAGGAGGTTTCTGCTTGGAGGCCATTATATAATGAATTGTACAATCAAGTGCTTGGTTTAAAGTAAAACAAGATTTACTCGTATACAGTGAACTACGTATATAACGCATCTTGATATAACAAAAATTCAGATGTAAGGAACAAATTTTCTCTGCCCGGTTTCTTTTCTTTCCTTATTTAATATGTAAATATTATATGGATATAACAAACTTTGGATATAAAGAACAAAATTAAATGGCCCCAAGGAGTTCGTTTTAAACAGAGTTTACTGTAAATGTATATAAAATAACATATTTGAGTATAAGGATTGAGTAGAAAGCTCTGAACGTATTTAAAAACTCTCCACTTGACAATAGTGCTTACACAGAAATACAAAGCTAATGACAATACAGTCAAACCTGTGAACAAAAGTCATCCTTTGGGGAGAAAAAATGTGGCCTTTGTTGACAGGGGACCTTTACTTGGAGGTCAAATTGTTCGGTTTAATCAAGAATAATTTCTGAAAGATTGGCCTTTACTCACAGTGCGACCTTTATTCGGAGGTGGCTGTAAGCACAGGTTTGACTGTTTACTGCAACAGTAACAGGTAGTAAGGTTAGTGTAGGATGTGTTAAAGGGATTTGTCGGTTTGTAAGGGTTTGTCGGTTTGTGTAGGGTTTGTCAGGTTTGTGTTAGGGATTTGTCAGGTTTGTGTTAGGGATTTGTCAGGTTTGTGTAAGGGATTTGTCAGGTTTGTGTAAGGGATTTGTCAGGTTTGTGTAAGGGATTTGCAAGGTTTGTTACCTGCTTTCATACTCTCTGCTGTAATCTTTGGCTGCTCTTGAATACCTGTAGTCTTCCCCACTATCACTGCAAATATAAACATTCAATATATATAACAATTATAAACAAGTATACCATAGGAAACACTGGATGCACATGTACTTAATATTAAGGCAGGAATCATGCCTTTTGAGCTCTGCCCTTCTTAATCTCACCTTGAAGGTAATGGTATAACTCCAGTCAGAGGTTAATGAGAAATAGCATGAACAGGAATAGTGCAATATATTGTGTAGAAATTATCAAAGTGCCATAACTCTTTGAAAAATAAATCAGCTGGAACATGCTGATAATCTGCACTTATCCTTTTATTTCAGAAACTTCCAATTTAGTTTTATTGCAATCCAGCCTATACTTGCTGAAAAATAGGACAGACAAGAAAAAGTGTTACATATATACATTGTACTTGGCTGTACACACTGATGGGAGAACAGACATAGAGGCACTTATATGCTTCTTCTTCCGAGGTATAAAAACATAACAGAGATAATTGTACCTTTTAGTAATGTTACTTCTGGTAATTTCCTTACATAGCAACTTAACTGTAAATTTCACGATTTGTGAGCAGACAAGACTTATTCGCAAATTTTAAGTTCACAAAGGGAGAATTATCTTATAGTAAATCTATGTGAAATGAATCTTTCGCAAGATTTTTATACAAGTGAAGTGAAAAATTCGTGAAAATAGCCAAAAATAAATAATCGTGAATATTATCCAATGTAGAGTAACTTAAATGTCATTGATTTCACGGTGTTGCTAAATATTTCTTAGTTCCCTCTTTTCTCCGAAGTTCTTTCTTTCATTAAACTGTAGGAGACAATCACATAAAGATGTGTGTATTAGTTAGAACAAGAGATTCATACCTGCTGAAGCCTGATCCAGGACTCCTATCACGTTTATAATTATCATATCTGTCTCTATTGCGGTCATGTTCCCGCTCTCTGTACGAGTCACGATCTCTGTCTCTGTAATAAATACATACAACTGTAAATCACTTTGAATTGGCGAGACAAAATTTGTGATTGTTGATCTCTGAGTCAATTCATTTTACCATGAATATGCGAACAAGAGATCCTGAATGGTTCTGGGAAAATGTTCATTTTTTGAGAATTTTGAATAAGTGAAATGCTGAATTCGCAACAAGTGCTCTCTCGAAAAGAAAACGCGAAAATTGAGTTCTCATGTATATTTCATGGTATTTACAGCAAATGTGCTTAAGATGACTTGACTAGTTATGTGTGTGGAAAAAATATGAACCCGGAACTAAACACTTTAACAGATAGCAAAACAAATATTCACTCTAAATGACGCTATGCAATGTTTGTGACATTTAAGTTCATTTTGAAGATTTTGATAAAACAATAATATCAAGCAACACTTTTTTTAATGCTTATGTCAAATGTATTTCAAACATACCTGTCCCAGCTAGATTTAGAATCTGAGTAACTGTTTGTTGGGGGTGTGTTGTCATAGCTATATGTGGAACGATCTGGGTATGCTGTAGAGTTTGGGGGAGGTACATGAGGGGGGAAGAATGCTGTAATGTTGAAAATATTGTATTAATGTCATATGTAACAAATACAGACAAATTACATAATAAAGGCAAGTATTCTTTCAGATTAGTATAACACAATTATCTTTAATTAGTATCTTCCGTTGGTCTAATTTATGTTCATACTACTGTTATAATAGAAACATATTCTGTACATTTACCAGTAGTACATGTCTAGAGAAAATATATCCTTTACTTAATTGGTTATATTTGTGATGATTTAACTTTTGTTTTATTAACAAATTTCCCACTTTGCTAATTTACATATAAATATATATATTGAAATATTCAGTTCACATAGATTTACTATTAGAGAATTATGCTTACGCGAATATCAAATTCGTGAATTGGTCTGTCTTCTCTTAAATCAGGAAATTTTCATCATGCAAAATTTACAGTATACTTACGAGGTGGCACAGGGGGAGGATGACCAAACATATTTGGAGGTGGAACATTCATCCCTGGGGGTGGTACAGCTGAAAAACACAATGGTAGTAAAATAAAATTGTATTATAAAGTCAACTAAAGCTAGTTATTGTGCACTGTTTATGTCTGAACATTTGTATTTTTAATACAAACATATAATGGGAAAATATTTCCATGAAAGACTGGAGTTAAAAGTATTTGTAAGAAATCTAATACAATCTTAACTTTGTTATTCCTTTTTATTTTATCTTAACTTACCTGGTGAGAAGCCTGGAGGCATGGGTGGCATTCCTGGGGGAGGTATACTGTAATCTGGGGGTGGCATACCTACAGGAGGCATCACTGGGGGTACACCAGATGTCTTGTTTCTGAAATAATTCATGAATAGTAAATACAAATGTGTATTTCATTATAGGGCTTCACATCAATATGATTGTATGATTTAGATATACCTTTGAGTCAGAGTCACTGTGTCCCCTGTTGGGGGGACCACATTGAAAACCTTATTGGGTCTTGAGTGGATAACAATTAAAAAATTTGACTGTAAATGATAATATCAACAATTGCTACAAAAAATACAGTAATATTTATTAATTAACTGTATTCTGAACTTAAAAGAAAGTTTCTAGGAACTTCGTACAATTTGCAACAAAAAAATCCTTCCCTGAACCGTTTATGAAGAAAAGAGTATAAATGTTTAAGTGACTACAGATTGCCAAAGTCTGTTACATATTGAGAGAAAACTAACGTGTCAGAGCTAAGAGTTCCTATCTGTTGTACATCATCCATAGATTCCTCAATGGGCCGACGAGATGCTGTGGTTGAACCAAGTACAGCTATGGCTGTAGGTTGTTGTATGGCAGGGGTGTAGGTTTTTGGCACATATGACAGGCCTGGAATCATTAATAATGCATGTTATAAAAGAGAACAATAACACATTAAAGGCTTAAATGCAAGTGGCTTATGTCCATTTTTTTTTTGCAAATGTTTTCTGCTTACTGTATGAAGTTTACTAAAACTTAATTTCTTTTATAAGATGCACTATAAATGTGCCAATAATTACTTGTAAGAGGTGTGAGGCATTGTTAAGAGATAAATAGACAGATATAAACATGTTACAACAATGAATCCTGTAACAATCAGTAAGACTGTAAGTTACCTTATCGCAAAAATTAAGTTTTAAAAAAGTTTTTAGATACTGTAGAAGAATGGCCTACGGACCTGAATGACTAAAATGTGAGTCGGCGGATTCTACTTTGATAGAGGTCCCATACCCTACACCGCTCTGAAAAGGTAAGCACACTCAGGTAATTACTGTTTAGTCTGTTGTTATATGAAAATATTTCTCTGGCTAGTTGCTCTCATGAGTGAAATTGCACCAAACATTGAATGTTTAAAATGCTTTTTATTCAGTAAGGCCAAAATTTTTTTAAAACGTGTTTCCGGTCTCTTTGCCAAAAGATTACTAGTAAGGTCCGTCCATCAGCAGTTTTTACATTCTATCTTGCCTTTTTTGCTCTAAAACATTTCAAAATTGGTCTTTTTGATCATTTTCTTATAAAAAAAGTTTGGGGTCGGCAGTAAGAAGTTAAGCTCGGTCAACAGACCGGAAACACATATATATTTTTTTGGTCTTACATAAAAATTTTACTGTATGGTTACTTACAGCTTTCGTAAATATTTAGTATGTTATTTTCGTATTTTTAATTTCAATATCATAAGAATAATATGTAAACCATATTTTTTCTTTCAAATTTTAATTTTTACTGTTATATCAGAAAGTCAGTAACATTGAAACTTACAAAAGCTTTTGGAATAGCTACACCATTATCTGCCCTTATTCTATTCTGTTTCTGACAGTACTTTCTCCAGGTTTCCTCGTTAAAACCATAGTTGAAATAATCTGTTATATCCGCACCTGTTGATTACAAAAAAAATAATTGAAGGTAAACTAGTCATTCCAAATTAATTTGTACCAGCTTTAGAAAAGTTAAAACATATTTCACAGACGGAATTCTTCAACATGATCTCATGAACTTCACATTTAATTTTTTTACTTGAAAATGCATCAACATTCCCTGTTCACCTGTTCTTATAAGTACACTGCAACCCCGTTATAACGCGGTAGTCAGGGTCCAACTGGTCAGACCGTGTTATAAGTGAGACTCCTTTTATAACGCGGTCTGATCATCAGCCTCTGTGTTCTTGCATAACGCGAACATATACGCGAGTACCCCACCCCCTAACTAAATTAAAGCTATTGATGTTTAGCACGCATCATGTTTTTATGAAATCGAGTGGTTAAATTGTAGAAAATATTGTTTTATGTAAAATAAATTAGTTATTAACACGAAATTAAATATATAAAAGAGAAATTCTTACTAAATATTTGCTATTGAAACAGACATCATTTTCCGAAAATGATGGCTAAAGTGAAAGTACCCCCCCCCTTTTTTGTTAAAACAAACAATAACAGTTTTGTAATTGATTTATTTAAGTTCGGTAAGCCTGCAATCAAAGATGCGCAAACAAATTAATTCACACAAAAGATTTGAAGTTAGTCTAACAAACAAAGGGTCAGCTTGTGAATAACGGAGCGTGAAAAATACCAGTAAGCCGTAATTGTTTTAACCTTCTTTGTTAATAGGCGCTTGATACCGGTTAAGTGACAAAGATCAATAACAACCTGCCATGTTGTTTATTTCTTTTGAACATTCGTTTTGTATAGGGACAATGCTTTTTGATAGAAATAATTTTGGTCATCCCAAAATTTGGCAAACCCAAGGCCCACGTAAATCTAAGTTAGTACGACATTCTCAGTTCCTTTCACTGGCTTCATAACTTACCTTCATCTATGTTTATTGATATTTGCTCATATCCATTCACTTCCTCCCAATCCTGTAAAGCTTACAGTGACTGTATAAGTTTCTTATCTGACTAAAAGAGTTGCTATTTACTGTTTTATTACCTGGTTTACGCCAAGGTTTATCTTCGTCTCTAAGTGTATCCAAGCTAAATTCATACAGATGTATTCCATTAACTGTTCCCTCCCCATCAACGTCCACTCCCTTTGTTGCCTGAGTGGTTACAGTACCTTTCTGTGAAGAACCTACATGTACAATAATAAATAAAGTGCATCAAAAATAGCAGCTTTTGTTATACTGTCACTTCCATTGCTTCCAAATGTTACAAAAATCTTTCAGGGAATAATGTTACAACAATATGATAATGTGAACTTTCATGAATGCAGAGTAAAAATAACTACTTTCTAAATATAGCATGAAACATGTATATCATTCACTGTTACAAATACTCTACAATGATTTGATCCAGACCTGTGAGATGCTAACCTCCTGCTATGCAACAAATTATGCTGCAAGTAAACTTTGACATACATTGTATATCTGAGTCATGCTAAGTGTAACCATAGCAATGACCTTGACTTTTAAACATGATCGAACTTGTGTGTATGACGTATCTTGTATTTCACTCAATTTTAAAATTTTAGGTAATTCCCTTCAACAGCTCACAGGTTCAAGGTTGAGACATGCAATACAAATTAAACCTTGGTAGTGACCTTGACCTTAGCTACACTGACCTGATCTAGTATTGGGTTTTTTCTTGAGCCTAACAAATTTGTCACATTTCATTTTCTTGGATGTTTAGTATCATAACCAAGATTCAGTATTATGTGTAAAGACGAACTCTGACCTTAGCAATGAAATAGACTTTTCAGTGATAAATATTTTTATGTATCTAATTCACTATAAAAAGATCATGATCTATGCAATATGTAACAAACATTAAAATATGATTACTAATTTAACTGAACCCATTCTATGCTGATCTATATTTACCTGCTGTTACTGGCTGTTTTTGGTATGTACCACTGGGTTTGAACAGGTTACTACCAGTGCTGCAATAAATATAAGGTTCTTACATATAATATTCATCTAGACCTACCAAAAGCATTAGGCTACCTAAACCTCAACATGACTCTCTGAAGAAGTACTAGTTTCTTTTTCAATAAATCAAACTTAATGGATTAGACAAAAGACAGAAAATGTCATACAGTTTTTAATGGTCAGAAATATTTTTAATGGTGACAGCCTCATTTACTAATAGTTAACCCTATTCTAACGCACAATGCTCTTAAAGGCGATAATTACAGATCGTTCAATTTTGCGACTGTATATTATAGGAATAACTGTTTTGTAATTTTGATATTTGCGACTGTATATACGGTTTTTAATGGTCGCAAATAGTTTTACCCCCCCCCCCCCCCCCCCCCCCCGCCCGCTTACCCCCTCCCCCCCCCCTTCACATTAAAACCGTATATAAGGTCGCAAATATCAAAATCACTAAATAGTTATCCCTTTTCTATCCCCCCCCCACGCCATTGTGTCGAAATGCAATAATTGAAACGCTGTTTGAATTTTGCAACTCTATAACGTTATTTAATAGTCGCAAATCCCCTAACCCCACCAACGAACCTACATCTGCTAAAGGTTATTTAATAGTCGCAAATTTAAATGATGTTACCAATCAGAATAGATGTTACAATGTTAGTGCGTTAGAATACTAGCTGTACGTAGAACTCAGACATATATCATGATATCCCAAATTTAATTAACTGCCACCATTTTCAAAACAAAAGCGTGATATACCTTGCTACAGGGAACGCTGATATTTCGCCTATAGTAACCTGTACATTGTCTTCATCATCAGAGTCGTCATCATTATTCTCCTGCTGAGGCTCACTGTTCTCTGCCTGTAAACAAGACAAAATATCACCATCTTATTTTAGCGCAACAACCCAAACAAGGAAGCTTAGTCTGATCAAAGAGAAACACATTATGGCCCTTCTGACAATGAAACAATTCACCCAACACCAGGTGTCAATCAAGTGATTTCAATACCAATCAAAATAGGACTTTACCTACTACAAATAAATGCACATGGAAAAGGTTTGAATGGGTTTTTTTGTTATAAATACACCGATATCAACAAAAGGATGAGGTTATCTCATCATTTGCGTCACATTAATAACGTTAGCTGAATCAGAAAATATCAGGTATTACAATACAAATATATAATGTATTTCAACAGTTTTACCTAATTTTCAAAATCGGATGAAATCAAAGCACCTGACCTACAGACCTAGTATTTGACCAAACATTAATTACCAAGTGTTAAAAGTTCAAAACTGACCTAGAACATTATTCCAACCATGTTTCATAAATACTGTTCCAAAATTAAAGTAACTTCAGTATTCACAAAGTTTCATTTGTTTCGGGACAAAATATGTGGTCTTAAGAGTGTTCATAAGGTAGAATGTTAACACTGGCACACGCAGACATACAGACAGCAGTCAATCAAAACAGCTCACCAGTGAGTATAATATGCTTAAGTGAAGTAGAAAAAGATAAACATTACATTTTCAGTGGCTTCTTTAGGTGGTGGCAATTTGTCCTCTGGTCTGAAAAACAATAAAACAGTTAATGTATCACTAGTTCTGTGTAGTAGTTCTCATAAATAAAACCAGAGTGTGTCAACAAAAAATTGTCTACTTTGCATGCAGATCTATGCATCATTCATTCTGTGGGAACCATTGTGACCAAGGCCTAACATAGTTCAAATAAAGAAACCATTATAGTACAAATCTTATCAATCAAAATACAATGTACATGTATTTAACAAACCATGGTACAGACATTGCAAGTTAAAATGGGGTAAATCAAATTTTATTGCAATCTCCACACTCTTTTTTTAGCATAGAAATTAAGTGTTAACCAAACTTTATCAAACTTTGTTTGGCGGGAGATAATAAAACAATGTGTACAACTTACCCTGTACCTGGAGCTGCAGGCTCTTCTTTGTTACCGGAGTCTGAAATGATAAACAATCATTGATATTATATAAGCAATCATACTCAATTTCAGATAGAAATATTTGTCTCTGATCACAGGTTGAATAGTACAAGTTTGGTGAGCCTAGGTCAACAAGAGATGTATGTAAAACACGTAAACTATGCCCCCAGACTTTCAGGGCGTACATACGTACAGACAAGAGCAAACCGGTGTCTGGACAATAAAAAGGAGTCCTATAAAGATGAAGTTCCATTGTTTAAGTCCAATCATCTGACCCAAACCATACATGGTTATCTTTGGGGTCTAGCTAGAGCAAAATTTTCGGCAGAACTCACTTCTCCCTGAGCTAAAGTAGGGAGAAAACTGGCGCCTACAGAGAGAAAAAACAAAAAAACTATTGGTAAAATCCATTCTATTGGCAAAATATTTTGTGATAAATAGCAGATGGGTATTCAAATTCACTCTTCAACAAGTTAAACTGGAAAGTCTAAGGAATGAAACATGTTTTTGATGGCTGGAAATACGGCTGATACAAAAAATGTACCTATTTCGGATAGACGCTTACGCGGACATGCAAATTTTCAAAGCATTTTTCCAACACAAAAGCAATGATAGCCCCTAATTTACTTGAATTATAATTCGTTAACTTTAGAAGTTTTTTTAATTGAATTAACTCTCCAAACTGTGAGAAGGGAGTAGGTATGCCAGGGTTCTCAAAATGTTTTGGTTGAACAGGCAAATATCATATTGTAACAGGTCATCAATTGGGGTCTGGGGGCATGCCCCCCAGAAAATATTTAAACGATGTGTGCAATTTCCTGCATTCTGAGCACTTTTTGTGCCAGCTTTTCTAGGTATTTCAGAGTTAATAACAATACCTATATTTTGCATAATAATACATGTACTCTGTTATGGCGGAAATCTGCAGGGTGTTCGGTAGGCTTTAAAACTTAAGGGTCATTGACTCTTCAGCCAAAATTTTCAAGGGTGAAAATCAAATTTTCAAGAGTCAATGTGAGAATTTTAAGGGTCGAGCCATGGGCCATAGGGTTTCCAGTCTTGTACTCTGGGTTTGCACATCATAATTTTCAGTTTGTGTCCTGCAGCTTTGTTGTTGTATTTTCTAATAATTTTTAAATTAGCTAGATCTAGCTGCTCATCCCTTTCCCTGGCTCAAAAGTACGTTGTTTCCCGTTTGTCACATATTTTCGCGACCTTGCATGTCTGTGATTTTCATTCTCTTTTCGCGATTTTAACATTTTTAATAAAAAAAAAAAATGTATGTTCAATTAATGATCAATGATGATTAGCATGAACAAATAGATTATTATATTATTTTATCTTTACTTAAGTTTTTTATGCAGGATGGAAAATTACACCTCTGGGAAGGCGCCGAAGAATGCCCTCGATAATCATGTACATGTAGAGTAAAAATTACGTTTATAACAATTTGCAAGTTTAACTTTCAGCACGTAAGTCAATACCCAAAAGAGCAATGCTCTTATTATCATAAAACTCTTATTATTTGCTCTTACAATTAATATAAACTGAGTAACTCACAACGATTCGCACACATAAAAGAATATATGCCAATTTCAGTAATGATATGTGATTATAAAAAAAACAACAGGTATACACGAATTGTCTTTTGATCACCCGAGGCGTTTTATGTTTCCAGCAATTTGTGAATTACATTACTCAGTGTCGTGTCAGAGTCAACGGTGCTCATTAATCCGTGTTACAAACATCTTCATAGAAATTTGCCGAGGTCTATTATTTTCAGCTTTATGATTGTTTATCAATTAACACCTGTGATAACGACCAAGACGGCCATGTGCTGGTTGATAGATAGTGACTAATTAGCTCCGCCTCCTTTCGTATTTTAACCAACAGACGACAGTCGATTTTTAACTGATACCGAAACAACGCTCCACCCACTTTCGTATGTTATCCAACAGACGACGGTCAGTTTTTGATTGACATGGCGAAATTGCCGAGACTCGTGACACATAGGAGAAAATTCCAGCGGGTCAAAGTTGACTCACAGGACATCTTTATTGCCGGTCAAATACGGCTATTTCGAGATTTTCATGAGTCAAAACTCGGGAGCTCGGGTCTACCAAACACCCTAATTGATTATAGGGAATGCATAGTTCTTAACAGGATGTGATAAAATGGTTCCTACGAAAATTCTAACCGGCCTATTTCTTGTTTGAACGAGTCAAATCGGCCGGTGGCCGGTTCATTTTGAGAACCCTGTATGCGAGTTCCCATTTTCTCTGCACATGGACATCTATGGCAGAACTTTTGACAATTTGCCTTTTGAAATTACATGCGATTATCTGCTTTAATCTTCTGCACAAAGAAGTGCCAAGACAAAATTAAAAGTTATTGTATTATTGATGCTTTATTATCTTAATTACACCAATTAATACCCATGTAATTGTTAAGCACTCATGTCATATTGTGAAATCTGTCTCCAGGCAACCAGTTTGTCAGTCGAAAATTGGTTGAGGGGGCGGAGTTAATCGTCAGAGAAACATTGGACACATTGTATTTCACTTCATCAAGATATTTTCAGGTGAAGTTTGTTTCGCTTTGATCAAAGTAAAGGGTGAAGTTTAGGTGTGGTATCGGACCGGCTCTGTATTGCAATATACTGGTATACCTTTATTCCACTAGACCTACACTATCATTTTGATTGCTTATTGGCTGAAACTAAGTGGATGCTGATCATCAATGAAATGGGGATATGAATTATAATCATGATAATAGCAATGCAAAAAGATTTTTTTAAGTAGTTATTTTCAGTAAAATCATTATATCTATGGAAAGATACTTCAATTCTAGTTACAAAACTGCAAAACTATTACAAAAATCTCAATTAGAAAAAAAAAGGTGACATGCACACTCACTTATGACACCCATGAAAATGGACGTACAGTAAAATGCTGAAAATGTCAGTTCAACTTTAAGTGTGGTCTCTAAAACAAAATGTATGGAAAGTTAGGTGTTCTTTTGAACACTGACACTACAACAGACTAAAATGAACAAGAAATTATAACTTATTAGCTTTTTCATTCCTGTTTCTGTCTGTTGTTACAAAGCACCCAGCACAATAGTACAGTAAATAACAATGCATCAGAAGAAAATGGTATAATATGATAAAGTATAAGCCTATCTGAATGGTTACATTAATTAAGCAGTCACCTGCTTAAATCAGCTAATGTTAATAGACTGTAATTGATCATTTTTATATTAAATACCTCTGTACTAAGGAACCACCTGCTCCGAGCGGCCACTAAAATTTACATATTTAATGAAAAGACAACACTTTCTAAAAGGACATAGGAGGCATTGTGAAAGTGTATATAAGTTTTGTTGATAAACATTAAATTCATTTGTGTTAGTTCAAAAGTTTTAACTTTAGCTTACATTTAATATGAACATGGATCTCGTCTGAGCACCATACTCATGATACTTCTTCAAGTACTTCAATACCAAGCAGTACCAGTGCACAACATTAATACAGACACATTTCATTTGTTAAGAATTATAAGTCACTTGTTTAAGTATTGTTATCAGTACATGCTTGGTATGTATAAATATTAAACCCAATAATAAATTATTTTGCATGTACAATGTACATGAACAGATTCTCCTTTGGCATAATCGTCTTTCAAATTGTAAGCATAAACTGCTGCATCATCTTATTACCCTGATTTATTTAGTGAAATACAACATTAACAGGAATAGCAATAATTCTAGGAAAGAAGCTAATGTGACAGACTTTATCTCCACTTCATACAAATTGGTACGAACGTACTGCGGTACGAACGGTCAGCCTACTTTTGATTTTGTAAATTCAGTTACTTAAACGATTTTCAGGTGTATTGAAGTTATCACAAGGTATCTTTATTAATTAAATGCATAATCATCAAACTTGTGATACTTTTACAATCTAGGCAGACCCAATTACCCTAAGAATCTTAGCTAATGTAATGAGTGACAGGGATTTTTTTTTTCGTAACTGCCGCCATTTTGGATTTTTTGTACATGTCAACATGTTTGGTTCGAACTGAATTCATTCATTGTCCAGCTGTTTTCATTTATAATTATGAGTGAAAACATTAAATTACATTCAAATCTTTCAAATGAAACCTAAAAACCAAGCGAAATCGACCAATTAACGGAAAATCAACAGTTGCCAAACTTTTGACATTTGTTTTTGTACTGATAAATTACGGCTTTCGGATAATTTGGGGGTTTTCCCTGAGGTTCAAAGTCCTAGATTTAAATATTCAAATTAGACTGTTTTCCGGCAATTCCGTTTTTAATCATTTCTTAAGCGAAATAAATCGGCACCATTCTTGGGTTGACTTTAGCGCTTCATTAATATTCATTAGATTCATTCAAGGGACACTACTCTAATTGATTTTGCATTGCTAATGATAATTAAAATATTTGGTATTTTAAAGTATTTGGTATTTGAAAATATCGACATATTTTATCGGTGACCACTTAAAGTGCCTGGAAAATGGGGGTGGTATCATTCAGCTCCAAATAAATGGCATAAAGTATTGGATAAGGCGATAACATGTATAAGTTTTGCTATTTTTATGTGATACTAGGATGATTCTGCAACATAAAATGCATTTCAGCAGTCGGTGTAAGTTTGGATAGTCATACTGGCCGAAAACCTTATAATGTTAGTCTATTGAAATGTATTTAGCATACTTTTACCTCAATGCCAGACATAATCAATGGAAAACATCAGATCGATACTCGCGAAAACTAGTGAAAAAATAAATTCCGCTTTAATTCACAGTGGTTAATTTGTGTTTTAGGCTGATATATGCAAAACTTTGAGGGGGAAATGCTACTTTACTTTGAGCAATATTTAAATAACAGTTCTTAACCTCCATAAAGCCATTCTTCGTCATCTTCAGTCGTCCCCGGCGGCTTTGCGACCACAACAGTCGCCATTTTGAAACTGAATCACTGTTTCGTATTTTTTAAGACTGTGACTTTTCAACTATTAAAGTAGGGACACACCAATCCATATTATAATATTTTAGAGGATAACAAAAAGAAGAATGAATGTTTTATTCTATAACTGAGTTACACGATAGTTGCGAAAATTTAGGTGAGAATTCAATATGTCTGCGCCCTGAGCGAGGACGAAGCAATCAAAGTAGTCTGTGCATTCACGTTCATGGTTATCTTGAAGAGCTCGATATTTAACTGAAACTGCTCTCGGTAAAATTTTTATCACTCTTTAGAAGTTTCGCTACATTACTCTCGAAACTCTTAAATACTGATATTTGAATATAAGTCAATTGATGCTTAGGACCAAAATCAAAGCACTGAGAGTACTGGTGGGACGGTTGTGTTGGCATGTGTACAATACATTATGTTTAGGCAAACAACTCCAAGTGATATGTATGCTGAAATGTTCACTCCAAGACATGAACATGTTCACTCATTTATTCTGTGAAATTCTGTTCAACTACTAAGTACAAATGTAGGATTTGAATAGCTAAAACAACTTCAACGTACCCGGTTTATATGCTTGACAGAACGGGTACGCTGAAGCTTACTCCGTAGGGAAAGCGTCCAATAATCGTGCCAGGAATCTGACACGCTCGCATTTCAGTATTTCATGAGCAATAAGTGAAAACAATAAATAATTTTATTGATCAGACCATAATCTTTTAATCTGCTAAATTTGAATATCAAATTTTATCTATTTAACGTAAAGCTTTACAAAAGTTTCGAACAGGTCAGAATTTTCACCAATGGCCGCCATCTTGCTGATTTGACAGTTATCACGTGACCGTTCCCAAGAACCTTTGGAAAGGGATCTCTGCGGAAATCGCCGAAGGTTCCATTGAGGTCACGGGGACAGTTTATTTATTTACATGAGCACGTGCGTTTTGGCGCGAACACTGTCAAGGTCTGTTCCGTGTCGAAAATAAAGTAAATTTCTTTTGAATAAAAAACATAGTGGTAAATGCTATTGTATATTTACACTCGTTCTTTTATATCATCTAAACACTAAACAAAAGGAAAATATCAAGCGTTCTGAACTACATGAAAAATAAGTGCGATTGCTCATACGAGATCTCGCGAGAGCAGGCTTTGGAAAGTCCGTTGTAAATGTAAACACAATGATGTGGTTTGAAAAATCGATGTTTTTGTAGTCAACTTTGGTTGTAGAACACCGTAATTGGTTTGAAAAGATGAATTTATAAATATATGCCCAAACTGATCATATTTCCCTACTTAACGTACATTAGATGAAAATTTGCTGATCTGTTATTTGGTAAGGATTCGTAGTAGGGCTGATCCAAAACTCTAAAGCCGCAGCTGACGAAAAACAAAATATTAAAATAGCGGCATTTAGAGTTTTGGAAGCCAGAACTAGGATTTGAAATGCCCAATTGATCAGGTCGGCATGACGTCACTTCCGTAGTTACCAATTATCCGCCATATTGCCGAGGTGAAAACAAGCACCTGGCAACCGCATAGTTCAAATAGGGAGTTAGCTTTAAGATAGTCTTATATTCAATTCCAGACAAAGTTTTAACGTTAAACAAACCAGTTCATATATATGTTTACTTATTTCAATGTCTTAGCGATATATGTCAGATTTTTCTTTAAAAAAAATCGTGAAAATGATTGTTTAATGACGTTCGATGAAGTATCATGCACAACAAGAAAAGACAGAAAATGTATTTTAAATCGGCCTTTGTAAAATGATCTCTATATTATAATTATTTTCTTTAAGTTTCTAATATTTAGAAAAAGAAATTTTTGTTACAAACTTATCCTATCTTGATATATAGTTTTTCCCAAGTGCACAACTTTTTTCGTATAACTAAAATCATGTCGAAACACATCATTATACGAAAATGTTAGGTTGAAACTTTTGTCACAAAATGTATTTTATTACAGGACCATACAATATTATCTAAGAAACTGATTTGATCTAGTCTATATTTAGGGCTGGCATTTGTATTCAAAATAATTTCAAAAAATCACGTAGTTACAGTGAAGGCCAGATATAGAATCCATGTGAAACAGATAGATATATTAGAAGTCACTTACATGTTGCGGAACACTGAAAGCTCATCTTTAAAATCCTTCAAAAAAAAATTATTCCCGCTTCCAATAAAATCGAAATTACACAAACACTATCTCATTTTGACAACGTTGCCATGGTAAATAATTAGCGTAGATCTAACCATTGATGGAATTGCAGTGGATCTAGCCAAAGGGCATAAGTCACAACAAAGGATGCGATATGATTTGTTGTTAATTGGCGACCCCCTGCCAGCAATCTAACTTGTCACACATCATTGCATATTGCACACTGGTCAAGTGCACTTGATAATTACATAACAATTTGCACAGTGCCCAATTTAAATTATGCAACCTTTTTATTGTGAACGATCGCGGTGACATATGAATTTATTTATCACTGTGATAAAAACGAACCATATATTTAATGAATGATAGGCCTATATAATGTTTATACATATACATTATTTGTCACTAGCCTTCGAGGTACATTTATAATGTATGATCAAGTCTGCATAAAAATACTATTTAGTCATCTTACATATATCTATACAACTTGGTAAAAAATAATTCAGCAAATCAAAGTTTCAAGCAGCCCTACGTACAAATATTCAGAAATTACACATTTTTGGCTGTTGATGACAAATTTTATGTATCTGATGAAAGGTTTTTCTATGAGTGAAATTGGACACGTATTTCAGTAGATATCGTAATTTTAATTAGATTGAGTTTTTTAATAGATTTACGTCAACATTTTGTTTTCAACTAATAAAATCGAGAAAATTATTTTGATTAGTTCTTATTATAGACTAGTTCTTAAAACTACCCACAAGAAAACGTTTCATGAAAAAGTTAGGATAGCATGCTTGTGAATTTCTACCTCATTTTAGACGTAATTAGATGGAGCATTTGTGTTCTCATTTTCGGAGGCAAGTTTTAATCGTCAATGGAAATAATATCGTCCATAATTGAATAGTTTGTAGGTCATGTGCATGCGTAGATCTAGATCGTTTCGATACATTTCTTACACATTTAAGAATGAAAAATATCTTTTCCTTTTGATAGAAACAAACAGAAACAGAAGTTGTTGTCATTTGCTTATAAAAACTCATCATAACTGCTGAATTTTTATACTTTAATCACATATTTTATAACATAATTACACGGACTTCGATCTATACGTTATTAACAAGATGGCGGTTGTTTTCACCTCGGACAGCGTTGCTATGCCTGAGCAGGTGCGCGCAACGGTAAATGCCCGGATGTCCGACCTGATCAATTAAAAGAGACATATCTTCTCAAATCCAAGACGTTAAAATGTGAACACAAGATGGAGGTCAATGTCAAGGAAATCAAAACTGATTTGCAATTTTCGCAAACTTGTGTTTCAGATTGCAAATTTGTAAATGAACTTGCAATAATACAGCGCTCAGAATGTACAAGATACAAGATACAAATTTTTAGTCGGCATGATAAAACATGATAACATTAGCTATGTATAGCTATTAACCGACAGTAACATCAAGTATAATATTAACATAAGAATAAAGTACCTGTGATATGATTAAGGCATACATTAAGACTTACATATATCATGTATATGAAGCACAAATAAAACCTTGTGAAGTTCTACACTATGCATACTGTAGTATATTAAATTTTATAAGGCATGTAATTTGTTAAGATATGAAAGAATAACACAAGTGAGATCATACTATTGCATCAAAAATCACATTTATAATCATAGTACATAGATATATATAATTTAATGATAAATATCAAGGTCTTTCCAATAGTATGGTCCGGAAACGCCCTCTATAAATGTCTTATCGTACTGATAATCTTGTCTCAGTTATCGATTTTTACCTGGAAGCGTTTTATCACGCCGTGCATTTATCACGCCAAGCGAGTAAACTGGTATTTGTCCGATAGTTGTATGCAAAACTGCCCGTCATTGTGTCATTTAAATACCACATTTAATAAAACAAATGGTATAATTGGAAAGCTGATGAAATTTTCTGTAAAACTGTGAAATTAAAACCTCTATATATAATTAACTATTATCTTTAATGCGAGTTAAACACGGTCCATGCTATTCCGTCTTGCGCGTTTTAGCGATGGATGGTAATTTGACTCGCGATACTGGTCTTACAAAACTGTACGTTATTATGTTATAAAATAAAAAAACGAAAATCTAATTCATATCCGTTCAAAAATAACTCTTAATTTACATTTTAATTAGCAATTTTCCATCATTTGACCCTAAATATGTAGTGAAAACCTGTGCACAAAATATCACCATATCGTTAAAAAAATCACCATTGACGCCATTTTTAGATTTTGAACGGATCTAACCGTCCCAGAAAATTAAAATACGGGTGAAATACGAAAATCTAAGACATAACAGACTTACATTAGACTTAAATCTGTGAGAAAAAGATGTTACATCAATCCCATGAACACCATGCAAGTAGGAAAGAAGCGCTAAAATTAGGTCGGTTTTCGGCTTTTGGTCATTTGTGAAAAAACCCGTTCGTATGAGGTCAACTTTCCAATGCGTAAATCCACCTAAAACGAACATCGGTAAAATATAATATTACACCGAACCGCAAAATAAACGCAACAGCTGGGGAAACACATATAATTTGAAAATAAACAATTCAAATGATAAATAACGAGTTTATTTCATTTCATTGGTACCTTACCTACATACTGTGTAAATTTCATTAAAATATAACAACAGATAACCCGGATTTCATAATGTCAAAGTTCATTACCCACAAGTTCAATTTTCACACATTGTCAATATCTCGTGTATCCCGACAGCCTGATTTCGCAAATTATCCGGAAGTCGTGGCATTGCAAAATACAGTTTATGTCAGCTAAATATATTTTGGGGTGTTTTTTAATTGTAAAATCGTAACTGGACAAGAAATTATCGATTTTTTAAAAATAATTTACTTAATTTCAACGCGCACGTGCAAAACGTGCTTTTTGTATTAATGTGCCAGTCAGGTGTCACGGTACGATGATTTCAATAAATTTTAGTGGCATAGTAATATTTTACATGTATAAATAATATTCAAATACGTTTGCGTCAGTAAAATATAATTACGGCGGACATATTCAAAAAAGAAATTTGTTGCGTTTATTTTGCGGTTCGGTGTATGTAATGATAAGGGAATGCATATATTGTATTAAGGATCACTTTGTTGGTCAAATTGATTGGTAAAATATCGAGATATACGTAGATATAAAGTATCAATAATTTCTTTCTTTGTGGAAAATTGCGGGTACCCGGATGTTTGTCACGTGATCCGAGGCAGGTTATTTATCGTATTACGCTCGTTTCCGGACCATACTATTTGAAAGACCTTGTAAATATGAAGCACATATAAAGCACTACTATGACACTAGAAATACTGTAATGTCTATTAAAACCAAGTATACCTTTTATAACACGAGATCTATTTAAATAAATAAATAAAAAATAAATAACTAATTAAGATTTTAAACTTGTATCATATATGTAGGACTAGCTTAAGATATTAAACATGACAAGGGGAGCAACTCAATACTAGTATTTAAGTTAACTGATGTTTAGGTTGTCTCCCTTTTAATAAAAAGATCTTAATTTTTTATAAATTGTGGGAAAGCTGCAGATCTTGATCTACATGTAGATCTAAATACTGCCATAAAAAGGAAAGTAAGATTCTGTAGAACTAAACAGCTAGAGTTTAGTTTGAAGAAACTAGTGTTAGTCATAATTTCAAAACTTTGTTAAATCAGCTGTGCAACCCATGGGCACAAACAGTACACAAACACTAAATGAGTATCATGCTAACTCATAAAAAGTAAATTCTTAAAATTCTTTGGATAGAAATTTACCTGTGCATATGCTCAGAGTGAGCTATTGTGATCACTCACTGTCCGGCTTCCGGTGTTTGTTAACCTTTTACTTTAAATGACATCTTTTCCTAAACCACTTGGATGTTTATGATATTTGGTGTGGATGATCCTCCACAAAAGTTATATAAATCATGGACCTGGGGTCAAATTGGCTCCGCTGGGTAGGGATTTTTTACCTCCTGCCAAGGGAATTTATAAACTACTACTAGTTCCTGACATTTGTAAAGTGTTGGAGTAGTCTCCCTTTGACCTAGAGTACTAGTTGTAGCATTGTCTCTACAGGCTTATATAAGAACAACTTTAAAATTCTTCCTCTCTGAAACCACAAAACCTAGAGCTTAGATATTTAGCATATAGCATTGCTAAGTGGACCTCTACCAAGATTGTTCAAATCAAGACTTACGGGTCAAAATTGACCCTGACTGGGGGGTCACTTGTTTTTACATCTGTTTATATAGGGAAAACGTATCAATTCCTGTCTCTGAAACCACAGGACCTAGAGCTTAGATCTATATTCAACATGTAGCATTGCCTTGTAGACTTCTACCAAAATTGTTTAAATCATGACCCCCTGGTCAAAATTGACCCCGGGATGGGGGGTCACTTGCTTAAATACATAGATTTCTATACAATGCCTTTAAAAATCTTCTTCTCTGAAACTACAAAGCCGAGAACCAAGATATTTGGTATGTAGCATTGCCTAGTTGACCTCTACCAAGAGAGTTCAAATCAAGACCTTCTCGTTGAAATTGACACTGCACAGGGGTCACTTGATTTCACAAAGGCTTATAAAGGGAAAACTTAAAAAATCTTCTTGTCTAGAACCACAAGGCCCAGGGCTTAGATATTTGGAATGTAGCATTATATAGTGATCTCTAGGAAGATTGTTCAAATCAGGACCCCCAGGTCAAAATAGACCCTTTCTGTGATGCAACTGTTAACCTTGTATTATAGCCAATAGTAGCCAGGAGAGCGATATAGGGTCATCTTATCTTGATCTGGTTATTTCAAATTGATCAGACATTTTACCCCAATCTGGAAACGTTCCAACTCTGCAAATACCCAAATTTGAATGTTGGTGTTGAAACAGTAAAATTGCAGAGTTTAGTTTAATTAACACAATAAAGTTCAATTATGCTTAGTCATTTTCTGTAGAATCATGTCATCAGTTTGGGTCATCTTGGCACTGTTGTTGAAAATATTTAATTGTTCATTCCTCCAGTTCTTTAATAGTTACATAAGAAATGCAAACATTTTTTATGCCCCCAAAGGGTGGCATATTAAAATTGCACTGTCCGTCTGTCCGTCCGTCCGGACGTCCGTTACTTACAAATTTGTGTCCGGACTGTAACTCTGTCATGCATTGAAGGATTTTAAAATAACTTGGCACACATGTCTAGCACATCAAGACGACGTGTCGCATGCAAGACCCACATCCCTACCTCAAAGGTCAAGGTCACACTTGGAGTATGAAGGTTATAGAATCCTCTATATATGCACACATTCGTGTCCGGACTGTAACTTTGTCATGCATTGAAGGATTTTAAAATAACTTGGCACAAATGTCTAGCACATCAAGACGACGTGTTGCGTGCATGACCCACGTCCCTAGCTCAAAGGTCAAGGTCATACTTAGAGTTGGAAGGTAATGGATTCCTCTATATTATGCACACATTCGTGTCCGGACTATAACTTTGTCATGCATTGAAGGATTTTAAAATAACTTGGCACATCAAGACGACGTGTCACGTGCAAGACCCACGTCCCTAGCTCAAAGGTCAAGGTCACACTTGGAGTTTGAAGGTAATGGATTCCTCTACATATGCATATATGCACACATTCGTGTCCAGACTGTAACTTTGTCATGCATTGAAGGATTTTAAAATAATTTGGCACAAATGTCTAGCACATCAAGACGACGTGTCGCCTGCAAGACCCACATCCCTACCACAAAGGTCAAGGTCACACTTGGAGTTTATAGTAATGGAATCCTGTATATATGCATACATTTGTGTCCGGACTATAACTTTATCATGCTTCGAAGGATTTTAAAATAACTTGGCACAAATGTCTAGCACATCAAGCAGATGTGTCGCGTGTAAGACCCAAGCCCTACCTCAAAGGTCAAGGTCACACTAAGTGTTTAAAGTATTGGAATACTGTATGCATGGTTACTCTGTCATGCATGGAAGGATTTTAAAATTACATAGCACATTTATTGAGCACATGGAGAGGACACAGACTGTGAGGCACCTCTTTCGGGGGCATTCGTCACTTGTGAGGGACAGCCCTTGTTTCATATGTTACTTGTATGTCCATGTGAACACAGCCATCTTGGATCACATATTGAACAAACAAAAAAATACGTTGTAATAAATTAATGTGTTGTTGAATTTTCCATTCTTATATTGAACAACCAAATACGAGTACCCTCCTAGATTACCACATAATTTGATTAAATGCATTTCTTAGAAAACATAATAAAACTATTATAGAATGTTTAAAAGTTTAAAGCTTTCCTGTTCTTTTTTCAGAAGTTTTCAGGAAGACGTGCAGTATGGCATTATATCTAGTAAGATCTAGCCGACTTCAATCCTCAAGATTACAAAAGGGCTTAAGAAATGGAATCTGCCTTTCTAAAAGTTCACAGGGCCTCCTGCCACATATCAGTACCTCCTCAAGATTACACCACACAGCATTAATTACACAAAGAGAAGACACAGTGTCTCACATGAAAACATGTAAAGCAGCCAATATAAAAAGTTTTCATTCTTCTGTATCTCTGATGAAAAAGTTCGAGGAATCAGATGTTGAAACAGTAAGAATATTAGATCCAGCAGGGCAGTTTCTTTGTACAACTGAAATGATAGTTCTCAAAAAATTTTGTCAACGGTGTCATCGTTTTACTTTTCAAGAGTTCAAAACTACAGACACAAGTCAATCTGGAAATACCAGCAATTACGGAGGGCTGCATATGTTTCAGTTAGTGGACAAGAGAAATGAAAGCATGGACAAAAGTACGGAAAGCATGGACAAGAGTAGAGAAAGCATGGACAAGAGTAGAGAAGAGCTGGACAAGAGAACAGAAAACTCGGAAGAAAGTAAAGAAAAGAAGATGAAAATGATACAGTTTAAAAAAGATACTGAAGCAGAAGAAAAGCTGCTTAAAATTTATTCTATTCTAATTGATCAAGGAAAAGTTAGAGTCACATTTAGAGCAAAGGTAATAAAAAAATTTCATATTTAATTATTAGCATAACATATTCCTGCTGTAGCACTTGCAACATAAAACTGCTTGTTATGATTCAATCACAATTCTGACTGAACTTAAGAGTAGTTTAAAGATTAAAAAAAAAATTGGCACTGGATGTATTTGCATGTTAATTTCCTTTGAATATTGTCATGTATTATATTCCAAAACATTTTTAAAATTTTTAATTTTACCTTTATGATAAGGGCCAACAATTAAAACTATAAGTTCTTTGAGTACATGGTGAATTCAGATATTTGTAGTGGTTGTTTAACGGTTGGCAATATTCTTTTTTCTGCATAGAGAAGTAGATTTTAGCACAAAACAACATTCGAAACAGATGATCTTTGCCTCTGGTATGTCATTTACCTGTACCTGTAGGGAGACTATGAGGATCTTACATGGCCTGCTGTGGAGGACTGGGTTGTTCCGACCAGAGGGAAAGTGGGGGGATAGGAGGAACCGAGTGAAGCATATTTTATTTGATTTTATTGCAGATTCTACGATGAAACCGCTTTAAATAGGCCCTACTATGTTGAGCGGTAAATCAAAACTTCATGTTGATTAAATATAATTCCCCGCATGGAACCCCTTTGCGTAGGAAATTTGGTAGGTTCACACGTGAATTTTGCCACTGTTTATGTATCTAGAGCTAAAAACATAGTGCTTGATCGCACCCAAAACTATACTTTATTTACGTTGTGAATCAAAAAAATATCAGTTAAATCCTAAACAGAAATTCTCCTTATGCACGTCCAGTTTACTTGATTAATGCGACTATACCATCGACATTGACTTAATTAACTGGTTTTGTTTACACAGTGACGTCATTTATCAAGAGAAACTGTGACGTCATTTACCGCCATTTTTTGTTTTGAAAAAAGTATGATTACAGGTATGCTCTTTGAAATGTGAATGGATTCTGTTGCTATACATTTCTAAAATTTGATGCTCTTGCTTGTGACACCATAAAAAGCACCGTGAAACGTATCTCGGAAATAAAGTGTTCCATGTACGAGTTGAATACACCAAAGTAGTTCGGGTGCTGTCAAGTAAACCCGAGATGTACTTTCCCTAGGGAAAGTATAGGCTGATCTCTTCCCTCCTTGGGATCCGCCAATACTTTCCCCGGGGGGTATGCAAGAAACTCAAAATCCCCTTGGTCGAAATCCCCTTGGTCCAAAAATGGCAAAAAAAATTTTTTCAATCATTCACTATTGTAAAGTAAAACCAGAGACAAATAAATCATTTTGTGAAATTTTTTCTTTCAATATGTGCTTTTCCACTTGTGAAATCCATTGAGGGGATTATGACTACTATGCCATTTTTGGACCAAGGGGATTTTGAAGTACACTCGTACCTGTAATGAGATTTCATCTCTACATTGAGAGCTTAGCATTGACCCGCATGCCTAAGATTAAACTAAGTCTTGAAAATATATTTTGCAAACAAATTTTTATGGCATATTCATCATGTAACTGAGCTTTTATGTAAAAAAATACATTTGATCTTGCAATAGATATCCAAGCTTTCCTAGCTGCTTATGAATAGACATGTTGAGGACAACATGTATGCCACCCAGAACTTTGGTCCAGGAAGGCATGAACTGTGACATGAATGACCTATACTTCTGCAAAAAGCTGGCTTCAGAGACATGTCAAACTTTAAATAGATTAAATTGAACTACCTTGAGCTCCTGACTTAATTACTTGTCTTTAATTGTGATTAGTCATACAGGTATATATTAAAATGTTCCTTTTCAGGACAGTCCTGTTGAATCAGAAGTTAGACAAACACTTCAGGAGTTGGTGGATGTGGTAGACCGTCCGATAAAGGGTTCCAATGGTTTAGTGGCATCTGTTGGTGAGACTGACACAAAACTATTACTCAAGATGTTTGGAGCTATACAGAAACATGAAGCAAAGTATATTGACGGTCTAAAGGAACTGATAGACGTGATGAAAAAAGAATAAACTGTGAAAAGCGTAATGTATAGTGTCTTTCAGGATTTTTTATCAGCTGGCAAATTGGTAGAAAATTATGGATAATACCTTACTAAAGAATAAATATTTATAATAAGATATGTAATTTGTATTACAGCATACAAAAAAAAGCTGATCTGTATTAACAAATATTGTGTGCAAGCTGTATTTTCCGTAAAGGAGTTATTGGCATTGCATTAGGGGAAATGTGTATCTGCTGAGATAAAAATGTTGGATGTGTTATGAAATGGAAAGGATCAGGAAGAAATTTTGACGTGTTAGTGCTGATTCGTCAAGTACTTCCATTTGGAAGCTAACCCTTTGGATGCTCAACATCATTTGCATTTTTAGCTCAATTTAGCAAAGGCTCAAGATGAGTTGTTCGGACTGATGAATGATCGTTGTACTTTGTATACCTTGGTGTATTCCTAATCAGATTTTAGTTATTGAATTTCGAATAAAGACAATTTAAACTATTAAATAACCATATACATGTATTTTTTTGTATTGTATGCGTATTATGATGAGATTACTGCTTCTAGAGCTCACCTTGAGCACTTTTAGCTTGGACAGAAAGACAATAGCTCAACTTGAGTACTTTAAGCTTGGACAGACAGACAATAGCTCACCTTGAGCACTTTAAACTCAAACAGACAGACAACAGCTCACCTTGAGTACTTTTAGCTTGGACAGATAGACAAAAGCTCACCTTGAGTACTTTAAGCTAAGGTAAGCTTGAAACTTTCCAATCAACAAATGCAGAACGGCCAGTCCAAGGATATGGAAATTCTATTTAATAAATACTTTGATTAAAGTCATATCTGAACAAGAGGGCCAAGATGGCCCTATATCACTCACCTGTATATCAACTGCCAATAATACAAGGGGTCATGATTTTAACATATTAATAATTCGTAGAGGTCCACTACACAATGCTTAGTAACATTCCAAATATCTAAGCTCTGCCTATGGGCCTTGTGTTTTTTTAAAGTTTTCCCTATATAAGCCTATGCAAAATCAAGTGATCCCCCCAGGTTAATTTTAAAGTGGGGGTCATGATTTGAACAATCTTGGTAAAAGTCCACAAGGCAATGCTACATGCTAAATATT
This sequence comes from Saxidomus purpurata, assembly GCA_022818135.1. Classification (NCBI taxonomy): domain Eukaryota; kingdom Metazoa; phylum Mollusca; class Bivalvia; order Venerida; family Veneridae; genus Saxidomus; species Saxidomus purpurata. Next base: position 53,270,697 of record JAFMSR010000008.1, on the reverse strand, counting down.
TAAGTTCTAGGCCTTGTGGTTTCAGAGAAGAAGACTTTTAAAGTTTTTCCTATGTAAAATCAAGAGATTGTCTGGCCAAGCTTTAAGTACTCAACGTGAGCTATTATCTGTCTGGCCAAGTTTAAAGAGCCCAATGTGAGCTATTGTCTGTATTTTGAAACTTGTAGTGCTCAAAGTGTGCTATTGTCTGTCTGTCCAAGCTTAAAGATATATTATTATACATTGTGAACACTCTACATGTATTTTGCTCAAAATCAGCATTAAAATTATTCAGATTATTTAACCAGATGAATTCTTTAATTGGTTTGCAAATCAGTAATATAAGGTCCAAAAACTAGGTCACTGTCAAATCATGCAAAAACCTTGTGAACACTCTGAGGTTACATAGTTAACAATCAGCTAGGAAGTTGGTCAGAACGTTTGTCTTTATAAATTACTTGAGGAGCAATGCAGGCCAAAACTCGCCATATAGAATGCCATTAATGTTGACTAAGTCAAGGGCCATAACTGTGGTGTTACTGATCCAATATAAAACCTAAAACCCCAGTGCACAACTTCTACCCAAATAAACATTTGTATGAGGTTTGGTGACTCTAGGCCCATTAGTAAAGGAGCATTGCATGCCATAAGATTTTCGGCTGAATTCTGACTAAGTCAAGGGCCGTAACTTGTGTTACTTGTGCAATATAAAAAGTAAGACCCTAGTGCACAATTTCTCATCCCAATAAACATTTGTATTAAGTTTGGTGACTAGGTCCATTAGTAAGAAAGCAATGTGTGCCACACATTTTCCATATAAATGCCTTAATTTTGAAGTCAAGAACTGTAACTCTGGTGTTACTTGTTCAGTATAAAAGCTAAAACTCAGGTGCACAACTCCTCATCATAATAAACATTTGTATGAAGTTTTGTGACTCAAGGTCAATTAGTAAATGAGCAGATGGTGCGACATACTTTTGTTATAAAATTCCTTACTTTTGACTAAGTCAAGGGTTGTAACTTTAGTGTAACTGGTCCAGTATCAAAAGTTAAACCAAGGTGTACAACTCTCAGCCCAATAAACATGTGTTTGAAGTCTGGTGACTAGGTCAAGCATTGTCACAAGATTTTTGGAATGTACATACAGACGGAGGGATAAGAGCAATTCTTTTTGACTCCAGACACCAGAAGGGTCAAAAGGTCAAGGCCATTCCAGGTAAGTGCTGAAATCTGACAGGTGTTCCATGGTTCTGGGCCAATTTTGAACCCAAGGCTATAATTTGCACAGTCTTAGTAAACTAAAGGACCATGAGGCGAAGCCACATACCAAATATCTAAGCTTTGGGCCATATGGTTTTGGACAAGATTTAATTTAAAAGTACATTCGTACATAAGTATAAACAAGAGGGCCAACACGGCCCTATATCGATCACCTGAGTTTTCCTTTGCTTTGACCACGTGACCTAGTTTTTTACCCCATGTGACCAAGATCCGACTTGACCTAGAAATCATCAAGACAAACATGCTAACCAATTTTCATGAAGATTGAATAGTAAATGTGGCCTCGATGTATTTCTTTGTGGGTGCTAGAATTGTGGACGGACATCGGACATTCATCGACCCTGAAGGGCTAAAACTAATCAAGTGTCTCCGTGGACCCAACATATATAAGCATTCCAAAATGCGTCTATCAAACATTTCCAATATACAAATGTAACGGAAGTGGTAATGACACAAGACTGAAAACAAATTATATGAGTCAAAGTATTTTACAACAAAGATTTCAGTGTACTTTTCTCTTTTTATTTAGCCTTTACAAAAATGCTTGTTCAAATTTTAAAAGTACAATTTATTTAAATAATTACTCGAAAGCACAGTAGATGTTGTTTAAATACCGTTTTCCTAACATAGAAACTAAAACATATATTGTACATGTATTTTGTTCTACCTTCTAAGTTAAAAGATATTCATGAAATCCGCTTGAATGACAATATTTTCAAAACAGTTCAAAATAGAGCAATGACTACTTCACCAATGTATGAAGAGTGACGACATACTTGCCCAAAAACGTAAAACATAGTGTACGTATACAATTTGAATTTGGTGTACAAGAAAGGTAACAAATTGGGAAAGTTAAAAATGAAGCAAACATGATTAGTCGCTCTTGCATTATGAATATATTGTCAAAGGCTACATAAACTATTAAATATTTACAGATCGCGAAAAAAGGCATACGGAATATCTCAGTCAGGGTGTCCAAATGTCATGACTGTAGCTTATCTACAAAATTGGTCAAAAGGTCATAGTAAAGGCCATCGGGGTTAAATTTTGAAATTTGTTTAAAAACTGCACATTTGGTCCAGATTTCGTTTCTGTAACTTCAAACATCAGAAAGTAGGTTAAAAGGTCAAGGTCATCCCAGGCAATTGCTGAAATCTGTTCACATGGTCCTAAATTCATCACTGAAGCTTCAAAACCAAGAAAGGTCAAAAGGGCGGGGCCTCAGGATCATAATTAGAACAGTCATGGGAAGACCACTAGACAATATCTAAGCTCTTAATTATGGACAGGAAGACTTTTAAAATGCATTGTATATAATTCAATGTAAAATAATGACTATCGAGGCGGGGCCAACTTTGACCTCAGGAGAACACCTTGGTTGAGGACCACTATACAATGCTACATATGATATATCAAATTTTGTAAGCCTTATGGTTTTGGATAACAATGTATATATATGTATATTCTATACTGTACAAGTCATTGTAAAAACTAGACACATTGGTCGGGGCCAATTTTGAACCCAGAGCTAATGGTTTCAGACAAGAATTTTTTAAAAGATATTTTCCTAAATAAATCTATATAGAACAAATGAACATGGGGGTGGGGCCAACTTTGATGTTTTAAGTTAAACAATCTTAGTAGAGGACCACTAGGCCATTCTACATACTGAATACCTAAGCTTGAGACCATATGTTTTGGTCAGGAAGATATTTAAATTATTTCCCTACATTAGTCTATATGAAACAGTGACGCCGGGGACAACTTTGACTCCTTGGGTATAATTTAGACAATATCAAGAGAAGGCCGCTAGACGATGCTACATACCAGTTATCTAAGCTCTATGCGTTATCATATGTCCTACCTGACCCAAATCGATCTTGATCGAGACCTTGTAGTCATACACATTCATTTCCGTATTTGGCAATGATTAATCAAATAATGTAGCTGTGAAAATGTCAAATTTGACGATTTTTGCTCTATCAGGGTCAGTAACTCGGGAACTACAGGTAAGATCTATCCCATAATCGAATTAGGATGAGGTCTTGTGGCCATACACATTGTACCCAAGTTGAATAGAATTGCTCCAGAAATGTGGGTGTTAAGAGCGTTAAACGGATAAATGGCGGGCAGATGCCGGACATTCATTGATCCTAAAGAAGTAACAACTAATCAAGTGCTTGCATGAACTCTAGGTAAAGTTTAGATGTTCAAATATAAAGGCATTCCAAAATAGCGTATCAAACATATAATAATGAAGGATTTCAATATAACAACAGTGGTAATTACACAAATCTAAACACATAACATTATATATCACTGTGTAAACTACAAATAAGTATTTCACAATCTTTGCATCAAAACAAAGATTTCAGTATACCTCACTCTTTTTATTTAGCCTTTATAAAAATGAGTGTAGAAATTTTAAAAGTACAATTTGTTTAAAATAATTACTGAAAGGTACAGTAAAAATGTGGTTTAAATACTCTTTTTCCTAACATGGAAAACTAAAGCACGTATTGCATTTTATTTTGTCTTAAACACTTAAGTTTTTTATTTGACTCCATAAGTTAATGGAAGTCACTGGAAAGAGAATATTTTCAAAACAATTAAAAAAAGCAATGACTGAATATACTTTGTAACCTCGCCAATGTAGCTTGATTCAATGGATGACGAATCCAAAAATGTAATACTACATAATATATGCATGCAGTTTGAAGTTATTCAACAAGTTCAATACTGCAAATCCCACTTTGCGTACAAAAAGGTAACAAAATGGTAAAGTTAAAAAGGAGGCAAACACAATTTGCCGCTCTTGCACTATGGGTACAAGCTCTAATATTAACTGAAAGCTAAAAACAAAAGCCCATGCAATAACATAAAATTGTAAAAAACAAAAAGTCCTTCAAAAAGTGTATATTGGTAGACTACATTTCTTACATTATTTGAATTCGTAACGCACTTGATCAACACAAATTCAACACAAAAACGCAACAGGAATACACCCATTTCTTTGATACTATCAATACAAGATTTCATCCGTCTGGCACATTATATATACATAATATTGTAGATGACCTTTTATAATGGTTGGATTTTTTTTGTCATTTGGAAAAGCGTATAGGGCTTGCCTGCCTGTATCTAATGCTTCACAGGCATCTTGTCATTTTGATTTCTAAGGCTTCTATCACCCTTCTGCAGGAATCTTGAACATCACTTATTTCATCTTCGTTTAAAGGTCCAATACTAAGGAAAGCGAAAATTCAAATATATCTTAAAAAGCACAGAAATAAGTTATTTTTAATAAGAAATGAAAGTTGGTATGTAGAAATTCTAAATAAATTACAGTACATGTACAATTATTTTTCTATGCATTATGAAGAAAGTTAAAAAGACCTGGGTGGTCATTTTGTCAATTCACTGAGATTTCAACATCATACACATACTTTTCTTCGTGTTCCAAACACTTTCTGTACATTTTAACCTGCCAATCTTTATTATTTAGTGTCTTGCATAAGGTAATGTACTTGCCATTGAAATAACTGTCACTTGATTTTCGCTTAGTAGTGGACCTTTAACGATCTAACACAAGGTCCACAACAACCGTTGACTGCTTTACAATGTCCACAAAACATTTTGAAAATCCACAAAATACTCTTAACAGAAAATCCACAAAATACTCTAAACAAAGAACTTAACATATATTTAAAGCTTTGGCTAAAGATCGTCGCACCATAAAGTCATGCATAAACAAAATAAATACAGTAATAATCATGACGGTTGTATTTATACGTAATGGTTATAATGGTACACGCATCTTTAAACATTTACAGCAATTTCAACAAAAGCAGGATGCCCCTCGAAGTCTGCTGCATCCGAAATCTTTTTTTTCTAGTGAACTGCACACAAGTCCTGTCCATGCAAACGAAAACTAATAACAAGTTTCAATTTACTTGCATTTGAAATTGTATTGTAGACAAACAAAATCAGGATTAATTAGATTGTACATAAGATCCCTGACAATAAGGAAAATAATAAAGGGACGTTATTCAATCATATACCCAGAGAGTTATGATTCTTGTACAGTGCACTTTCTTTCAGTATCCTCTCATTGAATCTCAAATAAATATGTTGCACGGCTTTCGAGCTATGTTCCCTTTAAGCTAAATGTCACATGATAAAGGGAGATAATTCGAAATGAGCTTACTTAAAGTTAAGGTATCAAAGTAATATGAAAATTCTTCTATGGGTTTAAAACATGACTCGCAATGTTACGGACGGACTTCCTATATTTCCCTCCCGCTTTTTTTGCGACCGGAAGTAAAAAAGTACTGACAAAGGTGGAAACCTCCTGCATTTTTATAGACGGGTAGGACAAATACTTTTTACCAGGTAGACAAACTCCCCTACATAAAAATGCAACAGGATACTATTCCTTGTCAATTAAATCTCTAGAGTCTGTCCGCCTGATGCATATTTCTATGTACTTGGGAATTTTGTCTCCGGGTTAAATTTTGTCAGCTTCTTTTTTGCTTCAACAAAAAAATATATATCCATAGTTTTGGTTTGAACATAACACTGTAATCCTAACATCATACATATAGGCGGCAGCACATAAATTCAGTTATACTATAACAAAGTCTTTATTTTGAGAGGCTACACGTTTGGGTTTGATCCCAATCTTCCACGTGGGCCTTATGTACATATTTACAACAAAATACATTAGCAACGCATTACAAATACAAGCAATTTAAAACAGAAAAGTGATAACTTGCTGCAAAAGAAAAGCATATAAAAATTGAAAAGGTTTGTATATATGTACAAGCAAGTTATCAAGTAAGACTGTGTTGTGCACCACTATCCAGAAAACTTCCACTGACAGTATAACTGTTTAAATTGATTTAGATTTTTATCTTTTCGAATAGTATGTGGAACATTATTCCAAACTTTACGTCTTGAATAAGACAGAGATTTTCTATCGAATGCAAGATTTGATTTTGGAACAAGCAGTTCACATCTGCTTGATAGCCTTACATTTATCTATCTATTATCATCAGACATCTGAAATTTGTTACGAATGATTTGTGGCACATACTTTAGATACAAATAAATGTATACTAATGTAGAATGCACTTGTAAGGAAAACGATAATCACACATCTTCAAATATGATTATCTATTGTTAAATACAACTGAAGCAATATATTTTACACTTATATGTACACATAAAACAAAAATTTTACATTTCAATAAACCTTTAAATATGTACATTAAAACAAAAACTTTATGTTTCAATTAACCTTTAATTATGTACACTAAAACAAAGATATTAAGTTTCAATTAACCTTTAAATATGTACACTAAAACAAAAACTTTATGTTTCAATTAACCTTTAAATATGCACACTTAAACAAAGATTTTACATTTCAATAAACCTTTTAAATATGTACACTAAAACAAAGATTTATTAAAACTAAATTTCAAAATGACAACACGTGTTCTACGTAAATGATCGAATGCACACCAAAGTTTTGGTTTAAATGTTGTTTCCTGACATAAGAAAATAAAATTTATGTGATAATGTTTTCTTCATTTCAGGATAATCTAAATATATTTTCATGAAATTAAGAAAAAGGAACATACACATGTAGACGTCATATGACTTTTTAACCTCTAGACCTAGACGGCTAATTAAAGTTCAAAAAATGCTTTACCCATAAACCTCAATGTATTCCTGTCATTTCTAATACACTAGACCTCGCGGGTTTTTGTTGCTCATTTTTAAAATTACACCAATAAAAAGTTCAAACATTGTGCTTAATAAAGATGCTAGTATGAAAGAAATTTTCCTGTATACAGAGAGCATGCATGTTACTTAAAAAATATATAAAAATAAATTTAGACTTTCTGGTATTTTTTAATTTCTCCACTTTTTAATGATAATTTTATGCTAAAAACATCACGACAGGACAATTCAAATGTAATTATTTCCAAGATTGTTACAACGTTTGGTAAGCATGAGTAACAAAAGTACTTCTAAGGGAGAATGTGCTTGGCACAAGAGCATGAAGTGTCACCAAATACATTTATGTACGTGCAGTCAGTTGACTGGAACCATCTCATGTTTCCTGAAAGGGGGTCAATAAAGGGTTGCTACAAAACACGTTTGGCCACCTTTATGAAAAGAAACAGTTAAAAGATCTTTTTTATTTTAGTAAGAACATCCCCTGTGTGCAATGGACCGGGACTTTGTCCGATCTTGAAAGAGGTCCATGCATGGATGTTACGGAGCAATATGTGCTGGTTCATGTGAAGAAGACTTTTCTATTTTTACCTTTGTGGAGTGGAACAGAACCATTTCCTATTTTTAGCAAGGAATCAATGCAAGGATGCTACATAACAATGTTGGTGAAGTTCCGACCGTTGGTTCATGAGAAGAAGCAGTTTAAAGATTTTTATATTTTAAGTAACAGCGGCTACTGTGTGCAGTGGACCGGAACCATTGTCTATTTTTATGAACTAGTAAATACAAGGATGCCACAGAGCAGTTTGGTGACCTTCGAATTGTTGGTTCATGAGAAGAAGTTTTAGTAACAGTGGCCCCTGTGTGCAGTGGACCGGAACAATTTCAACATTTTCGAAAGAGGTCTATGCATGGATGATACAGAGTTAATCTAGGAAAATCTGACATGTAGTTCAGAAAAGAACTTGAAGTGAAATGTTCACAACGGACGATCGACGATGAACATTAACATGGACATGTTGGCCAGACAACCCATCGATACTAATAGCTCATCCAGAGCCTTTGAGTTACAGTTCGGACATAATCACAGATTCAAAGAAAACATATTTGTTTGTGTAGGGCTTTAGTATTTTGATTGCTATTCGTGACTTTTGAGCTGTCGGACTGAGTGTTATATAAACTAGTTGCCCACGTGCAACATGTCGAGCCGCCAACTGTCAAAAGGGCTAACTCCTTACCAAGAAGAAATAGGTCAAAATACACCTAAATATTGGATGTAACATGGATGTTGTACCACAGAAAAGTGGTCTCGATTTTATCTCTACGGCCAGTAATAAAAGTTACAATATAAGCTATTTATAGTAACAAGAAAGGGAAGTGATTCTAAAAACAAGGGTAGCTCATGGTGGTGAACATTTGTGCCAGGTTACATCAAAATCCCTCCATGCATGAAGAATAAACCCTCCGGACAAAGATATTATTGAATTAGACCTTTAACCTCTAAGTGTGACCTTGACCTTAGACCTAGGGACATGGTTCTTGCGCATGACACTCCGTCTCATGGTGGTGAACATTTGTGCCAAGCTTTTTAAGAATCCCTTGATCCGTGGTTAAGTTACAGCCCGGACAAGCTGAACTCGGACGCACGCACGCACGCACATACACCGAACCGCCATTTGGACAACTATATCGACCTTTCGCAAGCGGCTCGACAAAAACGAAAATATTTTCGTTGTCAAAGGCTTCATTCTAAATGATGTAGTCATCTAACAGAATTTTTAACATAAACCGTTCTTTCTTTTTGCCCTTTATCACATTCACAGGCAATTGGTCAGTCCAATAACATATTTGTCATTGGATGAAAAGTACCATTGTCACTTATTGCCCTCTAAACCATGAAGTATTTACATGTCCATTTGTGGTTTCAAGTTCACCTCGCTGTTTTGTCACAAAACATTTCTATTACGAAATGGTGCATTTTTTGTCTGAATTGACACGATTGTTGGCTGTACCGGTATTGGCATGAATGTCTGCTGTATCTTGCCCTTGTTTGACGAATGTTACATTGGGAAGTTCACCAGGCAAGCGAAAATCGTCGTCTTCCAGCAAGAGAACTACTTGTAAAATGACACCTGCAGGGGAAATCGACATAACTCCAGACGTTGAAATATCTTGAAAGGCACTGGTGGTTTCATGCTTCGTAAAGTCATTATTTAGTATGTGAGCAGTCGCAGATTTGCATTCAGAAACAATAACATTTTCTCCGCAAATACAAATGTGTAGTGGCATTTTTATACTCCTGCATACCTTCTCGACAAGGCCGTTGATGGTTAATTTTGCTACTGTATTCGTTGATGGATCAGTCACAAAGATATTCTTGTTTTCATCAGCTGCTACATAGGCTGGTTCTCGTAGATGTTTAAACTGTGTGTTCAACTGAACATTTTTTAGCACTCCGAATTTATTCAGGATTTTCAAACCAGCAGGATTGGAAAATGTCACGACCAACTTATTGTCCACTGATGCTATGCCTTTGCAGTAGCCAGGTGCGAGTATCTGACCTACTTCCTGGATACTGTTATTGATATACAGAAACTTGATTTTCTTTTCGTGTGGAAATGTGACAGCCACAATGTCTTTGCCAGTTTTCGTCATATCCCAAGGGCCAATCGCAAACTTCACATCCTGAATTTTACTAACATTCTTGTCATAAAGAAATGCTTGACATCTTTGGTAATCTGTTGAAACGAATGTTGTAGGAGATATTTTTAAAAGTTTACAACTTCCAGTTTGCTCATATGTATCGTCATACTTGGCCTGCTCATCATCCTGCTCATCATAGACTTGCAGGAGACCAAGTGAATCTTCTCTGACCACCAGAGAATTTGATATAGTATTCGACAGTAGCTTTACTTGTCTTACTTTTGTATCTGCCTTTATTTTCAGCAGCTCTGACTTCATTTGTCCTATCAACACGCTAGCCTTCGTCAGTGCTATGAACAATTGACTTTCTTGTTTCGTTTCTTCTAGAAGTTGAAGATCAGACTTGATTTTCTCAACTGAATCGAGTTTAGCAGTACAGGAATCTGTCAAGTGTTTCATTTTTACAGCATTTTCTATGCGCACTTTTTCAGATTCTGCATTTATTTCACGTTCCATTTTGTCAAACTGATTATTTATTTCTTTTCTTCGCCTTATTACCTCTTCCAGGGCAGCTTTACAACATTTTGTGCTTAACTGATCTTTTTCGATGATACGTAATTTTTGAGTTTTAAACATATTCTCCATTTCCTTAAGTTCCCTCTTCGTTTGACAGTTCAGTTGTGACTGTTTGATATTTTTTGTCAAGTCTGCAAGCGTAGATACATTAATGCATGCCCTATGAATGGTTGCTATGCAAGTATGACACCCAACATATTTGTGACTTTTACAGTAAAACCTTATAGATTCACCTTCATGTTTTGTGCAATTTTCTGAGAGGGAAGTTGAAGCCTTCCTTTGTGGCATCTCTTGATGTGATAATATTTTGTGATTCTTCATTGGCCTCGGAAGACAATGGTGTCTAGAGCAGTCAGCGCATAGATAGTCCTGGCAATCCACACAGAATGCAATGGCTATCTTCTCAACTCCATCCTGCTCGCATGCCTCACATATTAAAGTTTTCTCTAATTTTGTTTGCTCAACACATTTTGCGTTTTCGTTTTTGACTACAGTTTTACTCTGATCCGCACTTGCCATTTCTTGTTCGTTAGTACTAATACGACAAAATGAAGATAATATTATTAGCAACTTACAAGTTGGTTGCGTGTCCTTACAGCTTTTATGAGTCAATTGGTATTTTAGTAATATCTGTCATAGGTCTTATATCATATGATTTAAGCCATGAAATGTCCATGTAAATAGTGGCAGTTATGGTATAAGTGTTGAAACGTCACACTCTGAAACGCAAAATAGTCTTATATGTACTACAATTCAGACTTGCATAACATGTAAATCATAGGCAATACCAGAAATCTAATAATAAATAGCACTAAGATACTTTCGTCAGTTCTAACTGGTCGCCTGATAGGCTAATTCTGAGAGTACAGTAGTACATATACTAGAGGCATGACTTAAGGGGATGAATATCCTCAGAAACTGTCTTGGCACAGTTACTTTCCATTTTTGCCACCTACTTTCACACAGTAAGGTATCTTGGGGTAGAGCAATAATACATGAAAATCATATAGGTAATAAACTAACCAAATCTTAGACGAATGCCTTCTCACCAGCAACTCAGCAGTATCTCGATTCCCACAAATAGGCGTTGTTTCGTACTGCAAAATAATATAAAAGATGCGAAGAGTCTGAGACAAATGATTTATATAAATACATGACTAGGGTTTTGGACCCCTATACCATCGTTTTGATTTTCTTACAATGTTAGAACTCGCCGAAATGCAAGAATTAACATAGTAGATTAAATTACTAGATGCATAGCAAAGTCCATAGCAACTAGTTAGGTGCAAATCGAATACATAATTAAACGAATTGGACGAAAGCAGCCGTTTATTATCATAAACCGAGCATATAGATCCTCATTTATTCTGCACAACTTTACGCAGTTGTTACTTCTCCTTATAATACACAACGGAGCTGTATGGAACGCCAAATCTACATATATTCAAATATTTGAAGAGGTCTTTAAATAATTTGAGAGCTCTTCAAATAATATCAGAGGTCTCAGTTTCAATTAGAGATATCTCCAAATAATTATAGCCCGCAAAAATTGTAATAGATAGGCCTTTAAATAATTGGAGAGCTCTCTAATTCAATTATTGATATCAAAAATTGATTTAAAGCGCGCAATAAATGAATTGAAGACCCCTCCAATTCAATTGAAGATATCAAAAATTAAGGTGTATTTCAGCTGTTTTTAAGAGCTCTGTAATTGAAATGAAGAGGTCTCTAATTGATTTAAAGACCTCTGTAACTGTTTTATAGTGCGCTACAAATTAATTTATAGAGGTCTTGAATTCAATTAGAGACCTCTCTAAATCAATTTGAGCGCGGTGAAATTCAATTTTAGATATCTTGAAATCGATGTTAATACATGCAAAATCTACATATACTCAATTATTTGAAGAGGTCTTTAAATATTTGGAGAGCTCTGTAAAATATTTGGAGAGGTCTACAAATTAATTAAAGACATCAAAAATTCGCTTGTAGCGCGGTTTAAATCCATTGATTTAGGGACATCTATAATTCAATTGAAGAGGTCTCCAATTGAATTAGAGACCTCTATAATTGTTTTACAGCCCGCAAGAAATGAATTAATGATATAAAAAATCGAATTAGAGAGGTCTATAATTGAATTGTACCGCGCTTCAATATTGTTAATCGCAATCTATCAACAATCTTGAAAATAATAATCTAACCTTAATTGCGCGCGAAAGAAGACAATGGCTGACGATGACCCACAACAGACAGGCACCTCTAACTCGCAACTGCGTAAGTGTCTTTTTCAGACTTTTAAAGGAAATGATACAAAAGGTATAGACAAAGCTAGCTACTGCTAGTGTTTTAGTATCGCATTGATGAAATTTCAAAATATGAAATACAACCATTTACTGTTTGGTCTTCGATTTCGGATATATATCCTTCATTTCGGACAGTCGCTTAAAAGTCTGTATCTGTTGTTACAAGGCTCTGTCTCTCTACTTGGGGACAGGGGCTAGGGCATTTAAAAGCGAGGATATTTTGCCTCATTTGATTAGAGCGGGGTCGGGTATTCCCGAACGTGCGGCTATTTCCGAACATTATTTTTTATAAGTTTGATGGGCGCCATAGCCATTGCGTTAATAATTGACATTTTGTCATCACATGACGCCAATTATATCTGTCTACTATTGAATTTCCCCAATAGTTAATTTGTATTTTTTTTAATTGCAGAAAATTGCAAACAATTAATCAGCACCATTTTCGTCTAAGAAAATAACGGATATATTAAGAAATACTAAGATTTGAACTTGTCGGCTATTTAAAAACTTGCTTCAGTTTTCAAATATTTTGAACCTTTTAACACATACTTATGATGTGGAAAGGTCTAAAATATTGTTTAATCATGTCGAGAAGAGAAACTAAGGTGGTCGGAATCACCCGCAGAACTTTCAGCATGTGCGTTTATTGCCGAACAACCATGACATATATATCGCCATTTTAAACAGAGTCCTATTAAAACAGGTTTTATACATATATCTTTTAATTAAAGTAAAAACTATATCTAAGTTTAGGGTCGGCCGGGACTTTAAATATTAAAAAAAGAGTTAGACTAACAAATTTACAAATAGGTAGCTATCACTTAACAATTTTAAGTATTGCGCACAAAAACTATGGACGATGGATTTCTGGTGAGGGAGTAATCATTATTTGTAAGATGAATATTTCAAGATGAAATAGAGAGCTCTCAAATAAAACAACTGAAGCGCGGAACAATTCAATTATAGACCTCTCAAAATCAATTTTTGATATCATTAATTCATTTCTTGCGCGCTATAAAACAATTATAGAGGTCTTCAATTTAAATGGAGACCTCTTCAATTGAATTGTAGATGTCTCCAAATTAATGGATTTAAACCGCGCTACAAACGTATTTTTGATATCAAAAATTGATTTATAGACCTCTAAATATTTTACAGAGCTCTCCAAATATTTGAAGACCTCTTCAAATAATTGAGTACATGTAAATTTGGCATGAATTCAAGATATCTAAAATTGAATTTTACCGCGCTCAAATTGATTAAGAGAGGTATCTAATTGAATTCAAAACCTCTATAAATTAATTTGTAGTGCGCTATAAAACAATTACAGAGGTCTTTAAATCAATTAGAGACCTCTTCATTTCAATTACAGAGCTCTTAAAAACAGCTGAAATACACCTTAATTTTTGATATCTTCAATTGAATTGGAGAGGTCTTCAATTCATTTATTGCGCGCTTTAAATCAATTTTTGATATCAATAATTGAATTAGAGAGCTCTCCAATTATTTAAAGACCTCTTCAAATATTTGAGTATATGTAGATTTGGCGTTCCATAGAGCTGAGAAGTTTGATATTCTGCATTTTATTACACAGGTGGAAGGAATATACCTTTGATTTTTTTCTTAAGCTAATGTCTTTTTCTATGCATTTTAAAATTGATATCAGACAAATTAAAAAAATTGTAAGAATTTTTTTTGTTCATAGCTCAACACTTAGTAGGTTAATGTTCATTCTGGTGCATTTACTACAATAAATTGAACGCGCGGCATGCACCACGCCAGACCAATTTATTTTCGTAAATACATCAGAATGAACACTTATCTATACATACCACGACAAAGTTTTGTTAAATGAGGGACAGTAATTCAATTTTACTTGTCCGATGTCATCTGGTTATCATATTCTGCGTATGGTAACGACTGTGCAAAGAATGTGACTATCTTAGCTTAAGTAAGTCGAAAGTAGATGGATTCTGTTAAAGTCCCAGGATCACAATGACAAATAGCTCGCATTTTACCAAGAAAGAGATATACTAGTGCAGTTACTTTTTGATTGATATTGCAAAAGAAAAAGAAAGGCTTTCAGGCATCTCTTTTTCATGAAAAAAATGACCTGAATACGAAAGAAAGTCATATATGTCAACATTGCTTTAGAATGAATAGAACATAGTTCTATCATTATCGTATTATTAAATTCATTTTTTCTATAATCATTAAAATCAATGTGATCCTAGGACTTATATCTATTTAAAATTATTTGAGAGACATCATTCTGTTTTTGACAGATGTCTCTCAAAGTTACACAGATATATATTTTACAGTTACAGAGATATCTCTGTAAGAAGAAAAAGTTACAAAGATATATCTTAGTAGAAGAGATATCACTTTTTGAAAGATATCTTGTAATGCAATAGTAATATCTCTGGAACTGTAAGATATCTATCTTAAAAGACAAGAGATCAGTTTCAAAAATTAGTGAGAGATATATCTTTCAAACTAACTAACATATAATAACTGATCCCCATACATTCGTTTTGGACCAATCACATAGCTAAAATCATTCTCTGCTGGAGCTATCACTTCGCATTTGGTCACCTATGAGGAACTTTTATGTTCACCCCCAAACAAATCCGAAAAAATATTTCACCAGTGCTTCTAAAACCATTGTACCCTAAATATTACCCCCATCCCACTTCAACGGGTACACAATTACATTCTTAGTGGTCTCCGAAACCCTCGCACGAGGGAGCAGTTAAAAAGGCAAACAGATTACTATACCTTATGAGAGATAGTCTCAATTTTATAGAGATATATTTGTGAAATAAAAAGCCATCTTTCTAATGAAAGACAAACATCTCTTGTCGGCCATCATAAAGATCTCTTTCATCAAAACAGATGTATGTTCATGATGAGAAAGATATCTTAATAACTTTGAGAGATATCTCTCTAAGTTTACAAATGGTTTCAGAAATATCTCTTTGTTTTTACATATATCTCATTTTTGGAGATACACATGTATCTTTTATATCTTATATAAATTATATCAAAAGAAAAATATTTCCTAATTTACAGAGATATTTTTGAATTTAAAAGACATTTTTCCTATTTTAGCAGGCATTTCTATGAAATTACATTATATAAATGTGTACATAGGCTTGCCATACATTTCCAATGCGTGAGTAAGCGTGATAACAGCCTAATTATTATCTTTCAAAGTTTAATATCAAGGCCACCGGAAACACATTGTTTCCATTCAAAGCGGACAATATGTCATTGAATACACTGTAATTAATGTAGACATACACTGATCATTTATTATTAAAAGTATCATGTTTAACGATACGTTTGATTTCTTTCTGAAGCTACAGTATATCACAATCAGTCTGCACAAAGATCGCCAAGAGACAACCAAGTTTCTTTATATAATTGTATACAACAGAGTTAGCTAGTTTTTATGCAAACCGTATGTAATCCAGAGCAGCTCAGTGTCCGTCTTGGATGAATGATTTTGTAATTCCACACACCAGAGTATTTGAAAAGTATTTGCAAGATAGTCTTTTAAAACATACATGTATGTTGCAGCTGTTTATAACGCACACACATATAATCAAATTGTTAAGTATTAAATGTGCCAGAACAGCATAACACCAACATTCTGATTTTCCCGCTTAAATTAACCGATATCAAGTTTCACCGAAATGCAAGATTTACGCAATGAAATTACAACATATTCCAGATATATCTAGGAAAATATCCAAATCACAATATACCAATACGAACCAAAATAAACTACTGTCCGAGAGTCCTAAAATATAACATGTCTTCTCCGCTTATAAAGCCTGTAATTTTCTGATGCATGTAACATGGTTTAACGCACACGAATTAAAAATAGTGCATGTAACCTAAGCACATACCGGTATTCAAAATAGTGCACAAAACAGTTTAACACAAAAAATCAAAGAATTTAAAGAACCAAAGGCTACTGAAAGACTTGATAACCAATCACTTTATCAATGTATTGTAAACATTATAATGATGACAATGTTTTATTTCACTGTCTGATCTTCCCTCCACTCCAAATTGCGCCAAACTTTAAGTACATGTAGATGTAATTTCAGACGATGACAAAACTATATTTTACTTTTTTTATCTTTTGAAATTTCAAGTCGCTCAAAGCATCAAGGAAAAGGGTAGTTAATCCATTGACGAGGCTCTACCTGCGAAAGTCAGCCCTTTGGTAGTTGCATACGTGAAAAGTAATTAAGTGTTCGGGTACACATAGATATAATTAGATTCTGTGTTTTATATGTGTCTCTAAAAGTGTGTTATTAATAAATGTGCGGCGAATTGCTACTACGTGTATGTTATTATAAACGCAGATAAGAAATTTACTGAGGCTAAATCAGAATCGTCCGTCGGTTCGTCTGTAGACAAAACTTGCTCGAACTTTTTCTCAGATTTCAATGAAACTTCACAGGAGTCATAGGCTTGAGCCTAGACAAACATGCCGGCGACCACGTTGCACTTGGATATCTTTTCACGGATTTATGGCCCTTTAAATTTTTACTTCAGATGTTTGCCTAGGTGAGCTATTTCCCAGCAATAACTGGTCGAAAATTAAGGGTGATAAGTACAAAAGTATAAGTATGAAGCATAAAGCTTAGTTGTGCATTGCGTCCTTTTATTGTGCTTGGCTATTTTTGGCGGAAAAAGAAACGTATTTGAAGTAACCACAAACAATTAATACTTAATTAAGTGTTTCAAAAGTGCTAGGAAAAGGGTAGAATAACTGTAAAGGCATAATCTATTCATCATTCAGCGATAGTTCTAATTATTGCATCCATATAAGTATACAAAATAGACTGTTTATAAACGTGTATAGGTTTCTCACATCTGCATTTCAAAAACATATTTCTTTTGTATTACCGCTCTAAAGGTTTTGTCAAGTGTATGGAGTGCAGCTATTTCCTGTTAAATGTGAAGATTTAAGATAAGTTAGTGATTGGTTGTAATAACCGTCCATTTATTTGGTTTAAATAATATGCGGGATAAAGTAGGCACGTCACGAACAGAAACTGATGCATTGAGTACGCCTATTTGTGATAGCGCTTATAGAGAGGAGCATCAGATTTGGTTTATTTTCGAAATTGGCTTTGTACTGTAATATTAATTTGATATCTCGTATTTCCTGATACTTAAAGTCCCTACTCTTATATAGAATAATGAACTTACTGATAGAATACAGATAGAACTATGTTCTATTTTTTTTTTTTTTTTTTTTTTGAGGGCCCCATGATTGGGGTAACCTCGTTTATTTGCTCCGTCATGGGCGTGATAAGGGTCGGAGCGCATCCCCTACCAGCCGTACATTTATCAGACATAAATATGAAACTGCGAAAATCGTATTAAATTTTTACACTAATAATTTAACAGATAAATAGCATTAACAATTTCATTGGTGACAATATAATTTGAATTTAGGAAGAAGCATGTATTGCGAGGCTTATACAGAAACAAGAAAACCTTGCATTGAAACTTCTGTGTTTTAAATATACGCTGTTTATCAACCTCACTGAATGGAAAAAACTCGAAAAATGAAGTGAGATTAATAAGCGTACAACTCAGATAGATTTGATACGGTCAATTGTACTTGTAATATTTTCCTTCCTAAATGTAGGTTGGTACATGAATACGTCTTTGATAATGTTCACAAATTTATTTTCATATGAATTGATAGATTTTCGTATAGTTGAAAATTTTTTATCGTTCCTGAATTTCCAGATTAAGAACTTAGTTTCAAAAATGAAAGTGTTCACGATGTTGGGCTGTTTTGATGTAGTATTGTGTGTGCCTAACGCGACCAGAGGGTAATCAAGTTCAATATTTGTTTCGAGCACCCGTATCATTAGGAGATTTACACATTTCCAAAATTGTTGTATTTCCCCACATTCCCAGAAAAGATGTTTCAACGTTTCTCTGTTCTTTTTGCTATGTTACATAACCCGTCTGATACGTTCATCAGGGCTAATTTATGCTCTGTAAATAAAACATTGTGTATAAAGCGAAATTGGAGTATTTAGTTTTCGGAAGACAGTATGATTTATAAATGTTTGACCAGACATTTCTCCACTTACTATTTATATTAAGCCCTAACTTAATCTCCCATTTTGACTCTGCTTTAAAGACGTATGATTATCCCATGCGTTTAATTGCGTTAGAATGTCGCGTGATCGCAAGTCTGAAACTTTGAGTTCTTTCCCTTGAATTGTATAAAGTTTTAGATTGCAGTCCGATTTAAAGATGTTTTGATTCCTTGCGCTTGATTCTTGTCCATATTTGAGGATTTTTATATAATCAGCTGGTATGCTACTTCTAACAACTGACCATTCCGAAATCCAATTAGTTTTCTTGGTTAAAAGGTTATATATGCAATCATTTGTTACAAATTGTCTGTTCTCAGTATCCCAGATATCGTTGACATTTGACAAATTACTTAGAAGAAATGATTTGATGAATATGGGTTTTTTGTTAAAAATAATTGTCTTATTATTAAAAATGTATGTATTCAAAATATCTTTTTCCGTTACTGGCTTGATACTTCCGATAAATTTGCTCCATTCAGCGATAGCATTTTTATAAAACGTTGAGACATGGTGATGATAAGAAATATTGATTAATGATGAACATCTACATAAGAAAAAATTATTTGTAGAAGTGTTGTCGTAAGACTGTAAATACATCTTGCCAATGGCATTCCATTTGTCGCGTTTCGAATGCATGATTTTATATATCATCTTAACGAACACAGCCGATTGCATGTCCGAAATACTGTTTAACTTTACCCCACCGTTGTGTTTATTTCTTTGTAGAGTTAATTTAGATATAAGAGGTTTTTTTACTGTCCCATAAAAATCCGAGACGATCTTTTTCTATTTGTATTTTGAATTGTTCAGGTATACCTCTAGTTTCCATTTCAAAATTTATTGTTGAGAAAACATACGTTTTAATTATTAAAACTTTTTCCTTTGTAAAGACAGGTGTCGTGATTTCCATACCTGAAGCGAATTCTTAATTTTGTTAATTTTAGCCCTCCATATCGCATCGTTATCAACGTTATATCCGTGATGTATACCTAGCGTTTTCACATATGAATTGGTCCACTTAATTGTGTTAAATGTGGGGCGTTTGCCTTTCAGTTTTCCTATAAAAATACCAGAGGTTTTTTCTTTTGTTTAATTTTGCCCCTGACGCTTTTTTCGTAAAGAGACAGGACCTTAAATATCGGGACTAAAGAGTCTTCATTTTTTCGCGAAAAGTTGGGTGTCGTCGACAAATTGGTTTATTTTTGCATACAAGTTCGACTCCGAAGAGGGCAGAGGTATACCCTGAATTTTTGAATTTAGGCGTATGCAGCAGGCCATCGGTTCTGCTTGAATTATATACAAAAAGGGGCACAAGGACACCCTTTGTTTAATAGAACGCGAAATTGAAAAATAGCTTGAAATAAACCCGTTGGTTATTATTGCGGTTTGAGATGATTTTAGCAGGCGGTTATCCAGTTGCGAAATTTGTCACCAAAACCAAAAGTTTTCAAACACATATCGATCCAAGACCATTCGCATCTATCAAAGGCCTTTGTTTGATCTAAAAATATGATAAGCCCTTCTTTATCTTCACGGTCGGAGTATTCTATTATATCCTGTATAAAACGATTTGCTTCATTAATATTTCTACCTTCAACGTATCCTTTCTGGTCTGAATTAATGATATTTGGTAAAATTGGTTTCAGTCTGTTCGACAAGCATTTAGCTATTATTTTGTAATCCACGTTGAGAAGGGTAATTGGTCTCCAGTTTTTTTAAATTGTCGCGATCCCCGGATTTGTAAATGAGTGGAGAAGACCTTTATATTGGGAATGACTGAGAGTGTTCAAGTCCAGAATTGATGTAACTAGTGAGTGAAATTCATGTTTAATTAAATACCAAAACTTTTTTGTACCATTCGGCCGGTAAGCCGTCCTCACCCGGTGATTTTGATTGTTTGAAATTAAAAATGGAATTTTCTAGCTCGGCCATGGAAATATATTCGTCTAGTTTAGCTGCCTCCATTGGTGTAATCTTTTGTTTGTACTTTAGATAGTAACTCTTTTGCTGCAATTTCATTTATACCCTCTGAAGTAAATAAGGTTTTATAAAAGCGACATTGTTCTTCTAGTATGTTACTAATTCCGTATTTAGTGTGTCCTGCTTCTGAACGTATTTTAGACCAAAGTTTTTGCTTTCTCTCTTTTTTCTCTAAATCAAAAAAATAAGATGTTGACTTTTCGTTATCTTGAAAATGTTTTTCTTTTGAGCGTATGATCGCCGCGTCCGTTTGCTTTTTATAGTAGCTCGCTATGTCTGTTTTCAGTATGTCTATTGTATCCTTGTTTTCCGTAGGATTCCCTAGAAGTAACTGTAACTTGTTTTCTAGCCGTTGAATGTCTATCTGCGAACGTTTAACATTTGTACAATATTCAATCGTAAGAATTTTAATACGATGTTTTAGCATGTCCCACCATTCCAGTATTGATTTATATTTATTTTTATCGCTACCAAAATGTCCCAAACCTGTTCAATCAATTCAATGTAGTCAGTATTGTCTAATATACTGACATTTAATTTCCACACGCCTGGGCCTCTCTCAATATTAGATGTATTTAATTTGAGTGATATAACATTATGATCGGAGTGCGGAAAGTAAGTAATACCTGTATAGTCTATTTCATTTTCTATAGTTTTCGATGTTAAAAAGTAATCAATACGAGAACATGAGGCATTTCGTGAGAATGTATATTCTTTTCTTTTGTCGGGTTGCGCCTACGCCAAATATCTTCTAAGTCCATTTCGGCTTGAAAGGCAGTTAGTTCATTATACCCAATATCATGATGTGCGTCACATGACATTTTGAGACCCGATCATAATTATTGTTCATGGTACAGTTATAATCGCCCCCAACTAAATGAAACATATTCGAAGAGTCACTGAAAAAGTGCGACAACTTGCTATAAAAGGTTTTGCGTTCAGAACCAATGTTAGGCGCATACACACTAGAAAATCTGTAAATTCTGTTTTCCTGTAAATGAAAGTCTACCGTTATTAGCCTGCCCTCAGATGAGTTTATATGCGGTACTTTGTGCGATGTTATATTGAGTTTCGGTTTAACGAAAATAGCTACACCTTTCGCAGTGTTGCTACTATTTTCCCAAAAAGGAGGTTCCGCCCCATTGCCTACCCCAAAAATCGGCTTCCTTTTTGATTTTTGCAGTGCGTTTCCTGCAAAAGTATAATATCAAATTTTTATGTTTTAACCATGAAAAAACTAGTTCTCTTTTTCTGGTATCGCGAATGCCATTGACATTTATAGATGCAACAGAATACATTATGTGATAAAGTATCAATAAATGAAATACAGTTTTCTATTGTGACTTAACAATATAGTGCATTTAATCATCATTCTTTGTTTGTTTCGATTTACGGTTTGCCGACGGCGGAGTCGCAGAGCTGCTGCCTCTACTTCGCTTTTTCGAGTCTATCCCATGGTCTATCGGCTGGTCTAGATCGTCCGATTCCCCCTCGTTAAAGAAAGCGAGGTAGGTCGTGTACAGCTCCTCGGCTCCCTCGTCAGAAACGTGAATGCCAGTTGGATCCCGAGCATCATACAAAGCCTTCCTAAATCTACCCTGTGAAAAGAATGTATTATCATTATTCAGGAAGTGAAAGTACTTGTTGGACCGACAAAACTTTCGAACCTCTGCATTAATGACTTTGACATCTGAATTTATGGCTTTTATCAACTCACTTGACCCCCGCCTTGGTATGATGCTTGAGAAGGCATAGGCGTATTCGGCCATTTTTTGGCTACCTTGTTCAATGCATTCTTTGCATTTTCTACAATATAATTGTTTTGACCTGAGACCATATCATTGGTACCTAGGTGTACAACAATAGAGAGTACGTTTTCATTTTCTTTAACCTTCACACGTGAAATATGTTCGTCTATTGAATGTAATGATTTTCCTGAATAGGACACATTTTTCACAGTTTTGTCTTTAATAAACAGGCGTTTGCCATTTGAATCACCAATTATAAGACGCACTTTCTCTTTCGAGTCTATATCAAACCGGAAATTTTCTACTAGCGGTGATGCGCGTTTTGGTATATCGGCGTTAGATGGTCCTGCTTCTTCGAACAAAATTGTGGACGCAGTTTCAGTAGCTTTGCTGGATGCATCACTCACATCAACCTTGGCGACGGAGTCTGTTTTTGTACCCACGGTAGTCTGTTCTCCTCCAGTCGAGCGTTGACCTTCCAATATCTCTGCCGTGTATTCACCGTAGAGACTTGTTGGACATTCTAACTGCGTATGACCTTTAAAGCATGCGTGACATACAATATCGAGAGGACAATCTCTTCTTTGGTGATCTGTACTTTTACAGTTAAAGCATTTATTTGTTTTGACAACGGCACTGTATGATGTAGACTTATGTTCATTCCTCGTGGATTTGCTAGGACATTTAAAATATGGGTGATTGGTTTCGCCGCATATTTTGCACGCTGTCCGATTGTTGTCAGCGAACAGTCGGATCTTGAAACGGCCTATATCTATGTCAGATGGTAGGAGTGGAACACGTTCAACAGTTTCATATAGCGTGTTCCATTTTCAATGTCGGTATGACGAATCTTCCCCTTGAAAAACTGCCCTCACAATTTCACCGTATTCACTCATTTTGCTCAGAATCAGAGAATCGTCCATTTCAAATGGCGCTCTTTGATTGTTACATTAGTCAGTATATTGTCTACATCATTCAATGGGATAAATCTATTGTGCATATTTGCCCGCCATTATCAAGACATTTTTGCTTGTTCGTCCGACACAGTTATTACGCATTTTTTTCAGTTAATTGAATAGCTTTTTGCGAAAGTTCTACCTTGTCCTGCAGCCCTGCAGTCTTCATCAGTGTAAGTCTATTCAATATCTGGTGTTGAAACACAGTGACATCGGCCTGGATAATAGGTCCGCCATGTTAGAACTATGTTCTATTTAATTCCAAGCATTTCTTTTATATTTTTATTGCGCCTACGCTGAAAAGCGCTGTTAGAAAGCTTTTCTCTTTTATGCAAATATCATTGAAAAAAATACCGCGCTTTACATATAGCGTGTACATTCAGTTTAAGAAAGCAATGTTAGAAATGTTTTTCGTAGAAATAACGGCCAGTTTTGTCAGTAACACATCTTTCCTGGTAATAAGAGGTTAAAGTAATTTTACATCAAAAGTGATCCTGCAACTTAAGATTCATGCAAAGTGTTTGAAATTGTCTCCAACATGAATCTTGTCCTTCAAATGTTTATACCTAATTTTCAAAAAAGCCATACGTATCGTGCAACAAAATCTTCAGACGAAGTGCTTTCTGTAGTGAACATGGTGAATGTTTGGTTAAGAAAATTAATGTTGTTTGTGCTTCATATATCACATACTTTGAGTATTTAGGGCTATTTATGAAGAAAACACCAAACTTTTTATTTCAAATATCATTTCTCATTTTTCTATATGCATGTGTGCAATATACTAGTCTATGTACTCCGAGTATTAAATAAAAACAATAATAATAGTCTAGTGATTCATTTGTTTTTGACAGTTCTACTTTCACTTTCATTTTGAATTTTTCACGTAAACATTCATTGTCTGTTTCAATTTCACCCAACATGTCACCTGGATCTAATTATGAATGTTTATTCAGGTTGCGTAGGTGTTTATAAAATGATATATATATATATATACAAAAGGATACAAATACCTGTAAAAACTATTTTATTAAATATTTTGAGGTATGACACGGTATTAAAAGTCATATTTTATTTGATGATTGCACCATTTGTGGGTAGATAAGTTCACGTATCATGGTTTAATTCGTTTTGAATGCGTTTGAAAAGAAAATAGGATGCTTGTATAGATAGTTTCTATCCTGAAAAAAAACTGTTCATATGCTGTTTCATACGCGTCCAAAATGGAACATGCTTTTGACGATTCGTCGAGCGCAGGAGTTTTGTTGTCATTCATAAATTTTAGAGTTTTCAGCTGGTCGAAAGTTCGTATAACAATGTAATGCTTGACATATCTGCGGAAAGACGAAGCTTTTTCCTTACACTTAGGCGAATATATTTTGCAATAAATAGTTATCTTACTTTAAATGGTTTTCATTTATAGATATCAATTGAAGTGACATAGAACTATATATGTAAAATGTGAAACAATGATGTTATTTTGTCAGTTGCTTATTTTTCGTTTTACTTAAACGTATAATTAAAGTCCAATTATTCATATACAGAATAATTAATTCACTGGAAGCCTGAATGGTACACGTGTTATATTTACTTTTGGACAAAGTTGACGTATGCCTCTCATTCATATTCATGTCGCTTCCACCCGAAAAAGTCACTTGATGAAAAGTTAATAGGTGCGCATACTACTTGTTTTCATAATAATCTGCGTTCGTACGTATCTCCTTCGGTCGTCAGACTCACCAACCTCTATAGTTTTGCTTACCGGTATATAAAAACGATACCGCTAATTCCAAAGTCTACGGCTGTCATTCATGTTTTTGATCATTGACATTTCTTGTTATTTTAAAGGGGTAACAGGACTATATAAACCACTAGATGGCGCTAGGGCAGGTTTTTCAATAATTTCAAACATGTTTCACATCAGAGACCCTTTTTAAAAATTTTGACAAAATTACAGAACTGTTTCCTTTGAAATTTGTTACAAAGGTAAACTGTGCCATTTCATAACAGTTCATCCAAAAATCTTAATGACATATCAGTTCTAAGATTTGAATTTCCCGGGAGGCGCGGCTAATTGCTGATAAACTCTGTGTTTGTAAACAAAGGCCACGTTATGTTTATACACTTGAGAGTAGTGGCATGCATTACAGAACAAAAACAGTTTACTAACCTTGATGAAAGTTTATTTCCATAAAATGAGAATATCCTTCATTAAAATGAATCATTAAGGTAATCAAGACCTAAATAAGTAAGTTAAAAGTTAGCAGATACATGTAACATAAACATATGTTTTTGTGCAGAAATCTATACAAGTTGCCATAATTTTTTCAAGTAGTCAGTATTGAACTTTTTAATTTTGGTATAAATGTCTAACTTGCAAAAGTACACAGCAGGACACAACTTCCCTTGCGGTTCAATATGTTTTGTTCTTCCCCCATTCATCTATACTTTACTTCAAAGCCCATTCTGACTATAGTATAGTTCAGTATTTTCTATAATAATGTTTTGTTGTATGATACTATTTCCTGGTTCAGGTAGTCTTCCATTTCTTGGTCAAGCCCGTGGGTATGCAGATATATAACATAAGGCAAACCATAAACAGTGTCGGTATAAATTTTAAAAAAAATATTTATGTGACTTAGACGAAGAATCCTCCTACTAAACCACTGCAAGGATCGCACCTGCAGGGTCAGTTAATATTATCCTGGCTCATTATATATTATGATCCATTATTATCCAGAATGAGGCTTTAGATTGATTTTACTATTGACTAATAATTTCTCCATTTTATTTTTTCCTTGATGGTCTACAATTTACATAATCCCATGTTATCATCACTATGCACTTTTAAATCCGTGTCAGGAACATTAAAACTAACACAAATAGCTCCATTTACTCTCTTGATATAAACAATACATGTCTTTTTTTATGCACTTTTTCTGCAATGCTTTATTAAAATATAAACTTTATTCTTCATCAACTACATGCATATACATTGTATTGTGTTTTGAACTGTTGTGATAATTTCCCTCCTTTTTCTGACACATGTATCAGTTTCATGTCTGGAATTTTTGTCCTTCAAAAATACACAAAACAGACCTGCATGCCGATGGCATATAATTACCAATTAATTTTGTGACTCTATCTTAATTGGGTGCTGACATATTCATTTTACCACAATGTATTCACTCTAGTGCTATTTTTAACAACCTCCAGTTTAATTGACAGGTAGTTTTGGAGGTATCAAGTTACAGCTGCATACAACAAATACTCGCTGGTATACTTGTGGTTTCAGAGAAGAAGACTTAAAAGGTTTTCCTATGTAAAATCAGGAGATTGTCTGTCAGTCTGGCCAAGCTTTAAGTACTCAACTTGAGCTATTATATGTCTGGCCAAGTTTAAAGAGCCCAACGTGAGCTATTGTCTGTCTTTTAAAGCTTATAGTGCTCAAAATGTGCTATTGTCTGTCTGTCCAAGCTTTAAGATATCTAATTATAGAAAACATTGTGAACACTCTACATGTATTTTGCTCAAAATCAGCATTAAAATTAATCAGATTATTTAACCAGATTAATTCTTTACTTGGTTTGCAAATTAGTCATATAAAGTACCAAAACTAAGTCACTGTCAAATCATGCAAAAACCTTGTGAACTCTTTGAGGTTACATAGTTCACAATCGGCTAGGAAGTTGGTCAGAACGTATGTCTTTATAAATAACTTGAAGAGCAATGCAGGCCAAAACTTGCCATATAGAATGCCTTAATTTTGACAAAGTGTGATTTTAACTGTGGTGTTACTGGTCCAATATAAAACCTAAACCCAGTGCACGAATTCTATCCAAATAAACATTTGTTTGAGGTTCGGTGACTCTAGGCCCATTAGTAAAGGAGCATTGCATGCCACAAGATTTTTGGCTTAATTCTGACTAAGTCAAGGGCCGTAACTTGTGTTACTTGTGCAATATAAAAAGTAGAACCCTAGTGCACAACTTCTCATCCCAACAAACATTTGTATGACGTTTGGTGACTAGGTCCATAAGTAAACAAGAGGGCCAAGATGGCCCTATATCGCTCACCTTGGTACAAGTCCACTTGCATGGTGGAAGATCATTAGACAATGTTATATACCAAATAGGTTTTCCTATATACGTCTTTGTAAAACAAGTGAGCCCCCGCCCCAGGAAAGGTCAATTTTGACCCGAGGGGCATAATTTGAACATACTTTGAACAGGTCTACTAGGCAATGCTACCTACCAAATTTCTAAGCTCAAGGCCTTGTGGTTTCACAGAAGAAGATTTTTAAACTTTTTCCTATATAAGCCTATGTAAAACTAAGTGACCCCATGGGCAAGGTCAATTTTGATCCGGGGTCATAATTTGAACAATCTTGCAGAGGTCCACTAGCCAATGCTACATGCCAAATATCTAAGCTCTAGGCCTTGTAGTTTCAGAGAAGAAGAATTTTAAAGTTTTTCCTATATTAGTTTATGCAAAACTAAGTGACCACCTGTGCGGGGTCAATTTTGACCCGGGGTCATAATTTGAACAATCTTGGTAGAGGTCCACTAGACAATGCTACATGCCAAATATCTAAGCTCTAGGCCTTGTGGTTTCAGAGAAGAAGATTTTTAAAGTTTTTCTATTTGTTACCATAGCAACCAGAGTTCTGCATGGAATGGAATTCTTTGAACAATTTTGGTAGAGCTTCATGCAAGGAACATCCCTGCATAGTTTCATCAACATTGCCCTAGGACAACGCTTATAAAATTCCATACTTTTCACTAAGTCAAGGGTTGTAACTTTAGTGTAACTGGTCCAGTATCAAAACTAAAACCAAGGTGCACAACTCTCAGCCCAATAAACATGTGTTTGAAGTCTGGTAACTAGGTCAATAAGTAAAGGAGCAGCATTGTCACAAGATTTTTGGAATGTTTATACAGACGGAGTGACAAGAGCATATCACTTTGACTCCAGACACCAGAATGAAGGTCAAAAGGTCAAGGCCATCCCAGGTAAGTGCTGAAATCCGACGAGTGCTCCATGGTTCTGGGCCAATTTTGAACCCAGGGTTATTATTTGCAGTCTTAGTAAAGGACTTTGAGGCGAAGCCACATACCAAATATCTAAGTTCTGGGCCAAATGGTTTTGGACAAGATTTAATTTAAAAGTACATTCGTGCATAAGTCTATAAACAACAGGGCCAATACGGCCCTATATCGCTCACCTGAGTTTTCCTTTGCTTTGACCATGTGACCTAGTTTTTTTTACCCCATGTGACCGAGATTCGAACTTGACATAGAAATCATCAAGACAAACATGTTAACCTATTTTCATGAAGATTGAATAGTAAATGTGGCCTCGGTGCATTTCTTTGTGGGTGCTAAAATTGTGGACGGACACCGGACATTCATCGACACTAATCAAAAGTGTCTTCATGAACTCAACATAGAGGCATTCCAAACTGAGTCTACCAAACATTTCCAATATACAAATGTAACAGAAGTGGTATATCTGTAAATTACAAATTAGTCAAAGTATTTTACAACAAAGATTTCAGTGTACTTTTCTCTTTTTATTAGCCTTTATAAGAATGCTTGTTCAAATTACAAAAGTACAATTTATGAAATAATTACTCGAAAGTACAGTAAAATGTTTAAATACCATTTTCCTAACATAGAAACACTGAAGCATATATATTGTACATGTATTTTATTCTACCGTCTAAGTTACAAGATATTCATGGAATCCGCTTGAAAGACAATATTTTCAAAACAGTTCAAATAGAGCATTGACTACTTCACCACTGTATGAAGAGTGGCGACATACTTGCCCAAAAACGTAATACACAAAATGTACATATTTTATGTATACAATTTGAAATATTCAGTTCCATCTGATGTACAAGAAAGGTAATAAAATGGGAAAGTTAAACATGAAGCAAACACGATTTGTCGCTCTTGCATTATGAATATATTGTCGAAGGCTGCATACCTATCAAATATTTACAGACCGCGAAAAAAGGCATACGGAATATCTCAGTCAGGGTGTCCAAATGTCATGACTGTAGCTTATCTAACAAAAAATGGTCAAAAGGTCATAGTAAAGGCCATCAGGGTTAAATTTTGAAATTTGTTTAAAAAACTGCACATTTGGTCCAGATTTCATTACTGTAACTTCAAACATCAGAAAGTAGGTCAAAAGGTCAAGGTCATCCCAGACAATTGCTGAAATCTGTTCACATGGTCCTAAATTCATCACTGAAGCTTCAAAACCAAGAAAGGTAAAAAGGGCGGGATCTCAGGATCATAATTAGAACAGTCATGGGAAGACCACTAGACAATATCTCAGCTCTTAACCATGCAATTATGGACAGGAAGACTTTTAAAATACATTGTATATAACTCAATGAAAAATAATGACTATCGAGGAGGGGCCAACTTTGACCTCAGGAGAACATCTTGGTTGAGGACCACTATACAATAGTACATATTATATATCAAATTTTCTAAGCCTTATGGTTTTGGACAACAATGTATATATATGTATATTCTATACTGTACACAGGTCATTGTAAAAACTAGACCCATGGGTCGGGGCCAATTTTGAACCCAGGGCTAATGGTTTCAGACAAGAAATTTTTAAAAGAATTTTTTCTAAATAAATCCATATAAAACAAATGAACCTCGGGGTGGGGCCAACTTTGATGTTTTAAGTTAATATTAGTAGAGGACCACTAGGCCATTCTACATACTAAATATCTAGGCTTGAGACCATATGTTTTGGTCGGGAAGATATTTAAATTATTTCCCTACATTAGTCTATATGAAAAAGTGACCCCGGGGACAACTTTGACTCCTTGGGTATAATTTATACAATATCGGTAGAGGGCCACTAGACAATGCTACATACCAGTTATCTAAGCTCTAGGCGTTATCATATGTCCGACCTGACCCCAAATCGATCTTGATCGAGACCTTGTGGTCATATACATTCCTTTCCGTATTTGGCAATGATTAATCAAATGATGTTAACAAAGTCAAATATGACGATTTTTGCTCTATCAGGGTCAGTAACTCGGGAACTACAGGTAAGATCTATCCCAAAGTCGAACTTGGATGAGGTTTTGTGGCCATATACATTGTACCCAAGTTGAATAGAGTGTTAAACGGATAAATGGCGGGCAGACGCCGGACATTCATTGATCCTTAAGAAGTAACAACTAATCAAGTGTCTGCATGAACTCTATGTAAGGTTTAGAAGTTCAGATATATACGCATTCCAAAATAGCATATCAAACATATAATAATGAAGGATTTCAATATAACGACAGTGGTACACAAATCTAAATACATAACATTATATATCACTGTAAATTACAAATAAGTATTTCACAATCTTTGCATCCTAACAAAGATTTCAGTATACAATGTACTTCACTCTTTTTATTTAACCTTTATAAAAATGCTTGTATAAATTTTAAAAGTACAATTAATTTGTTAAAAAGAATTACTCAAAAGTACAGTACAAATGTGGTTTAAATACTGTTTTCCTAACATAGAAAACTAAAATAAGTATTTTATTTTATTTTGCTTTAAACACTTAAGTTGTTTATTTGACTCCATAAGATAACAGTGGAATCCACTGAATTCCCAATATTTTCAAAACAGTTCAAACTAGAGCAATGACTGAATACACTTTGTAACCCCACCAATGTAGCTTGATTCAGTGGACGACGAACCAAAAAATGTAATACTACATATATATGTATGCAATTTGAAATTATTCAACAAGTTCAATACTGCAAGCCACATTTTGCGTACAAAAAGGTAACACAACGGGAAAGTTAAAAAGGAAACAAACACAATTTGTCTTTCTTGCACTATAGGTACAGATTCTAATATTTACTTAAAGCGAATGGAATAACATAAAATTGTAAAAACAAAATGTAGGTAGGCTACATTTCTAGGTGAACAAAACTCAAACACAAAAACAACAGGAATACACCAATTTCTTTGATACTATCAATACAAGATCCTGTCCGTCTGGCACATTATATATATATATTATGTGTATAGATTGTAGAAGACCTTTTATAATAGTTGGATTTTCTCTTTGTTATTTGGTAAAGCGTATAGGGCTTGTCAGCCTGTCATTACTGCTTCACAGGCATCTTGCCATTTTGATTTCTAAAGCTTCTATCACCCTTCTGCAGGAATCTTAAACAACACTTATTTCGTCTTCGTTCAACAATCTAACGCAAGGTCCACAACAACCGTTGAATGCTTTGCAATGCCCACAAACATTTTGAAAATCCGCTAGGGGTAAATTCACTTGCAAAGCATTCATACTCTTAACAAAGAACTTAATTAACATATATTTAAAGTTTTGGCTAAATAGCGTCTCACCATAAATTAATGCATAAACAAAAGAAATACAGTAATATTCACGAAGGTTGTATTTACACGAAATGGTAACAATGGTACACGTATCTTTAGATATTTACAGAAAAACAAAGTAGCTTTTTTTCAACAAAAGCACCGGTAACATCGACGGATACTCCTCGAAGTCTGCTGCATCGGAAGTCTGCTTTTTCGAGTGAACTGCACACAAGTCATGTTCTTGCAAATGAAAACTTATAGCAAGTTTAAAGTTACTTGCATTTAAAATTGTATTGTAGACAAACAAAATCAGGATTTATTAGATTGTATATAAGATCCCTGACAATAAGGAAAAGGGACGTTATTCAATCATATACCCAGAGAGTTATGATTCTTGAACAGTGCACTTTCTTTCAGTATCCTCTTTCATTGAGTTAAATCTCAAATAAATATGTTGCACGGCTTTCGAGCTATGTTCCTTTGAAGCCAAATGTCACATGATAAAGGGAGATAATTCGAAATGAGCTTACTTAGAGTTAAGGTACCAAAGTAATATGAAAATTCTTCTATGGGTTTAAAAAATGACACGCAATGTTACGGACGGACTTCCTATATTTCCCTCCCGCTTTTTTTGCGACCGGAAATAAAAAAGTACTGACAAAGGTGGAAACCTCCTGCATTATTATAGACGGGTAGGACAAATACGTTTTACCAGGTAGACAAACTCCCCTACATAAAAATGCAACAGGATACTATTCCTTGCCAATTAAATCTCTAGAGTCTGTCCGCCTGATGCACATTTCTATGTACTTGGGAATTTTGTCTCCGGGTTAAATTTTGTCAGCTTCTATCCAAAATTGAACAGGACCTAGACCCGCCTGCCTTATAAATGCTTCGCAGGAAACCTGTCCGTAGGAAACTTATTTATCTTGGCCTCCTGACTGGTAAGACTTTTATAGCTCTTCTGCTGAAACCTACGGTGTTTCAAATAAGTAATTTCAATATTAGTTATTTTTAACAAAATAATTTTAAATTCATATATCGCTAGGCTCGTTGACTGATTAACCTTCAATTCAAAATTTGTTCAGGTTATTCTTTTTTGCTTCAACAAAAAATATATATCTATAGTTTTGGTTTGAACATAACACTGTAATCCTAACATCATGCATATAGGCGTCAGCATATAAATTCAGTTATACTATAACAAAGTCTTTATTTTGAGAGGCTACACGTTTGGGTTTGATCCCAATCTTCCACGTGGGCCTTATGTACATATTTACAACAAAATACATTAGCAACGCATTACAAATACAAGCAATTTAAAACAGAAAAGTGATAACTTGCTGCAAAAGAAAAGCATATAAAAATTGAAAAGGTTTGTATATATGTACAAGCAAGTTATCAAGTAAGACTGCGTTGTGCACCACTATCCAGAAAACTTCCACTGACAGTATAACTGTTTAAATTGATTTAGATTTTTATCTTTTCGAATAGTATGTGGAACATTATTCCAAACTTTACGTCTTGAATAAGACAGAGATTTTCTATCGAATGCAAGATTTGATTTTGGAACAAGCAGTTCACATCTGCTTGATAGCCTTACATTTATCTATCTATTATCATCAGACATCTGAAATTTGTTACGAATGATTTGTGGCACATACTTTAGATACAAATATATGTATACTAATGTAGAATGCACTTGTAAGGAAAACGATAATCACACATCTTCAAATATGATTATCTATTGTTAAATACAACTGAAGCAAAATATTTTACACTTATATGTACACATAAAACAAAAATTTTACATTTCAATAAACCTTTAAATATGTACATTAAAACAAAAACTTTATGTTTCAATTAACCTTTAAATATGTACACTAAAACAAAGATTTTAAGTTTCAATTAACCTTTAAGTATGTACACTAAAACAAAAACTTTATGTTTCAATTAACCTTTAAATATGCACACTTAAACAAAGATTTTACATTTCAATAAACCTTTTAAATATGTACACTAAAACAAAGATTTATTAAAACTAAATTTCAAAATGACAACACGTGTTCTACGTAAATGATCGAATGCTCACCAAAGTTTTGGTTTAAATGTTGTTTCCTGACATAAGAAAATATAATTTATGTGATAACGTTTTCTTCATTTCAGGATAATCTAAATATATTTTCATGAAATTAAGAAAAAGGGACATACACATGTAGACTGTCATATGACTTTTTAACCTCTAGACCTGGACGGCTAATTAAAGTTAAAAAAATGTTTTACCCATAAACCTCAATGTATTCCTGTCATTTCTAATACACTAGACCTCGCGGGTTTTTGTTGCTCATTTTTAAAATTACACCAATAAAAAGTTCAAACATTGTGCTTAATAAAGATGCTAGTATGAAAGAAATTTCCCTGTATACAGAGAGCATGCATGTTACTTAAAAATATATAAAAATAAATTTAGACTTTCTGGTATTTTTTAATTTCTCCACTTTTTAATGATAATTCTATGCTAAAAACATCACGACAGGACAATTCAAATGTAATTATTTCCAAGATTGTTACAACGTTTGGTAAGCATGAGTAACAAAAGTACTTCTAAGGGAGAATGTGCTTGGCACAAGAGCATGAAGTGTCACCAAATACTTTTATCTCTGTATAGTACTACAGTGTTCTATAGTACTGTATAGTATTGTAGTATTCTATAGTACTGAAGTTCTGTGTAGTATAATGTACTACAGTTTCGTAGTACTGTTTAGCAGATATATGATTTTTCTACTTTTAGTAAAAGTGGTTCCTATGTGCAGTGGACATGAACCCTTAAAGGTCATTGTAAGGATGCTAAAGAACAATTTAGGTAGCATTACAAGCATTAGCCGTTAAAAGAATTTTCTATTTTTAGTAACAGAGCCCCCTACATGCAGTAGACCGGAATATCCTGTTTCCAGAAAGGGGGTCAATAAAGGGTTGCTACAAAACACGTTTGACTACTTTTATGAGAAGAAGCAGTTAAAAGATCTTTTTTTATAGTAAGAGCATCCTCTGTGTGCAATGGACCCGGGCGATTTCCGATCTTGAAAGAGGTCCATGCATGGATATTACGGAGCAATATGTGTTGGTTCATGAGAAGAAGTCGTTTACAGATTTTTCTATTTTTACCTATGTGGAGTGGAACAGAACCATTTCCTATTTCTAGCAAGGAATCAATGCAAGGATGCTACATAGAAATTTTGGCGAGTTTCCAACTGCTGGTTCATGAGAAGAAGCAGTTTAAAGATTTTTCTATTTTACAGCGGCTACTGTGTGCAGTGGACCGGAACCATTGTCTATTTTTATGAACGAGTCAATACAAGGATACCACAGAGCAAGTTTGGTGACCTTCCAATTGTTGGTTCATGAGAAGAAGTTTAATTATGTATTCTATTTTAGTAACAGTGGCCCCTGTGTGCAGTGGACCGGAACAATTTCAAAATTTTCGAAAGAGGTCTATGCAAGGATGATACAGAGTTAATATAGAAAAAATCTGACATGTAGTTTCAGAAAAGAACTTTAAGTGAAATGTTGACAACGGACGATCGATGATGGACAATGTTCGCCAAACCACCCACCGATACTAATAGCTCATCCAGAGCCTTTGAGTTACAGTTCGGACATAATCACAGATTCAAAGAAAACATATTTGTTTGTGTAGGGCTTTAGTATTTTGACTGCTTATCGTGACCTTTGAGCTGCCGAACTGAGTGTTAAAAAGAAAATATTTTCGTTGTCAAAGGCTTCATTCTAAATGATGTAGTTAGCCATCTAACATAAGTTTTGACATAAACCGTTCTTTCTTTTTGTCCTTTTCATTCACAGGCAATTCGTCAGTCCAATAACATATTTGTCATTGGATGAAAAGTACCATTGTCACTTATTGCCCTCTAAACCATGAAGTATTTACATGTCCATTTGTGGTTCCAAGTTCACATCGTTGTTTTGTCACAAAACATTTCTATTACGAAATGGTGCATTTTTTGTCTGAAATGACACGATTGTTTGCTGTACCGGTACTGGCATGAATGTCTGCTGTATCTTGCCCTTGTTTGACGAATGTTACATTGGGAAGTTCACCAGGCAAGCGAAAATCGTCGTCTTCCAGCAAGAGAACCACTTGAAACATGACACCTGCAGGGGAAATCGACATAACTCCAGACGTTGGAATATCTTGAAAGGTACTGACGGTTTCATGCTTCGTAAAATCGTAATTTAGTATGTGAGCAGTCGCAGATTTGTATTCAGAAACAATAACATTTTCTCCGCAAATACAAATGTGTAGTGGCATTTTTATACTCTTGCATACCTTCTCGACAAGGCCGTTGATGGTTAATTTTGCTACTGTATTCGTTGATGGATCAGTCACAAAGATATTCTTGTTTTCATCAGCTGCTACATAGGCTGGTTCTCGTAGATGTTTAAACTGTGTGTTCAACTGAACATTTTTTAGCACTCCGAATTCATTCAGGATTTTCAAACCAGCAGGATTGGAAAATGTCACGACCAACTTATTGTCAACTGATGCTATGCCTTTGCAGAAGCCATGTGCGAGTATCTGACCTACTTCTTGGATACTGTTACTGATATACAGAAACTTGATTTTCTTTTCGTGTGGAAATGTGACAGCCACAATGTCTTTGCCAGTTTTCGTCATATCCCAAGGGCCAGTCGCAAACTTCACATCCTGAATTTTACTAACATTCTTGTCATAAAGAAATGCTTGACATCTTTGGTAATCTGTTGAAACGAATGTTGTAGGAGACATTTTTAAAAGTTTACAACTTCCAGTTTGCTCATATGTATCGTCCGACTTGGCCTGCTCATCATCCTGCTCATCATAGACTTGCAGGAGACCAAGTGAATCTTCTCTAACCGCCAGAGAATCTGATATAGTATTCGACAGTAGCTTTACTTGTCTTACTTTTGTATCTGCCTTTATTTGCAGCAGCTCTGACTTCATTTGTCCTATCAACACACCAGCCTTCGTCAGTGCTATGAACAATTGCTTTTCTTGTTTCGTTTCTTCTAGAAGTTGAAGATCGGACTTGATTTTCTCAACTGAATCGAGTTTAGCAGTACAGGAATCTGTCAAGTGTTTCATTTTTACAGCATTTTCGATGCGCACTTTTTCAGATTCTGCATTTATTTCACGTTCCATTTTGTCAAACTGTTTATTTATTTCTTTTCTTCGCCTTATTACCTCTTCCAGGGCAGCTTTACAACATTGTGTGCTTAACTGATCTTTTTCGATGATACGTAATTTTTGAGTTTTAAACATATTCTCCATTTCCTTAAGTTCCATCTTCGTTTGACAGTTCAGTTGTGACTGTTTGATATTTTTTGTCAAGTCTGCAAGCGTAGATACATTAATGCATGTCCTATGAATGGTTGCTATGCAAGTATGACACCCAACATATTTGTGACTTTTACAGTAAAACCTTATAGATTCACCTTCATGTTTTGTGCAATTTTCTGAGAGGGAAGTTGAAGCCTTCCTTTGTGGCATCTCTTGATGTGATAATATTTTGTGATTCTTCATTGGCCTCGGAAGACAATGGTGTCTAGAGCAGTCAGCGCATAGATAGTCCTGGCAATCCACACAGAATGCAATGGCTGTCTTCTCAACTCCATCCTGCTCGCATGCCTCACATATTAAAGTTTTCTCTAATTTTGTTTGCTTAACACTTCCTGCGATTTCGTTTTTGACTACGGTTTTATTCTGATCCGCGCTTGCCATTTCTTGTTCGTTAGTACTAGTACGAAAAAATGAAGATAATATTATTAGCAACTTACAAGTTGGTTGCGTGTCCTTACAGTTTTTATGAGTTAATTGGTATTTTAGTAATATCTGTCATAAGTCTTATATCATATGATTTAAGCCATGAAATGTCCTCCATGTAACTAGTGGCAGTTATGGTATAAGTGTAGAAACGTCACAGTCTGAAACGCAAAACAATATTATATGTACATTTTGTACTACAATTCAGACTTGCATAACATGTAAATCATAGGCAATACCAGAAACCTAATAATAAATAGCACTAAGATACTTTCGTCAGTTCTAACTGGTCGCCCGATAGGCTAATTCTGAGAGTACGGTAGTACATAAAATCGCTGCGAAGTTTGAAATTCTGCAGTTTATTACACAGGTGGGAGGAATATACCTTTGATTTTTTTCTTAAGCTGGTGTCTTTTTCTATGCATTTTAAAATTGATATCAGACAAAATTTAAAAAAATTGTAAGAATTTTTTTTTGTTCATGGCTAAACACTTTAAGTTAGTAGGTTAATGTTCATTCTGGTGCATTTACTACAATAAATTGATCGCGCGGCATGCGCCGCGCCAGACCAATTTATTTTCGTAAATACATCAGAATGAACACTTATCTATACATACCACGACAAAGTTTTGTTAAATGAGGGACATTAATTCAATTTTACTTGTCCGAGATCATCTGGTCATCATATTCTGCGTATGGTAACGACTGTTCAAAGAATGTGACTATCTTAGCTTAAGTAAGTCGAAAGTAGATGGATGTCCCAGGATCACAATGACAAATAGCTCGCATTTTACCAAGAAAGATGTCTTGGCGGAAATGATCTTTATTTGCACCAAAACCATTCATAACTTCGCTTTTAAATAGTTGTACATGTTAGAGATATAGTGCAGTTACTTTTTCATTGATATTGCAAAAGAAAAAGAAAGGCTTTCAGGCAACTCTTTTTCATGAAAAAATGACCTGAATACGAAAGAAAGACATTTGTCAACATTGCTTTAGAGTGAATAGAACATGGTTCTATCATTATCGTATCATTCACTTCACTTTTTCTATAATCAGTAAAATCAATGTGATCCTAGGACTTGTATCTATTTAAAATCATTTCAGAGACATCATTCTGTTTTTGACAGATGTCTCTCAAAGTTACACAGATATATATTTTACAGTTACAGAGATATCTCTGTAAGTAGAAAAAGTTACAGAGATATCTCTTGGTAGAAGAGGTGTCACTTTTTAAAAGATATCTTGTAATGCAATAGTGGTATCTCTGGAAGTGTAAGATTCTATCTTAAAAGACAAGAGATCAGTTTCAAAAATTAGTGACAGATATATCTTTCAAAGTAACTAACATAATAACTGATCCCCATACATTTGTTTTGGACCAATCACATAGCTAAAATCATTCTCTGCTGGAGCTATCACTTCGCATTTGGTCACATATGAGGAACTTTTATGTTCACCCCCCAAACAAATCCGAATAAATATTTCATTTTCTAATTAACTTTTTTTCACCAGTGCTTCTAAAACCATTGTACCCTAAATATTACCCCCATCCCACTTCAACGGGGCCACAATTCCATTCTTAGTGGTCTCCGAAACCTTCGCATGAGGGAGCATTTAAAACAGGCAAACAGATTACTATACCTTATGAGAGATAGTCTCAATACTGTAGAGATATATTTGTAAAATAAACAAGAGCTGTCCCTCACAAGTGACGAATGCCCCCGAAAGAGGTGCCTCACAGTCTGTGTCCTCTCCATGTGCTCAATAAATTTGCTATGCAATTTTAAAATTCTTCCATGCATGATAGAGTAACCATGCATACAGTTTTCCATTACTTTAAACACTAAGTGTGACCTTGACCGTTGAGCTAGGGACTTGGGTCTTGCACGCGACACATCTGCTTGATGTGCTAGACATTTGTGCCAAGTTATTTTAAAATCCTTCAAAGCATGATAAAGTTATAGTCCGGACACAAATGTATGCATAAATACAGAATTCCATTACCTATAAACTCTAAGTGTGACCTTGACCTTTGTGGTAGGGATGTGGGTCTTGCACGCGACACGTCATCTTGATGTGCTAGACATGTGTGCCAAATTATTTTAAAATCCTTTAATGCATGACAAAGTTACAGTCCGGACACGAATGTGTGCATATATGCATATATAGAGGAATCCATTACCTTCAAACTCT
This sequence comes from Saxidomus purpurata, assembly GCA_022818135.1. NCBI lineage: Eukaryota > Metazoa > Mollusca > Bivalvia > Venerida > Veneridae > Saxidomus > Saxidomus purpurata. The sequence continues at coordinate 53,230,960 of JAFMSR010000008.1, read as the reverse complement.
AAGTGTGACCTTGACCTTTGAGCTAGGGACATGGGTCTTGCACGCGACACGTCGTCTTGATGTGCTAGACATTTGTGCCAAGTTATTTTAAAATCCTTCAATGCATGACAAAGTTACAGTCCGGACACGAATGTGTGCATATATGCATATATAGAGGAATCCGTTACCTTCAAACTCTAAGTTTGACCTTGACCTTTGAGCTAGGGAGGTGGGTCTTGTACGCGACACGTCGTCTTGATGTGCTAGACATGTGTGCCAAGTTATTTTAAAATCCTTCAATGCATGACAAAGTTACAGTCCGGACACGAATGTGTGCATATATGCATATATAGAGGAATCCATTACCTTCAAACTCTAAGTATGACCTTGACCTTTGAGCTAGGGACGTGGGTCTTGTACGCGACACGTCGTCTTGATGTGCTAGACATGTGTGCCAAGTTATTTTAAAATCCTTCAATGCATGACAAAGTTACAGTCCGGACACGAATGTGTGCATATATAGAGGATTCCATAACCTTCATACTCCAAGTGTGACCTTGACCTTTGAGGTAGGGAGGTGGGTCTTGCACGCGACACGTCGTCTTGATGTGCTAGACATGTGTGCCAAGTTATTTTAAAATCCTTCAATGCATGACAGAGTTACAGTCCGGACACGAATTTGTAAGTAACGGACGGACGGACGGTGCGATCTTAATATGCCATCCTTCGGATGCATAAAAAGCCATCTTTCTAATGAAAGACAAAACATCTCATGTCGGCCATCATAAAGATCTCTTTCATTGAAACAGATGTATGTTCATGATAAGAAAGATATCTTAATAACTTTGAGAGATATCCCTCTAAGTTTACAAATTGTTTCAGAAATATCTCTTTGTTTTTACATATATCTCATTTTTGGAGATATCTTTTATATCTTATATAAATTATATTAAAAGAAAAATATTTCCTAATTTACAGAGATATCTTTGAATTTAAAAGACATTTTTCCTATTTTAGAAGACATTTCTATGAAATTACTTTATATAAATGTATACCTAGGCTTGCCATACATTTCAAATACGTGAGTAAGCGCGATATCAGTCTCATTATTATCTTTTTTAATATCAAGGCCACCGGAAACACATTGGTTCCGGATTTATGTCGTAGGCCTAATTCAAAGCAGACAATATGTCGTTGAATACACTTCTTAATGTAGACATACACTGATCATTTATTATTAAAAGTATCATGTTTAACGATACATGTGATTTCTTTCTGAAGCTACAGTATATCACAATCAGTCCTTTCTTTATATAATTGTATACAATAGAGTTAGCTAGTTTTTATGCAAACCGTATGTAATCCAGAATAGCTCAGTATCCGTCTTGGATGAATGATTTAGTAATTCCACACACCAGAGTATTTGAAGAGTATTTGCAAGATAGTCTTTCTAAACATACATGTATGTTGCAGCTGTTTATAACGCACACACATATAATCAAAAGTATTAAATGTGCCAGAACAGCGTAACACCAACATTCTGATTTTCCCGCTTAAATTAACCGATATCAAGTTTCACCGAAATGCAAGATTTACGCAATGAAATTACAAAATACAACACACAGCATATTCCAGATATATCTAGGAAAATATCCAAATCACAGTATACTAGTACGAACCAAAATAAACTACTGTCCGAGAGTCCTAAAATATAACACGTCTAAAGCCTGTAATACTTCTGATGCATGTCACATAGTTTAACGCACACGAATTAAAAATAGTGCATGTAACCTAAGCACATACCGGTATTCAAAATAGTGCACAAAACAGTTTAACACAAAAAATCAAAGAATTTAAAGAACCAAAGGCTACTGAAAGACTTGATAACCAATCACTTTATCAATGTATTGTAAACATTATAATGATGACAATGTTTTATTTCACTGTCTGATCTTCCCGCCACTCCAAATTGCGCCAAACTTTAAGTACATGTAGATGTAATTTCAAACGATGACAAAACTATATTTTACTTTTTTTTATCTTTTGAAATTTCAAGTCGCTCAAAGCATCAAGGAAAAGGGTAGTTAATCCATTGACGAGGCTCTACCTGCGAAAGTCAGCCCTTTGGTAGTTGCATACGTGAAAAGTAATTAAGTGTTCGGGTACACATAGATATAATTAGATTCTGTGTTTTATATGTGTCTCTAAAAGTGTGTGATTAATAAATGTGCGGCGAATTGCTACGACGTGTATGTTATTATAAACGCAGATAAGAAATTTACTGAGGCTAAATCAGAATCGTCCGTCGGTTAGTCTGTAGACAAAATTTGCTCGAACTTTTACGTATTTCAAGTAACCACAAACAATTAATACTTGTTAAGTGTTTCAAAAGTGCTAGGAAAAGGGTAGAATAACTGTAAAGGCATACTCTATTCATCATTCAGCGATAGTTCTAATTATTGCATCCATATAAGTATACAAAATAGACTGTTTATAAACGTGTATAGGTTTCTCACATCTGCATTTCAAAAATATTTCTTTTGTATTACCGCTCTAAAGGTTTTGTCAAGTGTATGGAGTGCAGCTATTTCCTGTTAAATGTGAAGATTTTAGATAAGTTAGGGATTGGTTGTAATAACCGTCGATTTATTTGGTTTAAAAAATATGCGGGATAAAGTAGGCAGGTCACGAACAGAAACTGATGCATTGAGTACGCCTATTTGTGATAGCGCTTATAGAAAGGAGCATCAGATTTGGTTTATTTTCGAAATTGGCTTTGTACTGTAATATTAATTTGATATCTCGTATTTCCTGATACTTAAAGTCCCTACTCTTATATAGAATAATGAACTTACTGATAGAATACAGATAGAACTATGTTCTATTTAATTCCAAGCATTTCTTTTATATTTTTATTGCGCCTACGCTGAAAAGCGCTGTTAGAAAGCTTTTCTCTTTTATGCAAATATCATTGAAAAAAATACCGCGCTTTACATATAGCGTGTACATTCAGTTTAAGAAAGCAATGTTAGAAATGTTTTTCGTAGAAATAACGGCCAGTTTTGTCAGTAACACATCTTTCCTGGTAATAAGAGGTTAAAGTAATTTTACATCAAAAGTGATCCTGCAACTTAAGGTTCATGCAAAGTGTTTGAAATTGTCTCCAACATGAATCTTGTGCTTCAAATGTTTATACCTAATTTAAAAAAAAGCCATACATATCGTGCAACAAAATCTTCAGACGAAGTGCTTTCTGTAGTGAACATGGTGAATGTTTGGTTAAGAAAATTAATGTTGTTTGTGCTTCATATATCACATACTTTGAGTATTTAGGGCTATTTATGAAGAAAACACCAAACTTTTTATTTCAAATATCATTTCTCATTTTTATATATGCATGTGTGCAATATACTAGTCTATGTACTCCGAGTATTAAATAAAAACAATAATAATAGTCTAGTGATTCATTTGGTTTTGACAGTTCTACTTTCACTTTCATTTTGAATTTTTCACGTAGACATTCATTGTCTGTTTCAATTTCACCCAACATGTCACCTGGATCTAATTATGCATGTTAATTCAGGTTGCGTAGGTGTTTATAAAATGATATATATATATATATATACAAAAGGATACAAATACCTGTAAAAACTATTTTTATTAAATATTTTGAGGTATGACACGGTATTAAAAGTCATATTTTATTTGATGATTGCACCATTTGTGGGTAGATAAGTTCACGTATCATATATGCATGGTTTAATTCGTTTTGAATGCGTTTGAAAAGAAAATAGGATGCTTGTATAGATAGTTTCTATCCTGAAAAAAACTGTTCATATGCTGTTTCATACGCGTCCAAAATGGAACATGCTTTTGACGATTCGTCGAGTGCAGGAGTTTTGTTGTCATTCATAAATTTTAGAGTTTTCAGCTGGTCGAAAGTTCGTATAACAATGTAATGCTTGACATATCTTTACGGCCGTATGGCGAAATTACATTTATGATAATTCTGTTGTAAGATTTTATGTTTTTCAAAATAGCGGAAAGACGAAGCTTTTTCCTTACACTTAGGCGAATATATTTTGCAATAAATAGGTATCTTACTTTAAATGGTTTTCATTTATAGATATCAATTGAAGTGACATAGAACTATATATGTAAAATGTGAAACAATGATGTTATTTTGTCAGTTGCTTATTTTCGTTTTACTTAAACGTACAATTAAAGTCCAATTATTCATATACAGAATAATTAATTCACTGGAAGCCTGAATGGTACACGTGTTATATTTACTCTTGTACAAAGTTGACGTATGCCTCTCATTCATATTCATGTCGCTTCCACCCGAAAAAGTCACTTGATGAAAAGTTAATAGGTGCGCATACTACTTGTTTTCATAATAATCTGCGTTCGTATGTATCTCCTACGGTCGTCAGACTCACCAACCTCTATAGTTTTGCTTACCGGTATATAAAAACGATACCACTAATTCCAAAGTCTACGGCTGTCTGTATTGATCCCTTATACATTTTCCTGTATTCATGTTTTTGGTCATTGACATTTCTTGTTATTTTAAGCAAACAAATGTCATATTTGGTAACAATTCTGTAGATTTTTTTTAACATTTTAGGGTAATACTATAATTAAAAGGTGTCAGTTGATCATAAAACTTCACACGAGTTTAGTTTAAACAAAGAAATAATAGAAATATCATGGTTATTCCAGTTTACCTGTCAAGACGTTCATGTATATACATCGGTCGTAAGTAGTACCCGTCTGCGTTAGTAGTAGTCGAATACCCGGGGTGCACTTAAGGATTTGTGATCAGGGTGAGCTATTGTGACCACACATAGTCCATCGTCCAGCGTCCGTTCAAATCTTTTGAAAAATCAACTGGACCAGTTTAAATCAAACTTCACAGGTGACCCTCACCGAAGATTGTTTAAATGACGTAGTTCCAATATGAATTATGGTTGCTATGGAAACAAATAGGATTCTTCAAAACAATATTCTTCTCAACAAGTGCAAGACCCAGAACTTAGATATTTAGCATGTAGCATTGTCTAGTGGACCTCCACCAAGATTTTTCAAGACCCCTTGGTCAAATTTGAACCGCCCTTAGGGTCATTTGATTTTAGGATAACTTTTTAAAACCCAGAGCTTCGATATTTGGTATGTAGCATTGCCTAGTGGACCTCTTTCAAATTTGTTCAAATCAATTTGAGTCCATGTCAAAACTGACCCCACCCAGGGTGTCACTTGACTTAAAAGTGTAGTGGGTCTCTATTAAAGTTCAGATCATGCCCCCAGGTATAAAGTTGACCATGCTGGGGAGTCACCTGTTTTACATATATTTACATAGGAACAACTTAAAAATATCTTCATCTGCAAAACCACATGGTTTAAACTTAGATATGTTGTATGTAGCATTGTATAGTGAACCTATATCAAGTTGGTTCAAATTTTGTTGACTAACCCTAGCAACCAGTGACTTCCTTAGCAACCATTGACATCCATGAGCCAGTGACTTCTTTAGCAACCAGTGACTTCCATAGTAACCAGTGACTTTCCCAAGGAACAAATAACTTCCTTAGGAACCACTGATTTATTCAACAAGAACTTAGTCCCTTGGCAACCATTGAGTTCCCCTAGAAACCAGTGAGTTCCCCTAGCAACCAGTAACACCCATAAGGAGCCAGTGACTTCTTTAGCAACCAGTGATTTCCCCTAGCTATCAGTGCCTTCCATAGTAACCAGGGACTTTCCCCAAGGATCAAATATTTTCCTTAGGAACCACCAAGTTATTTAATAAGAACTTAGTCCCTTGGCAACTAGCGAGTTCCCCTAGCAACCAGTGACTCCTTAGCAACTTTTTACCACCAGTGACTTCTTAAGCAACCAGCGATATTTCATACCAACCTGTGACTCCCATAGCAACTACTGATTCACTTCAGCAACAAGTGACTTCCTTAGGTAAATGGACTGGAACTCAAGTGAACGATATATGGCCATTATGACCCTCTTACCAAGTTTTCCTGAAGAAAACCATGTGGACCTTGCAGTTTACAAAAGCGGAAAACAAAAATCGAAGCAAGGCCAACATATTTTGTGGATCGAACTTTCACATGTGTTTGATACGAAACCCACATATTGGAATTGTGGGAAATACTTTGACCATGTTTACTGACCTGTGTAAAGTTTTGACCAGATATCTGCATAATTAGTTACAGAAATTTTCACCAAAAAAAACTACTCATTGTGGGATGTTAATGCCAGTGTAAGTTAATTATAGCTGTAACTCAACACCATTCCTTGAATAGTCAAGTTAAAAATAGCTATATTTATATTTGGTATTGCAAAAATCTGTTCTGGTAGAATCTACTAATACACTCATATTTTACTTGGTATGGCTGTAACAGTTACTAAGGCGAATTTTAGTTTCAATTGAATGTTACCACATTTAACAACTGATGTAAAAGCAATATAACACATCACATATATATAAAAATAGTTTATTTCTTTATTATCACTGTGAACAGAATCAAATGAACTTATAGGACAATAAATACATAGAAAACATGTATAAGTATAATCTTATCAAAATTTGATTAGCCAAAATGCTAAATCATACTGTTGCTATGGCAACAAGAGCAAGCAAGGAAGGCATGGAAATGTATCTGAGCCTCACTATATGCAGTCCTAATGTTTGCAGGTATTTAGAATACAGGCAAAACAGTGTTATCACTATGGTAACGGGCTATAAACTCCACGGTGACACCTGCACTATGTGTGATGGGCATGTGAACAATACATGTACTGTGCAGATACAGTTGTCAGGATCCATACTGATCACATGACCTAAATACTTGCTTTTGTACAGTAGGTCCATTTTGTTCCTCATTCACATTTGACACATGAATATTGCATATTAATATACCACGAATTTTGATCTTAATGTTTTATTAAAAGATATTCATTTTGTGCAAAAGAATTTCATAAGATTAACTTTTGACTGTTTCATGAAGATATGCAGGGTACCAGTAATCTAAAACAAAAGTCCTCGAAAGTAAAGTTGGTGACATGTGTACAAACAATTTCATTGATTGAACCTCTTTCTGAGGAAAAGATCTACAAGCTGATACCTGTTTACTTGTACTTCCACATCATTCCACAGATAACTTTTATAGTATTAGCTTTCATCTCTTCTCATTGCCTTCATTTTATCAATGCAGAGATAAACCTTGGTCCAAACATGTAAACACACATATCTAATAAATGAAAACTTTCCGCAATGAATGAAAGAATTTCAGACACTGATTGTTTTCAAAACACAAGTACAATAAGTTCACTGATCATCTTTGATACAGTCTTCCATTAGAGGTTGGCCAAATTTTTACAATTCTGTGAATATGCTGTCACAAAGTATTAAAACTATTTGTTCATAAGAATTGAAGACAAAAGTTCATCCCACTATGCTTAGTGAGAGCTGCCTGGAACCTGCTTGTATGTAAGTCTCTGGTGACCACAGTCAATGTCTACCACTGATGGGTTTAATCAGGAACTTTTTACAGGTCATAATAACAAAGCTTCTAGTGTTGTGAAAGATACTACTGAACAAAATATCAAATTCAAAATAAAATGTACTGATACAGTTTTTATATCTATTCATGTAATGGTTACCTTTCTTATCCTGTAATACTCATTGCTGTGAGCATGTAAATATAAACCATTCAAATTTTTCTGCCCAAAATGTATTATGACATAGCAGTTTATGTATTGCAGCATGTCACTTGTTCAAAAATCTTCAGTCAGAATCCCCTGTGATTTATCCCCTTTTCAGAGCTTAAAAATCCATGTCTGAGCACTGCAGGGTCTTTAAAGATACCAATGACACTAACATAAAGGCCAGTGTAACCAAATGTAAGTCTATTGGTATTAAAAATATGCATTAAATAGTTTTCTGTGTAGCAACACTTTTTCTGTTCACACGGCAACTGAATTACAGCCTCAACAGCTGAACCAATTACCAGGAACAGAACTGGACACAATAAATTAGTATTGAAAACAGTATTTATTTTACAATGGTTAACAGAGAGAGGATCTTTCAGTAGTCTATTTAACAGACATGATATAATATTAGGTACATGTGCTATACAGTAATGAAAATGTGTATAATAAGTACAAAACATCACAAAAACTAAACAATATTAAGAAAAGACTGGTCAAAAAGTAAATATACAAGTCATAGACTTTCAGTTATACTGAAGTTTAAACAAGCAATACTCAGAACCTTGCACTCATTACAATTAAAGTCAGAATGTAAAAACTTCCCTAATTCAGAAGTATGAAAACTTTATCATACCGCTGCAAGTATTAGATATTAATTTTTATTTAGGAAATAGATTTCACTTTTAAGTGATATACCGGTTAGTATATCACTGTGTGGAGTATAGATGTGTAGTAATCTAATCACGAGGCCGAAGGCCTGAGTGATTAATTTGGAAGCATCTAAACAACACACAGTGATATACTAACCGGTATATCACTCAAAAGTAAAATCTATTTCCATTCTAACACGTTAATTTAAAAAAAAGAATGGTCGAAGGGGTACAATTTGCTGTGCTTACATGAAGTCACTGCCTTGAACTTGTAGTATTCCGTGCATCCCTAGCATTTCATGAAATTTTGACTGTTCATTTTTACTCCTCAAATAAATCGCTATTCATCTTATTTTTGTTGCTGTTGATATTGCTGGCAATAATGGAAGTGTAAAAATTTATACTACGATTTGTTTTACATCACGTGAATGAATTTACAACAGTACCGATCCAAGCGTATTAGCTCATGCACACTCGTAGATGTTGTGTGAAAATTACACAGGAGGGAATTTCAGCCATCAAAAATAGTTGCGGACGCCTAGAGTGATATACTTTGTAGTATATCACGCTCAAATCCTTGTTTGCCTATATAGGAGAAATTTTCAGTAGTGTTAGAATTTATGTTTTTCCATGGTTTATTGAAATATAACAGTGGATCATATCCAGATAAACTCACTATTTAGTGTTTACTCAGTGAAATTCATCGAAATCTTCTACCTGGATTAATGTCAAAAAGTATACCGAGTGCAGTGAATACAGAAATCATCCAATGATGACATTGTTAAAATGATGTCACGTGTACTATGGTTTCTGATGACATTTCCCACAATTTTCGACATTTTATTGAAACAAACTAAAAAAAGTAGAGTTTTAAACATAAAACAAACAGAAAAGTTGTTGATATCGATGTAATATCACGTTAATTTCATTTGTGAACACCAAAAAGTAGTTATTTTCACTTGTGGCTGTGCCACTCCTGAAAGTATCACTTTTGGTGCCCACTCAGTCAAATTATAATGTAACATTACATCGAAACCAACAAATATCCTGTATGTACTATAATTATTATGTTATTAATATTGTTGTACATCAATTACAATAGTACATTGTTAAAATGGTTTTTGTGAGCATGATTACACAATACAGACTACCTATCAGTTACTATATACAATACAATTACTGTTGGAAAAAGTTCTTGCATTCTGACCATATATACATGAAATTTAGTGATGTTCAAACATTTATACTGGCTCAGATTTTGTCTATGTCGTAAAAGAAGCTGCATTTTCTTTTAGAATGATCTACTTCTATAGTATGTTGTATTCACGCAGCCATTTTACAATCCTGTTAACATTTACTGTACATACATGTATTACACTTCCTTTCAACATTAACACACTGACCTCATAACAACTCATGCACTAATATACCAACAAATAAAACAAACTGCTACAATCAATTATACATTAAATGTCCTAATAAGTCTCAGCCTCTCGGACAAAACACATAAATTGCGGCTCTGGACAAAATAAACTTGCAGGCTCTCGGACAAAACACACTAAACTTGCAGATATTGAGGGTTAAACACCATACAATCATAACTTATATAACATAGAGAAATACTTGTGACAGTTCTCCGCTGAACAGTAGGCATTGTCGTTGAAAACAAAAATAAAAGCGGAAATGCTGTTTTTCAGGAATAATGTTAATTAATTAATGGCCCCTTAATTACAGCTTTAACAGTATTATTATACAAATCAACTTCCTCATTTACATCTTCTGTACACAAAATATACAAAAATCAATCAAAACAACAATAACATCTTAACATACAAAAACAAATCACAGAACAGACTGAGAATACTTCAGTGTGGATAGCTTTTTCTGAAGACAAAATGTAAAGGACTACAATAATAGATGGAAATCTTGAAAATGACATGAAATGAAATTCATTCATGCAGCTGTTTCAGATTTATAAGGCCTTCATTTCATTTGGCATCTTTATCCAATGGACATTTCAAATAGATAACTGGTGAAATTCATGATGGCAAGCTTATTTTCCAATGTTGAGTTCTCACTTGTGGGGGGTGGGGGGTATGGTTTATATGGTACCTTGAAACCCTTTGTTCAGCAGCCACTCTGGAAAGACATTGCTCCTAGAAACAGGTGGCTATTTAATGAGGTTCAATATTTATTGTACGGATGTCATTGTTTTGTAACCTGAAACAGAATTTTGGAGCTGAGCAGTATTTTGAATAGCTAATTTGTTGTTAAATGGAAATCAACACAGGTTATCATAAAGTTGTACTTCATCTAGAGTCTTCCAAATCTATTCAAATGAAATGCCATATTTGTTTTGTATAGCAACATTTGTTGTGGGTGCACAATGTGATAAAATATGAACATGGCTCAGGAAGTATACATCAAATGTGTACATGGCTTAACTAAACAGTCGGAAAGCAAGAATTTTAGTTGTGGTATATTATATCATTGTCATGGAAGAAACTGACAAAATTTGTTTGGAGTAGTTGTCAACTCACAATTTGTAAGTGTCCACTGTTCTAAGGTCAGAAGCAACCTCAGGTTTAGACTTACAAATCTCTGATTGTAGGTCTACATTAATCTATCTTGCTATCACCTTCATCTCACCAAGTCCTCACCAATATTAACTCACTGTGCTTTACAAGGTATAAAAATCAGGCAAAATTCCAAAGTAACATTGGTGACAACTTTCTGTGTGAATACTTCATGTATAACATCTTCACTTTAGAGATATTTAACACCCCCACTCCAAAAAGTCAACTGAATCTTTCAAATTGCAAACTTCAAAAATAGTGGAACATTCATTCCTTGTAAATATGCTACTCTATCATGTAAACATATTAAACTGCTAAATATACCATGTGCTTAAATAGGTCAGTGTTAGTACATGTGATACATTATATACACTAACTTCTGTTCTTCATGTACAATCCATTTCCACAACTAGATTTGAGATTGTCCAATTCACCAGCATTTTAAGATAAAATATACATACTTCCATAATTTTCCTGTCAAACAAAAACATATTAATCTAAGAAATATGGTAAAAAAACATGTCAAAATGCAAAATTTAAATTTGCCCCAAAAGAAATGGTTTTCAAAACATCACATAGGTTACTAGGCAACATGTATTATATGCCTTCTCTACTGGCAAATTACTCTCACATTTACTCATGTATATATACACATCTACTGAGCAGATTTAAGTAAAATGTTCATGTAAGTTTTCTTTTAAAGCACTGTTTCAATGAAAATAAAATTCTTCTGTGAACTAGCTACAAAACAAAAGGAAAAGTGATTATAATGAAACTACATGTACATGACCTAAATATTAAGTCATTTATATCAAGTCTATTCTTGATCAATCAACTATATGTAGAGTCAAAACAGAGTTATTGCTCTTGTACCGTATTTTAGCACTCTTATATCTTTTAAGTATGTTTTAGACAAGTGGTCCACTATGTATCCCAGTTCCTTCTGTTAGAATCTCATATCTTACAGATAAGTACCACCCATACATCACCGAGGCATTTAGTGATTGGGAAACTACAGTCATGTGACTAATACACCACTCCTGATTGGTCAATTGAAGAGGTCTCATGAAGTTTAATGCTGTTAAACCTGTGGGTAATTTCCAACTTCCATTAGTCCATTTAAAATACGCCCAAGTTCTCGGAATGATGGCCTTCGTTCAGGGTCCTGAAAATATACAATGTATTGTATGTTACCATGGCAACAGTAATCAATATATATATATATATACAAAGAGTCTAATACCTCTTCTCCACTTTATTCAATCAATAAATTGTTCAAGACTTTTTCCTGTCAGCAGGATAGAAAAGCAACACGTTATTCTTGCAATTGCAGTCAGGTGACAACTGTAAAGTAGAGTGTAGTGAACAATTTTGTAGTCAATTAATGAAGATGCAACACTTTCATAATTTGAAAACATCTCGTCATTTTTGTATATTTTATCCAAAAATGTATGTTGTCAATCTTTTATCACTAACTGCATTCATTGAGAAAACTTTATAAAATGCTAAGAAAGTGTTGTGAAAAAATCATGCTTTTTTGGTTGTTATGTAAGTTCACAGTTTGCCCTACTTTCTGATCCAATTTTCTCCATATTGACTAAATAATTCCAATATGAAATTCCAATAAGTGACACTGTGACATTACAGTGCTAAGCTCCGCCCTTTATTATAATTATATTTCAATACAAATATTGACAGTAGGTGGGACAAACTGTAAGCTAGTTATAGGTCCATATTACAGGTCCTGGAATAAACAAACTTATTGCTTCATTCCTTGAAGCTCCCTGACAATACATTGGCTAATTCCTGTAATATTAAAAAAACGTGTTTTTATGTCATGTACTTTTATATGCATTCTAAAATTTTGAAAATATAAAGAATGTGTTATTTTTATTTATATATTGCTATTTACTAGGTTTATGTGTATGGAATAAATTTTGGATTCTAGCGCTAGAAAATGGTGAGCTCTCAGTGGCAAAGATATGAATCTCTACTGCTCTGATTTTGATATCATGTTTGTAAAACAACAAAACCCAAGTATGACTATTTCTTCGAAGAAAAAAGTTAGTTGATGCAAACTGAAAATGGTTACTACAATGTTTATTTACAAAATATTAAGACAGTGGCTAAGTGTGTTTCTGGGAGGAAATCTGGTAATGACATTTGATAGGAAAAATTCACGCCTTAAAGCACTTTCAATATTTTGATTATAACATAGGAAGTTTGTAAAGAATATTTTGAACTTCAGGATATCTTCAGGTGTTTATGTAGATATCAAGGCCATGTGACTAAGTTTAGTAAAGAACCTGGAGACAATTAAGACAAACAACTTGACATATTTTTGATGACATAATACTATTTTCTTTTATTTGACCCAATATCCTAGTTTTTAATCTACAAGATAAAAAATGTTGAATATCAAGATGAACATTTTAACTTCTGGTTGCAAACAGACTGATGACAGACATCAAGCAATCAGCCTCTTTCATGCGGCTTACTGGCACGCATAGACACTCTTACAACTACAGGGCCAAGCACTTGGGCAACCTTGATCCTATATGACCAGTCCAAGAAAGAAACAGTTCAGATCTGTTGATGCAAGTCATGTGCTAGCCACACCACCGTGCTAGATGTTAATATATTTCATAAAAACATCAAGCAAAATAGGTTCAGCCCTTTTTTGTTACAGGGCTTGATCTTACATTTTTGGCAGCAAAGGGAGAGAACTTTGCAAGAAATTAGTGGGGAGATAATCACAAGAGAGAAGTAAATGTAGGGGATGAATGCTAGTCTAGTTATGTGCAAGTTTAGTAGAGTTTGAATAAATTTCTAGAGGGTAAAAAGATGAAATGCAAACACTTTATTAAATCTGCTATAGCTCTAATCAGAGATATAGCCAATGATTATCTTGTATTTGCACTCATGGCCAGGTTCTGTATCTGCTCATGCAATGTGTCTCAAAATTAAAAGACACTTCAAGAAGGTGGACTGACAAGGGACAATGGATGCATGACAGACATCTATGAGTCCTAATGGCTCAAGATGATAACTTTGTGTTTAGGTGAGGTATAACAGTCATGTCTATTGTATATAAATGAAGTTGTTTTACATTTTGGATTTATGTAGGAAAGGTTTGTTACAGGTTGTTGGAAACAAGTTTTACAAAATGAATCAGGTAAGGAGGTAGTTCCCTTTCCCAGAAAGGCCATTCAACGTCCTGTGTAATCTCATGAATGTTGGGCGCTGCTCCGGAGCCTGTTGAAAATATGTTACAGTATAATACAGAATGGTGTATCAAACTATGTCTACTTCATGCATTAGTTAAGCACTGTCTACTTTTTAGAGTGGCATACAATGCATTCAAGTTGATAGGATATTTTCAACAAAAATTCAAAGTTTAACACAATAATCATTCTCACAAAATAATCTAGAACTGTTTTTCAAAACCCCCGGATGTGTTCCCCCACGCCCTATATAAGATTGCAATCAGAACAGTAGGAAATTATACCTACATAAGATTGCAATCAGAACAGTAGGAAATTATACCTATATAAGATTGCAATCAGATCAGTAGGAAATTATACCTATATAAGATTGCAATCAGAACAGTAGGAAATTATACCTAAAAATAAATCATGACCTTGACTGACTGACCTTAAAATTTATAGATGTCATTTTTTAAGTCATGATTGACAGGCATACAAAGTCTGAGGATTCTAGTATTGACTGGCCATCATTTGTAGCAGACGGACATTACATTAAGACAAAAAACACTGTTATGTCCTCCACATTCTTGGGGGAAACATAAAATTTTGAAAAAAGTAACAAATAACAAGTCTCACTCACAACAATTGTCCAACCTTTACTTGAGCAAATCACTTATACAACTTGGAAACAAACCCATAACCTGCAGCTCTGGAGTCAGGCAATGACTATGCCGTTATAACATTCCTTAATACAAGATCAGTTACAAACTGTTAGGATGCCTAGGTAACTTTAAGCAATTATTTGCAATTTCTGAATTAGTCTGATACGAAGGCATGTTTTTAGGATACTGAAGGTGACTGCCACAAAGCTGTAAAGCTGACCTTTATCTTATTAAAGTACTAACACATACGTCATGTAGCTAGCAGTCTACTCAGAGGAAGCTGAAATAACAAGTGCTCACATTCTGATATTATTCAGGTGATGGTTGAGTGGAGTAAGCTTGAGAATGTTATTAAGGCATTGGAGACTGAGACAGCAACAATGATTTGCATGGTATACAGGCCGACCAGTGAAACTACCGAGACCACTGAGACAGCAACAATGATTTGCATGGTTTACAGGCCGACCAGTGAAACTACCGAGACCACTGAGACAGCAACAATGATTTGCATGGTATACAGGCCGAGCAGTGAAACTACCGAGACCACTGAGACAGCAACAATGATTTGCATGGTATACAGTACCAGTGAAACTACAAAGACCACTGAGACAGCAACAATGATTTGCATGGTTTACAGGCCGACCAGTGAAACTACCGAGACCACTGAGACAGCAACAATGATTTGCATGGTATACAGTACCAGTGAAACTACCTAGACCACTGAGACAGCAACAATGATTTGCATGGTATACAGGCCGACCAGTGAAACTACCAAGACCACTGAGACAGCAACAATGATTTGCATGGTATACAGGCCGACCAGTGAAACTACCTAGACCACTGAGACAGCAACAATGATTTGCATGGTTTACAGGCCAACCAGTGAAACTACCTAGACCACTGAGACAGCAACAATGATTTGCATGGTATACAGGCCAAGCAGTGAAACTACCGAGACCACTGAGACAGCAACAATGATTTGCATGGTATACAGGCCGACCAGTGAAACTACCTAGACCACTGAGACAGCAACAATGACTTGCATGGTATATTGTATACAGGCTGGGCAGTGAAACTACCAAGACCACTGAGACAGCAGCAATGATTTGCATGGTATACAGGCTGAGCAGTGAAACTATCAAGACCACTGAGACAGCAAGCAATGATTTGCATGGTATACAGGCTGACCAGTGAAACTACCAAGACCACTGAGACAGCAACAATGATTTGCATGGTATACAAGCCAACCAGTGAAACTACTTAGACCACTGAGACAGCAACAATGATTTGCATGAGTATACAGGCTGGGCAGTGAAACTACCAAGACCACTGAGACAGCAGCAATGATTTGCATGGTATACAGGCTGGGCAGTGAAACTACCAAGACCACTGAGACAGCAGCAATGATTTGCATGGTATACAGGCCGACCAGTGAAACTACAAAGACCACTGAGACAGCAACAATGATTTGCATGGTATACGGCCGACCAGTGAAACTACCAAACCAACCAATGTTGCATTGTATACAGGCTGGGCAGTGAAACTACCAAGACCACTGAGACAGCAACAATGATTTGCATGGTATACAAGCCGAGCAGTGAAACTACCTAGACCACTGAAACAGCAACAATGATTTGCATGGTATACAAGCCAACCAGTGAAACTACCAAGGCCACTGAAACAGCAACAATGATTTGCATGGTATACAGGCCGACCAGTGAAACTACCGAGACCACTGAAACAGCAACAATGATTTGCATGGTATACAGGCCGACCAGTGAAACTACCTAGACCACTGAGACAGCAACAATGACTTGCATGGTATGAAGGCCGACCAGTGAAACTACAGAGACCACTGAGACAGCAACAATGACTTGCATGGTATACAGGCCGAGCAGTGAAACTACCAAACCACTACCTTCATGAAAGGCTGACCAGTGAAACTACCAGAGACCACTGAGACAGCAACAATGATTTGCATGGTATACAGGCCGACCAGTGAAACTACCAAGACCACTGAGACAGCAACAATGATTTGCATGGTATACAGGCCGAGCAGTGAAACTACCGAGACCACTGAGACAGCACCAATGATTTGCATGGTATACAGGCCGACCAGTGAAACTACCTAGACCACTGAGACAGCAACAATGATTTGCATGGTATACAAGCCAAGAAGTGAAACTACCTAGACCACTGAAACAGCAACAATGATTTGCATGGTATACAGGCCGACCAGTGAAACTACCGAGACCACTGAGACAGCAACAATGATTTGCATGGTATATGGCAGTGAAACTACCAAAACCCCCGAACAGCAACATGTTTGCTGGTATACAGGCCAAGAAGTGAAACTACCGAGACCACAGAGACAGCAACAATGATTTGCATGGTATATAGCCCGACCAGTGAAACTACCAAGACCACTGAAACAGCAACAATGATTTGCATGGTACATTGTATACAGGCTGGGCAGTGAAACTACCAAGACCACTGAGACAGCAACAATGATTTGCATGGTATACAAGCCGAGCAGTGAAACTACCGAGACCACTGAAACAGCAACAATGATTTGCATGGTATACAAGCCGAGCAGTGAAACTACCAAGGCCACTGAAACAGCAACAATGATTTGCATGGTATACAGGCCGACCAGTGAAACTACCGAGACCACTGAAACAGCAACAATGATTTGCATGGTATACAGGCCGACCAGTGAAACTACCAAGACCACTGAGACAGCAACAATGACTTGCATGGTATACAGGCTGAGCAGTGAAACTACCAAGACCACTGAGACAGCAACAATGATTTGCATGGTATACAGGCCGACCAGTGAAACTACCAAGACCACTGAGACAGCAGCAATGATTTGCATGGTATACAGGCTGGGCAGTGAAACTACCAAGACCACTGAGACAGCAACAATGATTTGCATGGTATACAGGCCGAGCAGTGAAACTACCAAGACCACTGAGACAGCAACAATGACTTGCATGGTATTGTTTTAACACGTCTGTGTTAATAGACGCTTAGACAATGATCAATTTACAACCTGCCATGTTGTTAATTTACGTTTTCGAACATGGGACTCACAAAACGAATTGGGAGTAAAGGGGGAAACATCTACCTTGCATACGTCAAAGTACGGTCAGTTAACTTCATAACATACAAAAGGAACGTTTGTAAGTTCTACAAATTCGGATGAAATTTAATTCGGATTAGGAATTGTTCACGACATTCTTGAATTCGCAAGGTACTGAAATCGCGAATATTAGCGAAAATTAAACGATCGCGAATAAAACCTGTTTTACAGTATATTCAGAGACAATGCATCTCTCATATTAATAAGAGTTTTAAAAATACAAAAGGAAACAGCAAGTAACTTATATGAACTGACATCAACCTTTAGAATGTATTTTCAGAGTAAAAGTTATTAAAAGTAGAAAGAGAAAATGCTGATTTCACAAAAATCCAGTTAACAGACAATAACCCTATCAGAACTACTGGATACTGGCCAGTTACTTAACCCTAGGAGCCAGCTACAAGACAAAATTGTTCAATGCAGACATCATAAACAACAATGCCACCTATGAATCAGTAAACATACTGACAGACAAACCAATTTTAAAGCATATCAAACCCTTCTTAATAACACACAGTGTTTTTAACCCTTACTCAATTACATGCAAACACATTCATTAAATAATATAAGGTACAGACTAAAGCATTCTGTAAAACATGTAAAATGCCTTGAAGCAACTGTGAAATATAGAATATAAAATGTCTGTTTAAATACAAAACTACCTAATGTAACATCGTGCTTGGAACAAGGTTATAAAATTTTCCTTTTAGACCAGTCTCAAATCTTTAGCTTTTGATTGGTCAGATCTCCATATCTCCAGCCTTTTTGATTGGTTAATCTCAAATCTCTGACTTCTGATTGGTCAAAACTTAAATTTCTTTCAAATAAGCCAATCAAAAGTCATAGATCTTTGACTGGTCATAAAACAAGAGGGCCATGATGGGGCCATGATGGCCCTATATCACTCACCTGAATACAAGTCCACTTGCCTGATGGGTGTGGTCAATTTAGACCCAAGAGGCATGATTTGAAAAAAGTAGGTGGAAGACCACTAGACAATGTTACATAAGTCTTTGTATAATAAGTGACCCTTAGACGGGACCAATATTGACCCCAAGGGGTATGATTTGAACAAACTTTGAAGAAGTCTTCTAGGCAATGCTGCATGCTAAAAATCTAAGCTCTAGGCCCTGTGGTTTCAGAGAAGATCTTTAAAGTTTTTCCTGTATAAGCCTATGAAGAACCAAGTGACCCCCTGGAGGTGTCAATTTTGACCTGGGGGTCATAATTTGAACAATCTTGGTAGAGGTCCACTAGACAATGCTACATGCCAAAAATCTAATCTCTAGGTCTTGTGGTTACACAGAAAAAGATTTTTAAAGTTTTTCCCATATAAGTCTATGTAACACCAAGTGACCCCCTGGGCAAGGTCAATTTTGATCCCGGGGTCATAATTTGAACAATCTTGGTAGAGGTCTACTAGACAATGCTACATGCCAAAAATCTAATCTCTAGGTCTTGTGGTTACACAGAAAAAGATTTTTTAAAGTTTTTCCCATATAAGTCTATGTAAAACCAAGTGACCCCCTGGGTGCGGTCAATTTTGATCCAGGGATCACAATTTGAATAATATTGGTAGAGGTCCACTAGAGAAAAGTTTCATCAACATTGGCCTAGTGGTTTCAGAGGATTATGTCGTTTCAAGGAAATGGTGGACGGACAACAGACAGAATGCGATCCTAATAGCTCATTCTGGCACTTTGTGTCAGGTGAACTAAAAATGCATATAGCCTTTAGCCCCGAGTTTCCCATAAGCAAGCTGTTAAAAAGAAACATGTGAAGTACAATATAGGAATGTAATGTCTCAGCCTTTAGGAACAAAATCAAAACTCACTGAACAAAGAAACAAACAACATTCAAACAGAGGAAAACAAAGAATTACCCTCCTGTTCTTTTAATTTATGTTTTAACGTCTTAAATGTGGGTCTCTCTTCCCAGACCTGATTTAAAAAGCAGCAGAATTGTAAATTATAGGATTTTAGTCCGTAGTATTTCGTAACAGATTAAAGTCGTGAATTTTCATTAAATTTTGTATAAGTAAAGTTTTTTATAGCAATAATTATCATATTTCTATTTCAAAGCATGCTGGTTTCTCATTCAAATACTTTCTTGAAGGAGCTAATAATTCAAGCAACTCCTTTGTTTCTCCAGGCAATTTACAGACATATAAGAGATGTATCAGTACTGTGCCTAGGCTGGGATTTTTGTGTCCTGTCTCTAACCACTACATGGCGGAGCTACCTTGGTGCAGTGGTATATGGCCATTTTGAACAGTAATAATACTTTAAGGCAAACAAACACCTAACACTACTTGCATGAAAAATCAGATATGAAACTAAAATATACTTAACGACTTTAAAAACACAACCAGTGATTTGACAGGTATTTTGTCTTAATTGCAAGTGTAATTTGGAAAATTCAAGAACACCATACTTTTTGCTATTCCTTAGTTTTATACAACAAGTTCATTACAAAATTCAAGCATAGTTCAAACGAAACATGATTTTATAATGGAAAAGAGCAATTTTACTCACTGCTCAAAATCTATGACTTATTAAAAATGTTGCATTTTTGAAGTTGTTAAGTATATTTAGTTGCATCCCCTGCACCAAGTCATTGAAGCAGTGAAAAGCCATAACCAGAACTGCCATGGAAACAACCCTATATCAGTTTCATATGTTTTGATATTACGCTGTCTGTTGTTCTGATATCACGTTTTAAGCTCTGCCCACTTTTGATGTCTGTCAAAATAGTTCTAGATTATTGTAATTGGCACTTTGAATTCATTTTTTCAGTAGTTTACTGGGCTGTAACAGTAAGTCTGTAACAGTAAGTCATTGATTATTTCAGTGTGTCAACTATTATCCATCTGTAAGCTCTCTAAGGAAGCACATTGCATTATCGGTGTTGGATTTTAATGCTGATGACAGAAAAAAATACGATGTAAAACATTTAATTTTCTTCTTTGTTTTTATTTGTGAAATGGGAAATTTGAAAGCAGCTGTGTAATAAAAAGAATACAAGGTTACTGTCTTTTGATAATTCCAGCGAGTACTGACTAGAAAGCCTCGGCTTCCCTGGCCATAAATATCCTCGCCCAATATCATCTGTTATCAAAATGCAGTTACATCATATTCTCTATTTCTACTTATTATAAACTAGGAAAGAACTGGGCTGGGGAGAGACATTTAGTGTGCTGAATCAAATAGTTTCAGTCATTTTTTTTGTTGTTATAAAAAAAATAATTATATTGAGTTAAGTTTCAATTAAAAAGTAACTAAACTGTATTATTGTTAAGTAAGCCATATAATCCTCAGCACATGGGACAAAATAAATAAATCCATGGTTTTACATGGAGAAGCAAATAAGCATGTAAAACATAAGAGCTCTGCTATACATCACACAATCAAAACTCTTTCTAGGGATGATCGAGACCAGTCTGTGTATGATAGGTGTGATGTGTATTTCTACACTTATATATAACATGTGTCGTGAGATAAACGTATAATCTACTTCCATGGTAAAGCTAGTAGCCCCTATCCCAATGTAACGGTGAGATTTTGGTTTTCATACACCAGAGCTTGTGTGTTAACAGCATCATTCACCAAAGTCTATTTACAATATCTAAAACAAAACATGCTGTTACTTACTTTATGCCAGCAATCCATCATTATCTGGTACATTCTTTCTGGGGCAGCATCTGGTTTATGCAAACGTTTATTTGATGTGCATACAAAATCAACGACATCTGCATTGCGCATCTGGTCATACGGCATTGAACCACACGTGAAAATCTCCCACATTAATACACCTACAAAATTATACATAAATATATGTAAGCCAAGCTGCAGCATAATTAACAATGCGGCTTTGCTGCCAGCTGAAACTAGAGCTATCACAAAATGTAATGATAACCCCCATGAAACCCCCCTTTTTCAAGCTTTCAATGCTTCTGCCCCTTCTACACAATATAGGAATTAAGAGCACCACATGTAGAAGCTGGATGCTACGTTGCTTTTCTAAGAATACACAAGAAGTTTCAATTTCGTTCTGGCAAAAGAAATATCAAAGCACACCATTCAGATGATTGTACAACTAAGCTGGGTACATATTACTTCCTTGAAGTTTAATTGACTTTCAGCCAGTATTTCCTGAGACACAGTAACCTTAACAAACAAGCAAAGGTCAACTACATGTACACGTACAAAAAATCAAAAGGGCAAGGTTTTATTGGATTCCAGACGGTGGCGGCCAACAAACAGTCTGTACAGCCGAACGGACGAGGACGATTCCAATACACCCTCCATATCTTGTCTCTGTAAGTACAATTTAGATCAACCTGTTCATCCATGTAACACTAGAAACTTGTTTAGCTGAAGTCCTATGATTCACAATTCTTGTTTTGAATATAACTGGTTTGGGTACCCTAACTTTTAACAGCTCTGTAGGAAAGGATTTCTTGTATTTCATATCCATAAGATTTTAAATAGCCTGACTCATTCCAGTAGTTCAATACTTATTATGTCAAGCAGTCTGTTGTTAAAATAACAAAACTAGAGCAACTCTTAAGGTCATCTTTTAACTGCTCTTTCACTAGAATACTTAATTTATTTTAACAAAAGAAACTGATATAAAAATTTAGTGTATTTTTTGAGAGAAGAGAAGCAGGTTTTCAACTGGTATCTTGTGTCTTTGATATACCATCAGCAAACCTTCAAATACAAGATTGTCTTACCAAATGCCCAAACATCAGACTTGCTACTAAATCTAGTGAAGCTGAGAACTTCGGGCGGTGCCCATTTTACCGGGAACTTTGTTCCTGTAGAACTAGTGTACTCATCATCTATAACATATCTGAAAGAAACCCAACAAACTCAGAATAACATTCCAACATCTCAAAGAAAATGTAAGCAAATCTGACAGATTAGGAACATAGGAATGACAACAGTACTCAGTCACTTCAAAATGTCAGCAATTTGGTATCGGATTTAATTCTTAGAGAAATGTTTACCTCAATATGTAAAAGCTTGTTCACTATTAAGGAAGCTAGTTCCTTCTGGGACATAACATTTTGTACTTCAAACAATATAGGGTATCGCACCTTTGTGACACCCAAGCATGGTCCAGGGAAGCTGGTGTAAATTTCAGGAAGTATTTCACTACCTGCATTAAGCAGGTGTCTGAAGTTACAATACAACTAAATAGTGCCACTTCTATGTATGAAACACCAAATGACACAATGTTTCTGAGAAACTTTGGACATGCATTGCTGTTAAGCACTTGGGAAAAGTGCACTTAAGTCAACTATTTTTTCTAGAGTTTAAACTTAAAACTAGTGCACCCCACATGCACAAGGGAGTCAAGTTTAATTTAAACAATGTAAACAAACTTTTGCAGGGAAAAAGTATATACAGAATAGTGCAAGTCCTACTGTTTTAGGTATCAATTTTAACTTTCCAGCAACCAACCTGTACAGACACCACATGACACTGAAATTGTCTTCAAATTTGAACAATTCCTCCCCCCCAAAATTTCAAGTAAAAAAGATCATCTCTGTTTCTATAGGCCAAAAAGTACAAGAATTATTTACAATTTCCAAAATTTAGAAATACGAGTTATATAAAAATATCTCACCTAGCTAATCCAAAGTCTGCCACTTTTATAACTTGGCTTTCTCCGACTAAACAATTTCTTGCTGCTAAGTCTCTATGAATAAAACTACGACTTTCTAAATATTCCATTCCACAACATACTTGTATGCACATGTCCACCATTGTCCCTATTTTGTTTAATAACCTATGTTTATGCCTTTTTAAATATGTCAGCAGTGCCCCTGGAAATGTAACAAACATATCGAAATAATTCACAAGGTGAAAAATCTAATATTTGTATATTGCAAAGCCATATTTATCAAGGGGAGTAACTAGGTCAAGCATGTTCATCCTTCAGTCAATATCACTTTTTGACAGATCTGCAAAACTATATATTGACCTCAACATTAGTGTATAATTGCAAGGGGAGCGGTGGTGTAAAGGTTAAGGTGTCGGCAGCTCATCCTGGAGGTTGCGGGTTCGAGCCCCACTGGGGTCACGACTGTACTTCCTCATATGACACCAGTACTGGTTTTTCCAGGAAGCGGACTCGAGAGTGACTCGATAAGCTACAAGCTTTCTTCATAATGGAGCTAAAATAAACTAGAGCTATCACTAAATGTGATTAATACCCCCAAAAGACTGCTTTATAAACTGAGGAAGTTCGTAGTAACAGAATACCTTGCAAACAAACTAAGAAGAGATATTGTTCTTGGCAATAACTCTGTTATTTGTCAAGATAGAGTTATGGTTCTTGTACACTGCACTTCCTCTCATGTGCTTGACCATTGTATGAAGTCGTATTGAATTCCTACCAATAGTTTTCGAATTATGCTCCGGACAAGTAAAAGTAACAAAGGGTAATAACTCTGAAATGAGTCAACTGAAATAAGTAACAAAGGGAAATAACTCTATAATTAGTCAAGATGGAGTTATGGTTCTTGTGAACTGCACTTCCTCTTGATGTGCTTGACCATTGTATGAAGTTGTATTGAATTCCAACCAGTAGTTTTCAAGTTATGCTCCGGACAAGGAAAAGTAACAAAGGGAAATAACTCTATAATTAGTCAAGATGGAGTTATGGTTCTTGTGCACTGCACTTCCTCTTGATGTGCTTGACCATTGTATGAAGTTGTATTGAATTCCAACAAGTAGTTTTCAAGTTATGTTCCGGACAAGGAAAATGCAACAGACCGCCCGACCGACCAACCACCGGGTGACTCCTATATACCCCCCTAAACTTCGTTTCGGGGGTATAATTAGTATAACCTAATTGTATATTGCATGATACATGTACATTTATCATTTACACAATAAAAGGGATTACCCTGCTGGGGCCTAAAAATCCCATCTTATAGCTGTCCTTTTACAGACACTGTATAATGAAGAGAAAGAAATGATATTATTGCAGAACACACCTATAATAGCAAGCATTATATTGCTAATATTGTCTGTGCGGGAAGTGTACAGTATGGTTTCACATCAGACAGACCAATGTTCAAGCCTGCTCAGCATCAAAACTGGTCCTAGGGCTTAACATTAAACTATAGCACACCTAGACTTGATGTATTCAAAAGAGAATTAATGTGCCGAGCGGAAGCTTTAACAAACAGATGACCTTTCATTTGTTGAAATTATGACTACTCTACAAGCTGTCAGTCCTTGATGAAATATAGAAACTGTTAGTGGTGTCGATCTATGGTTGTAAGACAGACTTAGGTTGGCCTATGTTTTAAGTAGCATATATTGAGACATAACATCTGTGATCACTTCTTCTCTGAGGGAAAGCTCAGTGGCATACATCTTTTCTCTTGAGATATCTCTTAGGTTTGACAAATTTAATTCTGATTTCACTTTAAGCTGTTGGACAGGCCAAAGTTTGCCATAGCCTCTCTTTTATGTTTACAAGAAACGTTTTCTCCTTTTGTTTTATTCTTCTATGATAAACAAAGTCATCACACCTCTCCACTTTATTTTATTCATCTTGGATGAATTAAAATCATTCAAATGGAGTATTCTAATGCACAATTTCCACAGAAAGTGGGTTTTTGATGGCACTGTAAGTCATTGCATGTACTCTTTTTATCTAAAGAAGTATTTTACCAACCTAAACAAATATAATCACAGGGCAAATCGAATCTCCACAGAAGTACACTTAACAACTTTAAAAAATGCAACTTTTTTGATAAGTCATAGATTTTGAGTACTGGATTTATCTCATCATATGCAAATTTGTTGACGTTTACAAATGAAATTACGATTGGATGTTAAACAAAATCAAGGAATAGCAAAAAGCATGGTGTTCTTGAATGTTCCAAATAACACTTGTGATTACGACAAATTACCTGTCAAATTCCTGGTTGTGTTTTAAAGTTGTTAAGTATATAAAGTGTATAGTGACTGTTCCATAAACACCTACCATACTGCATCAGTTCTGTGACTATGATAAGAGGTTTTGATGTTGTGACTACACCATACAACTGTACTAGATTTGGATGGCTTAGTTGCCTACAACATAGAAAATAGAAAATATTTTTGTACTCAGTTTTCAACATTTAATCAAGCAAAATAATAGGAACAAAATGTAAACTGAAAGCCAGGTCCATTAACAAAATGTTCTGGGAACTTTTAGGCATCATCAGATCATGCGTAAGAATTCTTTTAGCTTTTGAAAATTTATTTCAAAAGTCAACATTTGATATGAGTTATAATGTGTTTCTGTGTGCACTGTTTGTATGTTTTAAGAAGTGTTCATTGTTTTCATCAATTAGAAGACCGTATTTGAATGACATATCATTTTCCAGTGCATTAATAAACAATATACAATAATCAAAGTGTCTGTGCTAATTCTGACATAAACACGATTATACTTCATTATTTTTACATTTCTTTAAATGAGTTTTCTTTGCTAATGAAGCAGCTCCTCCTTCTGCTAGTTCTAATCTCCTCTAATTAAGTGCTTGTGTACTTACGTCATGGTTTTGGCCTCTTCTAGGAAAGCATCCTCCGACATGGTCCTCTCTTTCATCATCTTGGCAGCCACTACCCTAGTATTCCATTTACCTTTATGTACAGTCTGTCAAACATACCAAAACACATTCAATGCCGTAACAAATGATCACAAATTTGAAACATGTTAGTTTTTAAGACAAGAGGGCCAAGATGGCCCTATATCGCTCACCTTGGTACAAGTCCACTTGCCTGGTGGAAGATCACTAGATAATGTTATATACCAAATAAGTTTTCCTATATACGCCTTTGTAAAACAAATTATCCCCCCCCCCAAGGGCAAGGTCAATTTTGACCCCAGGGGCATAATTTGAACAAACTTTAAAGAGGTCTACTAGGCAATGCTACATGCCAAATAGACCTGAACTCTAGGCCTTGTGGTTTCAGAGAAGAAGTTTTTACTATATATTCCTATGCAAAATTTGTGCAGGTGCCCCGAAATCCTTGCGGTCAATTTTGACCGGGGGTCATAATCTGAACAATATTGGTAGAGGTCCATTAGCCAATGCTACAAATGCCAACTTTTCTAAGCTCAAGGCCTTTGAGTGGTTATCTCAGAATAGATTTTTAAATTTTTTACTATATAAGCAATTATTATGTTAAACTAAGTGACCCAGGAATGGTCAATTTTGATCCGGGGCTCATAATTTGAACAATCTTGGTAGAGGTCCATTAGCAAATGCTACATGCCAAATATCTAAGCTCTAGGCCTTATGGTTGTCAAGAAAAAAGTTTTTAAGTTTTTACTATATACTCCTATCCAAAATAACCTGCATCAGTTCTGTGACCAGTCATAATTTGAACAATATTGGTAGAGGTCCACTAGCCAAATCTACATGCCAAATTTGTAAGCTCTAGTTGCCTTGAGCTTTAGAAAATGAAAATATTTTTTAAGTTTTTACCATATATTCCTATGCAAAATAATAAATAATACCAAAGTGTAAATTGAAAGCCGGGTCATAATTTGAACAATCTTTGGTAGAGGTCTTTTAGGCAATGCTACATGCCAAATATCTTAGCTTTAGGCCCTTTAGTTCCAAAGAACAACATTTTTAAGTTATAATATTTTCTCTATGCAAAAACTGTTTATGGCCCAAGAAGTGGTCATTGTTTTCACCAATTAGAAGACCAGGGTATTTGAACAATCTTGTTACAGGTCCTTACTAGACAATGCTACATGCCAAAGTATCTAAGCTCTAGGCCTTGTGGTTTCAGAGAAGATATTATTTTTACATTTCTTTAATAGTTTTTTTGCTAATCAACCAGTACTCCTTGTATGGAATGGAATTCTTTGAACAATTTTGTGTATGCATGAGCTTCCCTTCAAGGAACATTCCGCATAGTCCTCTTTTTTAACATTGGCCTATAGGGTTCCAGACGTGATGTACATTTGAATCCAAAATGTTGACACGATGCCGGACAAATCATCACAACCTGGGTAGCCAGGTTAGCTTTTAAGAAAAAAACTGTGCAACTGTTCTCATGGCTATGAAAATACCTCAAGCTGTTTTTAAAGCATTTAAAAATCTTTCAAACAAACTTTTCATAATTAACTGAAAGATGACATGTAAACAATTAAAATTTTCCACCTACCCCAAAGCAACCAGAGCCAAGAATTTCAAATAATTCCAAATCCTTTCTATCAAGCTCCCATTTACCTGAAATTTGACAAGAATAGATTTATTGAACAATCCTAGTGATGCTTCGTATAGGTTATGTTACTATTGGACCATTAAGACTCAAGAGGACTTTTACACCTACATTCAGCAGGAAGTAAAAAGGTGCAGTAAGTCTATAAAGTTATTAAACTAACAGAAAAATGCACAGTTTCAAATATCGAGGCAGGGTTCAAGTAAATCGAAAGATTAAATCAATTTACAACTCATACCCCATTCTTTCTATATTATACATTTTAATGAGATTGTACACCACGGGTTCCCTCTACAACTCTCCAATGTGGCCAAATGTGATTTAAACATATAGTCAAATTTGCCCAAAGTGACCTTTGTCTTAAGCGACCACTTTTGAATCCCCCACAACCCCCCCCCCCCCGAGCGTTTTTACACATGTGACAAGTGACAAGTAATTAGCAAACCATAATCGGTCTTTTGTTTCGTATGAGGCGACCATTTATGTGCAAACCATACCTGTGAACCCTACCGTTTCTTGCGGTATACTACCAGAATTCAAAGAGAAAAGTAATCTTCCGCCGTGATGTGCCATTCTACCATAAATTACAACTAGAGCTATCACTAAATGTGATTAATACCCCCAAAAGACTGCTTTATAAACTGAGGAAGTTCGTAGTAACAGAATACCTTGCAAAAAAACTAAAATAGAGATATTGTTCTTGGAAATAACTCTGTAATTACTCAAGATAGAGTTATGGTTCTTGTGCACTGCACTTCCTCTCATTGTGCTGTACCATTGTATGAAGTTGTATTGCATTCCAATCAGTAGTTTTCAAGTTATGCTCCCGACAAGGAAAAGTAACAAAGGGCAATAACTCTGTAATTACTCAAGATGGAGTTATGGTTCTTTTACACTGCACTTCCTCTCAATTTGCTTGACCATTGTATGAAGTTGTACTGAATTCCAACTTGTAGTTTTCAAGTTATGCTCCAAGTTATTGTTCTTAGAAATACCTCTGTAATTACTCAAGATAGAGTTATGGTTCTTGTACACTGCACTTCCTCTCAATGTACTTGACCTTGTATAAATTTGTATTGAATCCACCAGTGTTTTCAAGTTATGTCCGGCAAGGAAAGTACAAGGCAATAACTCTGTAATTACTCAAGATAGAGCTATGGCTCTTCTTCTCATTGTTTTAGACCATTGTATGAAGTTGTATTGAATTCAAACCAGTAGTTTTCAAGTAATGCTCCAGACAAGGAAAAGTAACAAAGGGCAATAACTGTGTAATGAGTCAAGAAAGAGTTACATTTCCTGTGCACTGCACTTCCTCTCAATATACTTGACCATTGTATGAAGTTGTACTGAATTCCAACTTGTAGTTTTCAAGTTATGCTCCGGACAAGGAAAAGTAACAAAGGGCAATAACTCTGTAATTACTCAAGATAGAGTTACGGTTCTTGTACACTGCACTTCCTCTTATTGTGCTAGACCATTGTATGAAGTTGTATTGAATTCCAACCAGTAGTTTTCAATTTATGCTCCGGACAAGGAAAAGTAACAAAGGTCAATAACTCTGTAATGAGTCAAGATGGAGTTATGGTTCTTTTGCACTGCACTTCCTCTCAATGTGCTTGACCATTGTATGAAGTTGTATTGAATTCCAACTTAGTAGTTTTCAAGTTATGCTTCGGACAAGGAAAATGCAACAAACCACCTGACCGACCGACCGACCGACCGACCGAACGCCCGCCCGCCCGACCGACCGACCGACCAACCAACCAACCACCGGGTGACTCCTTTATACCCCTTAAGCTTCGTTTTGGGGATATAATTATGATAAAATTGACCTTTAACCCAGAATGTAAACAAATTATTGACTGGTTTTCCACTTTGTGCAGACTGATTTATCAGTATCACCGCTAAATCGTATACCAGTCTGCTTCCACGTGCTACCTGTTGTTAATTACATTTGGTGTGTCAGTTTTTCACACTTTTATGATGGGGATTATAATTGTTAATTAGTGTCTGTACCCATCAGGAGTTGTTTCGTAATGAATTATGGATAAGTAGGCAGAGTGGTAAATCCTAGTCCATAAAATTAATTAATCACAAGATATAAACAGATCGGACAAAAGGTACAAAACAAGGCTGGAAAATGAGATAGCATAAATGTTACCTGGCAATTATTTCCAAATCGATTTTTATTTTCTATTCACAATATAAGAAACTCAAGATTATGAAGCTAATATTTGAGATATATTTTAATTTCCATATGCATATTTTTAAATCCTACTTTCACTTTACAGATAATTATTTTGTGAACAGAAAGTGAAAGTAGATTTAAAAACACTATGATTTAATACAGGTATTTAAAGCAGCTTTTCAATGCCATTTGTGACTTTATTAGCTTGAAGTGCATGTACACGTTAAAACCTCCTGTAAATATGACCAATCTCCCTCATTTTTAGGACAAATCTCCCTCATTTCTATCAAAAGTGGTTCACAGGTATGGTGCAAACAGATAATTTATATGCAAACTGACTGCTTGCATTCAACATCTCAATTAGGCACGGAGGTGTCAAATCTCATTAGGATTATCTTCCATCCTTTTGTCTGCAGGTGTTGTCGGGTATTTACCGACTTTCTGTACTTTCATATACAAACTAATTTGCTATTTTTGGAAAATTTCCACATGACACAAGTACGATTGCTGTCATCTCTAGTGATGCTTTGTATTATGAGACCATTTTATTAGGCGACTGGTTTACGCCTTTCCCTTGAGCGGTTTTTTAATACAAATTTGAAAGTATGTTGCTAAATGTGATTTAAACATACATTTGGCATCAATTTTTTTCTGTTTTGGTGACAAAAATTCTTCAAGAATTTTCTCAGTATTTGACAATTCTGGTTCAAAATTGGCACAACTTCAGAAAAGCCAGATGGAATCCTGTAGAAAAGTTGTAAACTTACTGTGTCCAAAACCAGCTGTAACTGGTGCGTTCTTGTTCTTGGTTGGCGGAGCTTTTAATCTTGTAGCAATTCCGCCGGCATTATGTTTGTGGTAATAAATTAAGTCTGGAATCGTAACAAATGCATGCTTCTCTGCCAGATAGAACCTATCTTGTTCATTCTTCTTAATATGGTAATGTCGAACCACTCCATCTCGGCTGAAATATTTTCAAACATAAATATAATCACCACAAAGAAATCATTTTTTGATACACATAAACTGTGACAGTAGTTTACCACTTTCATCACTGTAACAGAATAAAGTAATGAAGTGTGATGAGGCTTCAAGGCTAACTAACAATCTAATCTAATTATTCAAATGTCATAACTAGTAGATGGATAAATATTCTGCCAACACTCTGTTTGAACAAACAAACAAACAAAAAAAGTGAAGATCTACCAAACATTCTACAGCTTATCCAGTAAATCTATGTCTAACTCTTGGTAATTTCCTAACTTTAAAACCTAGGACAAAGAGTTCATGAATTTTACACATTTTAAAATCACCATAAAAATTTGATGCAGAGCAACAATAGATGCTATCAGTTTGATGCCTTTATTGGGGCTATATGTTTCATTCACACTGGTGTGTACCCGTGTATGCCGGTATATCCAGACCTCTTTGCCGATAATTCGCTGGATTCTGCCTGGCTGTATGAAAAGAATACACAGGTGTACACTGGCGCAGATGAAACTTATAGCTCCATTGATTGATGTACATTATGACAATTAATACACTGAAGAATTTCACAGAGTGGTATAGAGACATCTATACATGAAGGCAGGAATCTGAGAATGATATTGTTGGTACAGGTAAGGAACTACAGAACACAGGAGAAATGTAAGGTAAGGTTATGCATGGTATCTTGGTAAGAGGATTGCATAAACATGGGAAAATATAAGCACACACTGTCCAATTACATTGCCATGAAAAGCTAGAACTTAATAAGTCTTGTATCAAACGTAAAATTAATCTACAGAAAGGTTTACGGACTTGCCAAGGTTCTCATGAAACCAGTCAAATTGAAAATGCCTAATTCTTTATTTTTGTCAGTTCTGATTGACTGACACTCTTACAGGAACAACTGTACAGGTATTTGAGAAAATTATATAAAACTTGGCTCTATGTAATCTGTACAATAAGTAAATATAAATGGACAAGATATATAATAGTGTCTTGATACACTTGCAATGTCCAGAAAGGGAAAGAATCATGAGTCAGATTTCACACAAGTATTAATATTGAAATGTATTTAATATTTACAAGTCATACATTAGCAGGACTCAACACACTATACTGTAACAGTAGACGTTTGAAATGACATGCTCTCTGGCTTGTCCCAACATATGAACAATCCTTTCTTATATACAAAGTCAGTGCATGCACACTTGAAAAACTGCATTTTCTTGCAATCTATACATTTACCCAGAGAAGTCCCTAATCCAAAAATATAAACAAAACAGCATATCAGTTATCCACACATTTAACACGGCTGTCTTCAACAGTCAGTATAACAATAAACAACCAGAAACTGATTTGCAAAGCCATCTTTATTCTGATGTTAAATTCTTAAACTACTATTATGTGACCTCAGTAAACTGCACTATGATAGGGCCACATAATATGTAGACTGCTTGACGACTCTGATAGGACCACATATGTAGACTGCTAGACCACTCTGATAGGACCACATATGTATACTGCTAGACCACTCTGATAGGACCACATATGTAGACTGCTAGACCACTCTGATAGGACCACATATGTAGACAGCTAGACCACTGTGATAGGACCACATATGTAGACTGCTAGACCACTCTGATAGGACCACATATGTAGACTGCTTGACCACTCTGATAGGACCACATATGTAGACTGCTAAACCACTCTGATAGGACCACATATGAAGACAGCTAGACCACTCTGATAGGACCACATATGTAGATTGCTAGACCACTCTGATAGGACCACATATGTAGATTGCTAGACCACTCTGATAGGACCGCATATGTAGATTGCTCGGGACCACATATGTAGACTGCTAGACCACTCTGATAGGACCACATATGTAGACTGCTAGACCACTGTGATAGGACCACATATGTAGACAGCTAGACCACTGTGATAGGACCACATATGTAGACAGCTAGACCACTGTGATAGGACCACATAATATAGACTGCTAGACCACTCTGATAGGACCACATATGTAGACAGCTAGACCAATGTGATAGGACCACATATGCACTGGTAGACCACTGTGATAGGACCACATATGTAGACTGGTAGACCACTCTGATAGGACCACATATGTAAACTGCTTGACCACTCTGATAGGACAACATATGTAGACTGCTTGACCACTCTGATAGGACCACATATGTAGACTGCTAGACCGCTCTGACAGGACCACATAATTATGTAGACTGCTTGACCACTCTGATAGGACCACATATGTTGACTGCTAGACCACTCTGATAGAACCACATATGTAGACAGCTAGACCAATGTGATAGGACCACATATGCACTGGTAGACCACTGTGATAGGACCACATATGTAGACTGGTAGACCACTCTGATAGAACCACATATATAGACTGCTAGACCACTTTGATAGGACCACATAATTATGTAGACTGCTAGACCACTCTGACATGACCACATATGTAGACAGCTAGACCACTCTGATAGGACCACATATGTAGACAGCTAGACCACTGTGATAGGACCACATATGTAGACTGGTAGACCACTCTGATAGGACCACATATGTAGACTGATAGACCACTCTGGTAAGACCACATATGTAGACTTCTAGACCACTGTGATAGGACCAAAGATGTAGTTTTATAGATCACTTTGCTTCGACCACGTATATAGACGTATACCTACTGATCTACACCAGTAGCAAAAAGCTGATTCATCAGTACAGGGCAGAATCCTACCATCTTAGGGAATGGGGCATGAACAAGCTTATCACTGTAGAATTAAACACATGAGGTCTTAAAATCTTGATTGCAAAAATATTACACAGTATTGGCTGTTAATCACTGCAAGTGTGATGAAATATTTACTGACATTGCAAGTGTGACATATTATTTACCGACATTTGCTGCAAGTAGACAGTATTTACTGCATATCATTACAAGTGTGACAACAGCGAAGTGTGACACACAATATTTACTGAAAACTGTTGCAAGTGTGACACACCATTTACTTATAACCACTGCAAATGTGACACAGTATTTACTTATATTGACAATGTGACACAGTATTTACTGACAATTATTGCAAGTGTGACACAGTATTTACTGATAATCACTGCAACCTTTCTAGCTTCATGGATTAGAGAAAATTAAATGTTCTGAAAACAAGCTTGATAATATAGTTCTGTGAAAAATTTCATTCTTCTAACAATGCTGTGATTCTGGGGGATAAAGCAAATGTCCTGACTATAAATAGCACTACAACTGCAGCTTTACTTTACCTATTACTTGAAACACTCTGTCGCCTTGTGGTGAAATACAAGTTATTATAACAACTACATCAAATGTTCTATATATTCTTAGAGGTACTTGAGGGTTGACAAATGTGCATTGGTATCACACTTTGGTAAAATTCAGACACTTTCTCCATTCCATTGCATCGCTAAAACTACACAGTGCCTGGTTCAACTAAGAACAAGACCGAGGCCCTAAATCGCTCACCTTGGTACAAGTCCACTTGCCTGGTGTAAGATCACTTGATAATGTTATAAACCAAATAGGTTTTCCTATATATGTCTTTGTAAAAAAAAGTGACCCCCCCCCCCCCCCTGCAAGGTCAATTTTGACCCCTGGGGCATAACGTGAACAAACTTTGAAGAGATCTACTAGACAATGCTACATGCCAAATATCTAAGCTCTAGGCCTTGTGGTTTCAGAGAAGAAGATTTTTTAAGTTTTTCCTATATAAGCCTATGTAAAACTAAATGACCCCCTGTGCGGGGTCAATTTTGATCCGGGGGTCATAATTTGAACAATCTTGGTAGAGGTCCACTAGCCAATGCTACATGCCAAATATCTAAGCTCTAGGCCTTGTGGTTTCAAAGAAGAAGGTTTTTTGAAGGTTTTCCTATATAAGCCTATGTAAAACTAAGTGACCATCAGTGTGGGGTCAATTTTGATCCGGGGGACATAATTTGAACACTCTTGGTAGAGGTCCACTAGACAATGCTACATGCCAATTACTAAGCTCTAGGCCTTGTGGTTTCAGAGAAGATTTTTAAAGGTTTTCCTATATAAGCCTATCTAAAATTAAGTGACCCCCAGTGCAGGGTTAATTTTGATCCCGGGGTCATAATTTGAACAATCTTTGTAGATGCCACATATCTAAGCTCTAGGCCTTGTGGTTTCAGAGAAGAAGATTTTTGAAGTTTTTCCTATATAAGCCTATGTAAAATTAAGTGACCCCCAGTGCGGAGTCAATTTTGACCCGGGGGTCATAATTTGAACAATCTTGGTAGAGGTCCACTAGACAATGCTACATGCCAAATATCTAAGCTCTAGGTCTTGTGGTTTCAGAGAAGAAGATTGTTAAAGTTTTTCCTATTTGTTGCCATAGCAACAAGAGTTCTGCATGGAATGGAATTCTTTGAACAATTTTGGCAGAGCTTCATGCAAGGAACATTCCCTCATAGTTTTATCAACATTTGCCTAGTGGTTACAGAGGAGATGTCATTTGAATCAAAATGTTGACGGACGATGGACAATCATCAATCAGAAAAAATCTAAAAAGCTAAACATTTATCATGAAAAAGAATCCAGTAACAATCAGAAAGAAGCTATCTAATGATTGCAAAAAAGCTGTGAACATATAATACTGTAAGGCTATTATCTCCATGTACATATACCCCTATTAGTACGACAGTAGTTGTAACAACTTAACAGAATTGGCCATTTTTTTTCTTTGAATAATTCCCAGAGTGGAGTTTGAACAATACTAATGTCAATAAAGGAACACCTTAATTTTTAAAAATAAAAAATACAAATCAAATAATTATTATCTTGTTTCAAACACAGCAAATATAATAAACATGGCTGAGATGATTTAGCTCATCTCCCTGCTTATGTCTTTTAACACTGGCACCAAAACACACATGTCATGATTTATTGGGTATTTCACTGTTGATACAAATGGCAGTCATAATAAAATTATGAGTACCAACTATGTCTAAGATATTCAATAACAACAGCAAGTGTTGTGATAAGACAATGCCAATGATTAAAACCAATAAAAAATTTGTGACCAGTTCAAATGAATGTCTGTCATCAAAGGCCTTGACCAAATCAAAACAGCTGTACTAGATATGTTTTAGAGGGAAAAATAAGTAGCATGTTCCTTAAGAAGCAGTTCACTAATGGACCAACTGGATACGGCTTTAAACCATTTAGTCTTACAATCAAATGAATAGATCCCTTAACTAAAAATTTCAAGTAGAAACGGGGCACAATTTTGTGAAAATTTGACAACTTATAATCTATCATGGTTCAATAGTACCATTTATATGCATGAAGCTTAGCATGACATTTTCAAAATGTACAAAATGTAAATCAAAGCAGCTGAAAATTGAATTTGATGACACTTCCCTAATGTGCAAAAACAAAACTAAACCGCAAAACTGTGAATCAACAAGATGATATAGAATGTTTAAACAGGTGAGTGAAATACCCTTAATCTCGAAAACCCTTGGAGTTGGTGACACATGCAGATATACATGTGAGTTAATGTGCAACACTTACGTTTCTGTTGTATATATAGACAGTGTATACATTCCTGCCGTGCTTGAATCTCGCACCATGAAGCACCCCTCCCGGGTCTCAGACTTGAGGATCTGTTCACTTCTCTCTCGTGTAACTCCCTTATAATACCACCTGCAAGTGGAACGTGTTAGTTAGGAAGATTTATATTGGTACAGTTTGTACATATTCATGCGATGTTCTATAAAGCACAGGAAAAGGTACACTTATAATAACCTTAACCAATACTGTAAACTGGCAAATTTTCGCGTGAAGATTTCTTAGCAGACAGACTTATTCACAAATTCTAAATTCAGATCAGGAGAATTTTCAAATAGCAAGTCTATGTGAAATGAATATTTCGCACAATATTTTATAAGTGAAGTAAGAAATACGCAAAATAGCGAAACTTAGTGAATACACTGCAACCTCATTATAATGCGTGCCATTATAACGCGAATCCCGGTATAACGCGGTTGGGTTTTGGCTCCAAAAAATTTTGGGATCGACCAAAATCATTTCTGTCAGAATAGCATTGTCCGTATACTAAACGAATGTTCGAAAACGTAAGTAAACAACATGGCAGGTTGTTAATTTATCATTGTCCGGTATTAACACTGAAGTGTTAAAACAATTACAGATGATGTTTACACGGCTCCATTGTTCACAAGCCGATCTCTTTGTTTGTTTGACAATAACTTGTAAATCGTGCGAATCAAAATTTGTTTGCACATCTTTGGTTGTTGGCTTACCTGAACTTTAATGAATCAATGACAAAACTGTTATAGTTTGAGCATGTCAGGCGAGTGATATGTAATACAAGTTCAGACCAATTTTATCAGATATCGTTCATAATGTCATTTCTATATATTTTTTAACAAATAAGAATAAATCTTAAAACATTTATAAAATATAAAAATTTTAGCAGTCTTTCACCGTATCATTTTCTGAAAACGAAAAAAACAAAAATGTACTTTCACTTTAGCTGTATCATTTTCTGAAAATGGATGTATTTTTGTTTTCAATAGCAAATATTTATGTAAGATTTCCTCTTTTATAAATCTAATTTCGTGATTAATTAACTAATTTATTTCTCTAAAATCATTATTTTCTACAATTTAACCACTCGATTACAACATGATGCATGCCAAACATCAATATGCTTTAATTTAGTTGGATGGGTGGGGTATACGCGTTACATCTTTATGCAAGAAAACAATGGCCGATGATCAGACCGCGTTATAAACAAGAGCTGTCAGTCGCTCGACTTTTTTAGTGCTTGCCAATAAAACAAAACTTTGACAGTTAAGGGCACACAAGACTTTAACTAGGAATTTCTAAGTACAAATCAAGAAACATTTCCACAGCTAAAAACAGTCTCACTTATAACGTGGGTCTGATCCTTTGGACCCTGACTACATTCTAACGAGGTCGCCTGTGGACCCTGACTACCACATTATAACGAGGTCGCCTTTGGACCCTGACTACCACATTATAACGAGGTCGCCTGTGGACCCTGACTACCACATTATAACGAGGTCGCCTGTGGACCCTGACTACCACATTATAATGAGGTCGCCTTTGGACCCTGACTACCACATTATAACGAGGTCGCCTGTGGACCCTGACTACAACATTATAACGAGGTCGCCTGTGGACCCTGACTACCACATTATAACGAGGTCGCCTTTGGACCCTGACTACCACATTATAACGAGGTCGCCTGTGGACCCTGACTACCACATAACGAGGTTGCCTGTGGACCCTGACTACCACATTATAACGAGGTCGCCTGTGGACCCTGACTACCATATTATAACGAGGTCGCCTGTGGACCCTGACTACCACATTATAACGAGGTCGCCTGTGGACCCTGACTACCACATTATAATGAGGTTGCAGTGTATTATCCAATTTACAGTAAGCACTGACAAAAATTTCATCACAAAACATGTAGAAGAGAAAAAAACAAGAGCTGTCAGTAGGACAGCACGCTCGACTTTTTAGTGCTTGCCTATAAAACAAAACATTGACAGTTAAGGGCACACAAGACTTTAACTAGGAATTTCTAAGTACAAATCAAGAAACATTTCCACAGAGTTATCTTATCTTGCTTACAGATAGGTCTCATGATGGTACATAAGTACTCGAACTTTCAAAGTAATATCTCAGATGGTTAAGTCAACAAGTGGACAAAAATGAAAATTTTAACTAGAGTTTCTAAGTCAAAAAGGGCCATAATTCAAATAAAAATCCTTGACAGAATTACCTTCTCCTGCCCATGTTTTGGGATCATGATGGTTTACAAGTATTCCAACTTTCAAATTAATATCTCAAACAGCTTACTCAAAAAGTGGACTGGTACGAAAAACTTAACCAAGATTCTAAGTTGATACAGGGCCTTAATTTTTAAAACAAATCCCTGACAGAGTTACCTTCTCTTGCATACAGATGGGAGTAATGATGTAAACAAGCATTCAAAGTTTCAAAGCAATATCTCAAAGGGTTAAGGCAATAAGTGGATTTTACCCATATTCAATGTATTTTATAAGTATAAAAGGGGCATAATTCTGTCAAAAACCTTGACAGAGTTATGTACTCTTGTCTGTTGGTGTAGGTCATGATGGTAAACAAGTATGGTTAGTTTCAAAGCAATACCTTTTATGGTTTTGAAATAAAGTGAGGTGGTACGAAAAACTTAACCAAGCTCAATACACTTTCTAAGTCAAAAAAGGGCCATAATTCTGTCAAAAACCTTGACAAAGTTATGTACTCTTGTCTGTAGATGGAGGTTATGATGGTAAACAAGTATGGTAAGTTTCAAAGCCATACCTCTAATAGTTTTGAAATAAAGTGGGGTGGTACGAAAAACTTAACCAAAGTGTGATACCAACGCCGATGCCGACGCCAGGGCGAGTAGGATAGCTCCCCTTTTCTTCAAAAAGTTGAGCTAACAAACAAAATCATAACAGAAAGTGGGTACACTTTGAAATCAACTGTACCTGTTTATAAGTCAGTATTAAAAATTCTAAATCAGGAGTGTTTGGTACCTTTTACTGTGTGGGGTGTAGAGACATGCAGATATCAGTGGTATAAATACTAAGGATGGGAACGAATACTATAATTAGTATTCGAATATTCGTATAGACTATTCGAATACATTCGAATATTCGAATCAAATTGTTTAACTTTTCTGAATGTTTTACTATCTGAAAAGTATTTATCCGAAATTATGTAAAGTTCGCTAATTACTAATTAATAACTTTTAAGGAAATTGTCACTTAAATTCAAGATTCTCAACATTTAGGGATTTAAAACATTGTCTTAGTAAATAAAAATGAAATGATTATTTTCATAGATAAAATTAATATTTACGTTTGTATTTTATTGGTTCTACCTTTTTGTCTCTACTATTATGACTACATTTTTATATATATCGTTGTCAAATCTAATCGTAAGTAAAGTAAATAAATCAAGACTTTGATGCAAACTGGACTCAGTGCGCATCAATTTTTCTTTCTTCAAAATACCATTGGTTGCATTTGTTTGATTGGGTTTCAATTGAGAAATCAAACATGATTGTTTTTTTTAAATCAAAATCTATGACGTTAATCTGTCAGTAATGCTGACAGACATGAGTAACATCGACGAATTTTGGGCTAATCATTTAAACAATACAATAAGATTCGCACCCTACAAAATATGAAATAAAGGCGCAAGATAATGACCCCACGTGTGAATTACTAAAACAACAAACTGAACAAGTGTTTGCAATTTAGGATCCGCAATTTGCAATTATGACACGTGTTATCAAAACACCAACCTGAGCTATCAAGCAATTAGTTAATTGATGAAATATTGTAAGGCTTTCGTCGAACTTTAAAACAAATGAAAAACAACCACGAAAAAACGAACGAATATTCAAATCGTGAAAATTGCATTCAAATATTCGGAACGAATGCGAATATTCGAATATTCATTCCCATCCTTAATAAATACTAAAAGACTTATCCCCCTCTCCAAGAAATCAACACATTTATAGACAAATCTTTCAGTTATTTCACCACTGACAAATACAAAATTCATACTCTTTGCCTCTTTGCAATTTTTGTTTTTACAAGATGTTTCTTAGTACAAATGTTACCATGAGGCTTTCAAAAGGAGTTTATTTCAAACATTTTTGAAATCCCTTATTTTCCTAAATTTCATCATTTTTCTTCTAAATTATTGAACAAAATAGATGAATACTACATATTTATGTCCCAAGCCCTAATTTTGAGATAGTAAAAAAGTAATGTAATTCAGTTTCAAAAATAATGAAGATACAATGAATATGTAACTGGAACACTTATGTCACCCTCTAATACTTTGTCAGAATAACATGATTTCGTACCTAAAGGGGCATAACTCTGTGAAATATGATCTTGACCTACAAAATTTGGTCCATTTCTCCGAATGGGAGACACAACAACTGACTCCCAAAGGAGGGGAAAGATATGATACTGCTACATGTCTTAGCATCTGATAAAAGCAAGAGTGATTTCTTCTGTTAAATTAAAAAAGCTATGTTGATAACTCCTTAAAGTGAAAAACTGAATTTCTCTAAAAACCATTAGTAATGTTTGATGATGCATGCTTCTAGGTGAATCTATTAATACAGGTGTGAATAAGCAGTATAAGATAATAATTTCTGTAAAACTTACTCATAAATTTCAAGATCAAATTTCTTCTTCACATAGTTTGCAGGGATAAAACCTTTTTCACTGAAACAAACAGAAATCATTGATTTATATTAATTTATTTTTTCCTTGATTGTTCTTACAACTTAGATTAATCACTCTTGAGATTCATTCCATATGGAATCAACCTCGAAGAGAGAGAGAGGTAATGTGGAATTATTTGTGTCTTGCCTATAGACACTACAGACAAGGCTGTAGTAGGGATCGAACCCAAAACCCTTCGATCCTGAAGAGAACATGCTACCACTAAGCCACGGTGGCTCCATAAATAATTTTAGGATCATAAATTATGATAATCCACAAAAAATGCAGTTCAGAAATATATGCAATTTACAAGTCAGTAAATTATGTATCATTAAGATAGATTACCTTGTGTTTTTTTTTATTGATGCTTGGATTGATTAATCTTATTTTTGGCATCTTTATGTGATCAAAGATTTCAGAAATGGTATGTACAGACGCTTCAAAAATAAAAAGTGTAATGCAATACACAGTTTATAATAGAATACCATTTTCAAACATAGATAACTAACACTTTACATGTCTTACCTGGAACATGTCTTACCCAGAGCATGTCTTACCTGGTACATGTCTTACCCAGAACATGTCTTACCCGGAACATGTCTTACCCAGTACATGTCTTACCCAGAACATGTCTTACCTGGTACATGTCTTACACAGAACATGTCTTACCCGGTACATGTCTTACCCATTTGAATTTTTAGCTAACCACCAATGATCCCGGCTGTTGTCTAGAACTTCATACTCCAAACCCTGTAACAAAAAATCCAGATTTGTTTATTTATCCAAACATATGGTAATGTCACCTGCTCCCACCAGAATCAAAACTCATGTCCAAGTTTAAAGATAATACATCCAAACATTATCAAACTATTGACTAGAAGCAATTTATTTTGTCATTTTTTTCAATGAATATATAATGCACTAGCACTGAGTTGCAAATGTCTATATACATTTCTATATAGTATCAATTCATGTGTTGTTTTTGTAAGTGTTTACATGAGGTTTTCATGTAGAAATACATCTGGAAGTGGGTAGCTATTTAAATCTGGACTAGCCACTTAGATATTTCACTAAACTACTCATAATGAAATTCGCAACATATTTTCAGACTGAATGAAATAAAAGTGCAGATCATGATCTAGACTCACGGTAATTAGCTCCAGATCCCCCTCCTCGCAAGGTTTATAATCGTACGCTGCTATGTATATTTTCTTCTCTTTCTCTCTCTTTGGCGGTCTTGGAGCCGGTACAGGTTTGTTGGCACCGGTCCCGTTTGTTCTTGGTGCAGGTATATCTGGTAACGGTGGGAGTTGTGAGCGTACTGCATTGTTTGGTGTTGCACCACCACCTGAAACAAAAGTTGTGAAATGCAATTTTTCTGAAACTTACTTTACTGTGAGAGGAATCTACTGTCAGAGGAATCTACTGTCAGAAAAATCTACTGTCACAGAATATTGCCAGCTTTTCAAGTCATTCTGCAAATTCTCAACTTAAATAAAACAAAACAACTAATGTGTCTTATCTTCCCACTTTTTACAGCATAGTGGTATAAGCAGGTTAAACTATAAATACTGAGAACTTACACAATTTCTAGAGACATATTACAAAATAAAAGGTAACACATGTATTACTTAATACAACTCTTCAAGTTTTGAAAGTTGTAGCTAGACTAAATAGTGTCAAAGTTATATGTGAACAATATAAAAATATCACATAGCTTCGAGTGGGACAGTAATATTGTCACCCTAAGGAGATAATACTGTCACAAGTGGTGAAGCAGAAGACATCTATATAAACTCCCACCTGCTT
Source organism: Saxidomus purpurata (assembly GCA_022818135.1). Taxonomy (NCBI): domain Eukaryota; kingdom Metazoa; phylum Mollusca; class Bivalvia; order Venerida; family Veneridae; genus Saxidomus; species Saxidomus purpurata. The sequence continues at coordinate 53,187,418 of JAFMSR010000008.1, read as the reverse complement.
ATTAAGAGATATAACTCTGTATGTAAGTTATTTCTACATGTTTTCAAAGCATTAATTGTTGCAAAGCATCATGCCATCAAAGCATAGCCATTTTGAAATATGACAATTCTTATCAGTAATTGGCAGTTCTTTTTTATTAGAGTAAACTTTATTTTCACATTTTTGTTCTTATCTTTTATTTAATCCTAAAGGGTTTCTTCTTTTGGACATATTACTTACAAAATTAAATAGAGCTAGGAAAAGAGAAGGCAAAATAAACTAAAGCTATCACTGAAAGTGATTAATACCCCCTGCTTATGCTCTGGTCACTATGGCACTAATTTAAAGTACTCTATGGTACTGGTATATAATGTTGTACTGTTAAGTACTGTAATAATCTAGATTATAGGGATGTAAACAAATACCCAAATTGGTATTCGGATATTCGGTCAGCCTTCCGAACAAATATCCCGATATTAAGTTGTTTAATGTACTAAATCTAATACGTTGTTGATCAATTGGTCACATATTTTCGCGATTATAAAATTTATAGCTTACAGTTACCATAGCCAGGTGAATATTCTATCCCAAGAACTTACTTTTATATCTTTTAAGTCAGACAATTAATGGCTATAAGATTCAATCATTCATGTCATAAAATTAGGATAAAATAAATTTCATATACAGTGTTATTACGGGAGCTAACTCTGTAAGGACTGTTGTACTTTCTGTTTTGTTTTCTCCGTGACAGAGTCGTTACACGGACATTTATTTTCTTTTTCTGCTGCTTCAGTCCTTATAGATATGCAGAAGGCTTAATAGAACCGAGAAAGAAAAGCTTCAATTAAGAACAACCTTAAAAGATTTTCATTTTAATTAAAAAATGTAAAATAATTAATAAACCTGTTTAATGTTTGTAAAACGTAAAATGTACAAAAAGATGCTTCATAATTGCAATGGCTAAAGTAAACGCCTCTCAATATGTATCGGCGTAAACAAGGCTTTAAAACACTTGCATCATAATTTTCCTTAATATAAATGTTTGTTCAACAATTCACAACTAGAAATTGAAACTCTTTTTGTTTGCATAATCTCTTTTGTCTATCGCTAAAGATTGACTATAGAAAGTGTCATCACCAGAGCAACCGGGTATTGTAAACTGACACTTTATTGGCCGTTATTGAAAATTAATTATTGTCAAAAAAACAACACGTAAATATTTAAGTTTTTAATTGAAATTCGTTTTTTGGACAAATTTACCGAATACTCGGATACCTTTATCGTATCCGAATATTTGGAAGCTGAACGAATATTCGGATATCCGGATATTCGTTGCCATCCCTACTAGATTACTATATTACTCTTTACTACTGCAGTACTCCATACTACATAGAGTTATGCAATATTGTAAAATATTGCAATGCAGTTTACAGTACTATATTATTTTTTTTTCTTATTTTAGTAATAGAACCCCTTGTGTGCACAGGACCACAACCTTTTCCTGGTTTTTTTTCCAAAGGGGAGAGTGCAAGATTGCTACAGAGAAACGCTTTTGGCTACATTCTAACCATTGGATAGGAGTAATACTTGACTCTGTGTTAGCCAGGACACGAGTAATACTTGACTCTGTGTTAGATGGGACAGGAGTATTACTTGAGTCTGTGTTAGACGGGACAGCACTTAGTGAATCCTATAAAACCACCAGTTTACTATGTAAAGCAAGTGTATAAAAATATGTCTTAAATTAACTTCTTTAGAGATAAACTGAAACTTACTCATATTCTTGGTTGTTTAATGCACACTTATAAAACCAAGTACATGGTTTCAAGGTATCTAAAACAATTATTTTAGTACACTAAATTCTTGCACTGAAGAGGATACAAAAATTTGTTTTTAAAATTTCCTTTTTCCTTTTAAGCCATTCATTTAATTTCCATTTATTTTTGTACTTAATGCATAAGTTTTCTACAAGTACTTTATATAAAGTTTCAGTTGAAAACTTAAGAAGTAATTTTAGAAATACAAGTCCAAAATTTTACAAGTCCTTTTTATACATAGAATAATTTCTAGTGGTATGAAAATGAAGGAATATACATGAACAATGTACATGTGTTTATAGATGAATGAAATGTATCATATAAAGTTGAAGAATGGTACTGAAAGTTTTAAAAATATTCCTTAAGTAAAGGGTTTTAACTTTTAATACATGTATTCACAGCAATGCAAAGTTAACCTGAAAATGTTCTGATAAGCCTTCAGTGTTTTTTTTTCAGTCTGAGGGGAAAGGTGACGGGGCCCATTGAGAGGGGAAATTTTAGTCATTTTGCCAGAAAAGGGGTATTTTTTAGAAAATGTATAAAATATACTGTTAGAAAGTGTAAAAAAGAATAAAAAGTATCAAGTTTGTTAATGACTTTATTCTTGTGGCAAATATAAAGACAAGACATAAGAATTTAACATAACAAAATTTTATATAACAAAAGGGCCAAGATGGTCCTATATCACTCACCTTACCTTGGTACAAGTCCACTTGCCTGGTGGAAGATCACTAGACAATGTTATATACCAAATAGGTTTTCCTATATACATCATTGTAAAACAAATGACCCCCCCGGGAAAGGCCAATTTTGACCCCAGGGCATAATTTGAACAAACTTTGAAGAGGTCTACTAGGCAATGCTACATGCCAAATATCTAAGCTCTAGGCCTTGTGGTTTCAGAGAAGAAGATTTTTAAAGTTTTTCCTATATAAGCCTATGCAAAACTAAGTGACACCCTGGGCAAGGTCAATTTTAATCCCAGGGGCATAATTTGTACAATCTTGGTAGAGGTCTACTAGGCATTTCTCCATGCCAAATATCTAAGCGCTAGGTCTTGTGGTTTCAGAGAAGAAGTTTTTCCTATATTAGCCTATGTAAAACGCAGTGTCAATTTTGACCTGAGGGTCCTAATTTGAACAATCTTGGTAGAGGTCCACTAGCCAATGCTACATGCCGAATATCTAAGCTCTAGGCTTTGTGGTTTCAGAGAAGAAGATTTTTGAAGTTTTTCCTATATAAGCCTATGTAAAACTAAGTGACCCCCTGTGCAGGGTCAGTTTTGATCTGGGGGTCATAATTTGAACAATCTTAGTGGAGGTCCACTATACAATGCTACATGCCAAATATCTAAGCTCTCGGTCTTGTGATTTCAGAGGAGAAGATTTTTGAAGTTTTTCCTATATAAGACTATGCAAAACTAAGTGACCACCTGCGCAGGGTCAATTTTGACCCTTGGGTCATAATTTGAACAATCTTGCGAAAGGTCCACTAGACAATGCTACATGCCAAATATCTAAGCTCTAGGCCTTGTGGTTTTCACAGAAGAAGATTTAAAAAAAAATCCTATTTGTTACCATAGCAACTAGAGTTCTGCATGAAATGGAATTCTTTGAACAACTTTTATAGAGCTTCATGCAAGGTACATCCCTGCAAAGTTTCATCAACATAGTCCCAGTGGTTTTAGAGAAGATGTCATTTGAAGGAAATGGTGGATGGACAGAATGTGATCCTAATAGCTCACTCTGGCACTTTGTGCCAGGTGAGCTAAAAATACTGGTGTCAGGAACATAACTTAGCATCATTTGTTAAAAGACACGTAAATAGCAAGTAATACTGCTATTTTCAAATGAAAACATTATATTAGTATCTTTTTTAATCTTTGGAGCACCGTTATACTTGAAAAAAAAATAAAATCGGGGTCGCGAAAATACGTGACAAACAAAAGATCAGCCATTTTCGGGTGACTATTTCTCCTGAAAGGTATCCAGTAGTCGCAAGAAATGATTCTGAAGCATTTTAATTTATGAAAACTTTTGTGTTTATACCAGGTTTGGCCATCTCAAAGATTTTTTTCAACATTTTGAGGGGAATTTTTTGTCAAAAATGGGGAAAAATATATTCATTTTGGAGGGGAATGGGGCCAAATTTCGGCCCCAAAAAGGCCCGAAAAAAACACTGGGCCTGCATGCACACTAAGAAAAATACTAAGCCAAACAGGTTTGCGATAGGTTTTCAACTTGACAATTAGAAGAACAGTGCCAACTATTCCACTTGCCTTCCTGCTCGTGTCACACCTTGATTAAAGTTTTGCATGAAAGTTCCACACTCCAAAAGTAAAGCAGATACTTGGCTCAAGCTAAACACATGTCTGAGTCAATACACAAGATTAAATATAGAAAAGTATGCCCCTTTTCAGAGTAAAGAAAATCTGAGTAAAAGTTCCAAATGCAAGCTGCTTTATGTATGAGATTTTAAAAACTTTTAAATTAAGAAATAATAAATGTGTCCCTGTATTTTATCGTTTAATAAAATACAGTCAGGAACTCGGATGCGTAGTAATTAAATCACAAGTGCATAGCATGAATGATTTAATTTTTCGCATCTGAACGACTGGCTGTATTTTATTCAACGATAGATGCATTTATCATTTCGATTCTAACACGAAATTGTATTTGAAAATACAACAAACTATGTTTGACGTGTAGCAACATTCTAAAGTAACTTACAAGCACGGAATGCGATTGGACGCGAGGGACATTTACCCCATGTTTTGCCCGTGGAAAACGTGATCTGTATTTTATCGATAAATAATGTATAGCTTCTTTCCCTCTATATCTTTATACGAAAAGTTGCAGATCGTGTTAGAATGGTCAATATACCAGGTCATTGCATCAAGTAATATACCAGGTTTAAGGGTCAATATACCAGGTCATTGCATCAAATAATTAACCGGTTTAAGGGTCAATATACCAGGTTTAAGGGTCAATATACCAGGTTTAAGGGTCCATATACCAGGTCATTGCATCAAATAATATACCAGGTCATTGCATCAAATAATATACCTTTTGGATTCTGGCAAAATTATTCCACTTTCTGGACTTTTGGATCTTGGTAAAGTATAATGCATGTAAAAGTAATGCAGTCATTGGAATGCAACTTTTAACACAAACAGATTAAATAATGCCCTACTGATGGAATTGGTTGATTCACTACTAAGCACTCTTAACAGTCAAGAACACTGTCTTACTCGCATCTTTTTATTTTTACCAATGGCTGTGAAAATATCAAATGGGAAGGGTTTTAAACATTTTAAGGATAGTTATGGAAATATTGAACTGGAAACAAGGTTTGAAAGATTTATATTAATAGTTAGGGAAATATTTTACTGAAAGGGTTTTGTATATATTCATAGCAATGGAAATAAAGTATCTGAGGCAGGTGTTGATAGGTTTATATTGACAGTTTTGTCCCTTATTGAAAATGGATTTGATAACAGTGTGAATGCTTGAATTTGAGTTTTTATAAGATGTGCATGTGTATGTTTTTATTCATTGGAACTTTCTAGTTGAGAGGGCTTTGGACAAGGTTAATATAGACGACTAAATATGCTTTTGCTGAAGCTGATAGAAACTAGAACTGTCACAAGAGTGACGAATTATACCCCCACAATACAGCTTTGTCACAGAAGTATGGCAACCATAAGAAAGGAATGGCCACAAGGACATACATTTCAGTTATTATACAATAAGTTGTGTAAATGTATTGTTTTAATAGCACACACAAAATATGTAAGGTTGGAAAGTATGGATTATTAAATTTAATAGGTTTATTTCAAACATGTTAATATCACTAACCTCCCTATCAAATTTCATGATCCTAGCCCCAAGCGTTCTTAAGTTATCATCTGGAAACCGTTTAACTGTTCCCAGTCATGTGACCTTGACCTACAGACCTCAAAGTCAAACCTGACCTGTATTTCATGATGTTACACCTGTGTACCAAAAATTATTTAAATAGGTCAAGCCTTTCATGAGTTATCATCCGGAAACAGTTTTACTGTTCAGGGTCACTGTTACCTTGACCTTTGGCCTACTGACCTCAAAATCCGGAAACTGTTTTACTGTTCCGAGTCACTGTGACCTTGACCTACAGACCTCAAAGTCAAACTTTACCTGTATTTCATGATGTTACACCTGTGTACCAAAAATTATTTAAATCGATCAAGTCTTTCATGAGTTATCATCCGGAAACCGTTTTACTGTTCAGGGTCACTGTGACCTTGACCTTTGACCTACTGACCCCAAAGTCGAACTTGACCTGTATTTTTTAATGATGCACCTGTGTACCAAAAATTATTTAAATCGGTCAAGTTGTTCATGAGTTACCATCTGGAAACTGTTTTACTGTTCAAGGTCGCTGTGACCTTGACCTTTGGCCTACTGACACCAAAGTCAAACTTGACCTGTATTTTATGATGTTACAGCTGTGTACCAAAAATTATTTAAATTGGTCCAGTCGTTCATGAGTTATCATCCGGAAACTGTTTTACTGTTCAGGGTCACTGTGACCTTGACCTTTGACCTACTGACCCCAAAGTCGAACTTGACCTGTATTTTTTTATGTTGCACCTGTGTACCAAATATTATTTAAATCAGTCAAGTCGTTCATGAGTTATCATCCGGAAACCATAAACCAACCACCAACCGAATACTCGTTATACTGTCCCAAACTTCGTTTTGTGGGGGTATAATAATTCTGGCCTATTCTGTACAACATTTAAGAAAACAAGAGCTGTCCCTCCCAAGTGACGAATGCCCCCGAAAGAGGTGCCTCACAGTCTGTGTCCTCTCCATGTGCTCAATAAATGGGCATGTAGTTTTAAAACCCCCCCATGCCCCCCCCCTGACAGAGTAATCATGCATACAGTATTCCATTACTTAAACCTAGTGTGACCTTGACCTGACCTTAGGTAGGGACTTGGGCCTTGCCCCCCCGCCCTCCCCACACATCCGCCCTTGATGTGCTAGACATTTGTGCCAAGTATTTTAAAATCCTTCAAAGCATAATAAATTTATAAAGTCCAAGGACACAATGTATGCATACATATACAGGATTCCATTACCTATAAACTCTAAGTTTGCCCTTGACCTTTGTGGTAGGGAGTGGGTCATCACGCCGACATGTCGCTGAGTCCTTGGGCGACATTTGTGCCAAATTATTTTAAAATCCTTCAGGCTGACAAAGTTACAGTCCGGACACAATGTGTCCATATATGCTTATATAGAGGACCCATGACCTTCAAACTAAGTATGACCTTGACCTTTGAGCTAGGACGGGGTCTTGCACGCGACACGCGTCATGATGTGCTAGACATTTGTGCCAAGTTTATTTTAAAATCCTTCAAGCATGACAAAGTTACAGTCCGGCACCCGAAGTGTGCATATATGCTTATATGGAGGAATCCATTACCTTCAAACCTAAGATGACCTTGACCTTTAAGCTAGGGACGTGGGTCTTGCACGCGACACGCCATCTTGATGTGCTAGACTGTGTGCCTATTTTTTAAAATCCTTCAACATGACAAAGTACAGCCGGACACAAGGGCGGTTCCATACCTTCATACCCCAAGTGTGACTTTCAGTTTTGAGGTAGGGTGGGGTCTTGACGCACAGTCGTCTTATGTCCTAGACATGTGTGCCAGTTATTTCAAAATCTTCAATGCATGACAAAGGCCGAAAATTTGAAAGAGGCGACGGACGACGGACACAGACGGACAGACGGTCAGGCGGACAGCGGTGCATTTTAATATGCCACCCTTCGGGGGCAAAGAGGCCCAAAAGGGTCAGTATCACTCTACTGGACTGACTGGACAGTTCTGAGTAAACTTTGTGAAAATCTTTTGCAATGTTACCAAGATAAAGCTAACAGAGTTCACCGTGACCTTGACCAACTGACCATAAAAAACAGTAGGGATCATCTCCTCAGTAAGACCAGTCATCCTATGACGATTGAAGACTATGGTTGATGTAGATCTCAAGAAATTAAGCGGAAAATATTTTCAAAGTTTGGATCACTGTGATCTTGAACCTTTACCCATTGACCTAAAAAATAGTAGATATCATCTACTCAGTAAGACCAGTCATCCTATGACGATTGAAGACTATGGTTGATGTAGATCTCAAGAAATTAAGCGGAAAATATTTTCAAAGTTTGGATCACTGTGATCTTGAACCTTTACCCATTGCCCCCAAAAATAGTAGATATCATCTACTCTGTAAGACCAGTCATCCTATGAAGTTTGAAGACTGTAGGTCAAATAGATCTCAAGATATTGAGTGGTAAATATTTTCAAAGTTTCGATCACTGTGACCCTGACCATTGACCCACTTACAACTTTGCGACCCGTAGAGCGTAATAAAGGAAAATCGAAAGGAGGTCACTGTGACCTGGCCCTTTGACCCACTGACCCAAAAACAAACAAGAGCTGTCAGTAGACAGCGCGCTCGACTATTCTCAGTGATTGACAATATAAAATAATATCCATCCTGACTGTAAATGAGTCTCTAAAGGGGATAATTATGTCAAAATGCTTGATACAGTTACCTCCTCCTGTACACAGGTTCGGATCATGATGGTGAACAAGTGTGCAAAGTTTGAAAGGCATATGTAATCGACTTTGAATCGGTGACGCAAACTTTAAAGTTTAAGAAAAGGCATAATTTGTCTTGATACAGTGACTTCCTCCTGTAAAAGGTTGATCAGGTGAAAAGGTAAGTTAAAGCAATGTGATGGACTTTGAATTCTGAGGTGGTACGCAAATTAACGTAAGTTCTAAGTAAAAAAAGGGGCATAATATTGTAAAAATGCTTGATACAGTGACCTCCTCCTGTGTACAGGTTGGGGGCATGATGGTGAACAAGCGTGCAAAGTTTCAAAGCCAGATGTCAATGGACTTTGAAAATATTTAAGGTGGTACGCAAACTTTAACGTAAATTTTAAGTCGAAAAAGGGGCATAATTTTGTCAAAATGCTTGATAGAGTTACCTCCTCCTGTGTACAGGTTGGTGGCATGATGGTGAACAAGCATGCAAAGTTTCAAAGCCAGATGACAATTGAATTGGAAAATATTTGAGGTGGTACGCAAACTTTAAAGTAAATTCTAAGTCGAAAAAGGGGCATAATTCTGTCAAAATGCTTGATACAGTGACCTCCTCCTGTGTACAGGTTGGGGGCATGATGGTGAACAAGCGTGCGAAGTTTCAAAGCCAGATGTCAATGGACTTTGAAAATATTTAAGGTGGTACGCAAACTTTAACATAAATTTTAAGTCGAAAAAGGGGCATAATTTTGTCAAAATGCTTGATAGAGTTACCTCCTCCTGTGTACAGGTTGGGGGCATGATGGTGAACAAGCATGCAAAGTTTCAAAGCCAGATGTCAATGGACTTTGAAAATATTTGAGGTGGTACGCAAACTTTAACGTAAATTAAGTAGAAAAAAGGCATAATTTTATCAAAATGCTTGATAGAGTTACCTTCTCCTGTGTACAGATTGGGGGCATGATGGTGAACAAGTGTGCAAAGTTTCAAAGCCATATGTCAATGGACTTTGAAAATATTTGAGGTGGTACGCAAACTTTAACATAAGTGGTTACGCCGACGCCGACGCTCGGGTGACTAGGATAGCTCTCCTTATTCTTCGAATAGTCGAGCTAAAAACAATAAGGATCATCTACCCAGTAAGACTGGTCATCCTATGAAGTCTGAAGACTGTGGGTCAAATAGATCTCAAGACATTGTGTGGTAAAGATTTTCAAAGTTCGGGTCACTGTGACCTTGAACTTTTACCCACTAACCAACTACAGCAGGACCTTCTGAGTAAGTAATCAAGGAATCACTATCTGAGGTCACTGTGACCTTGACATTTGACCCACTGCCAACTACATGCTACAGGGAACCTTCTGAGTAAGTAATCAAGGAATCACTATCTGAGGTCACTGTGACCTTGACATTTGACCCACTGCCAACAAAAAACTATAGGGATCATCAACATGTTGCAGAGAACCTTCTGAGCAAGTTTGATGAAAGCTGAATGAATACTGTGACCTGTAGAGTGTTATCAAGGAGATCTCTGTGACCTTAACCTTTGACTCACTGACGCTAAAGGCAATAGGGATCATCTACATATTACAATGGACAGGAAACATTCTGAGCTAGTTTGATGAAAGTTGAATGAAAAAAGTGACCAGTTGAGCTTTATCAAGGAAAATCTAACGGCGGTCACTGTGACCATGACCTTTCAACCACTGACCCAAAAAAGCAACAGGGATCATCTACATGTTAAAGGGAACCTTCTGAGCAAGTTTGATGAAAGTTGAATGAAAACTGTGACCTGTAGAGTGGTATCAAGGAATTGCTATCTTGAACTTTGACCCACTGACCCAAAAACAATACGGAACATCTACAAATTGCAGGGATCCTTATCAGCAAGTTAAATCAAAGTCAAATGAAAATTACCACATGCAGAGTGTTACAGGGAAAAGTTTAGGGACAGACGGACGACAGACAAACTACTATGGCATAAGCTCTGCTGGACTTCTTCCAGAAAAGCTAAAAACATAAAGACAGTACATACTGTTGTAAATTGATATAAAAGTTAAATATATTTTTAAACAAATTATGGAGTTATCTAATTTTTGCAAAGTATTATATTGTATTATTGTGTTTTAGTGTAAATGTTGTCATAGAAATATATGTGGATAGTACTGAAGCTATTTGTAAGAAAAGGGTTAAACCAAAACACTGGACATTATACGTACCTTTTCTGACACCTGTTCTTTAACAGTGACAAAACTGTTATTAACATACTTTTGTAAGCTTACATTCTGTTCTTTCTATACTTTTCCTTTATAATGGTATGGACATACCATATATTGTTATTTTTTCACGATTTTGGTCTTGATTTAATTTCAGCGAATCTAATATCTGCGATTTCAAAAAGTTGATTGTTATTTTCCCGTTTTTAACTTAGAAGGAATTTTTGGAAGTGCTATAAACCGGTATCCCTGAACTGCTCCGGTTGTTTTTTTGTTTGCTAAAATAACCAATAAATAGTAAAACATCATGCATGTTCATGGAGTGAATGAATGGTATTTGTATTGCGCATCGATAATGACTTTCACATAGCTAATTTTTACAGGTTTCAACTGTTTTAATGTTCAATTATCTTGTATGATACTGAGGGAAGTATTTAAAACCTGCCCTGATTTTGCTTTCAGGTAAATAACAGACGCCTTATTTAGTATGATAATTATACAGTTCATGTTACATAAAGTACTAATCGTGTTAAATGTGTAAAGAAATAGGGATCAGTCAGCTCATCCTGCTTACAGGTAATCATTGCTCTCCGATTAGTTTCTATTGTTGCAAATTTTATGCGGACAGCAATATGCAAATTGAAAGTAGGAATACCAGTAATTCAGCACATAAAAATTCACGAAATGTTGTACTTTATTTTCGCTCATTCTAATTTTTGTGATTCTTCATGCTCGCTAAAATTGCGAAAACTAGACACATGCGAAAAAAACCTGATATACTGCATATACCTTATGGATGGGAAACTTTACAAGTCACCGAGGTAAAAAAGATACATGACCATTGTAGCAAATCCAAATATAATTATTGTGGTATTGGTAACTGTTACTGAGCGGGCATAAAGGATTATGGGTAACTTCTTTTGTGGTATCTTTTATCGATTTTTGGAACTTCCAATCCATATGCATATAGGTCCATGGAAATGGCCTTGATATTTTGACTCATTAAACAAAATGAATATAGAATTCATGCTTTACATAGAAAGTTCTTTAAACAAATTTTTTACACAAACTTTTTTACACAAATGAGTACAGGAAAACACAAGTCATATCAAGGAACAATTGTGTGAACATAAACCGTACCATCATCTGGAATGACTTGACAACCAGGCGCATTTCTATCAATCTGATCACAGCAGTTGTAAAATCCCAGTGTCTTTGTCCACACCCCAGTGTGGTATTTTGGCAGGAAAGTGACACCCAGTGCCTTAATAGCTGAAACAAAATCGTAACTACAGTTAAATGCTTGAATTTCAGAAACTGAATATCTTAAACCTCTTTATTCCATGATGTATATTTATATATTGATGCAAGTATTCAACATTTTACATAAAAAAAAATAATTTTTTTAAAAGGAAAAAAAACTATAAAAATATTCAGAGCTGACCTTATGTATGACAAAAAAAAATGAATATTAAACTAGGGCTAGCTACAATTGACATTGTTAGACAGGTAGTAATTTATATAATTATGTGCACTCAAAAACTTCATGCTAAAAGATGCACGTAGCATGGAAGTTCTTTGGTGGTAACTAATATTGCTGCAAAACGCATATCTAATATCACGTTTTCATTTCAATTTGTCATATCATGTCTTCAATGTAATATCTGAATTTGTCATCTTAGTAGAATATCTTAATTGTGCATCAGAACTGATTGTGTTGTTTGTTAAATTTCCAATTGTTTGTAATGTAGTTTCCTTGTAAATATTGTAATGTATCACGATCTTTTGAGGCCCTCATGGAAGATTGGGTCATCCAAAATGTGTACCGTTGTATAACAAAGACGATATTATCATTATTATCTCTATCAAATTAATAATTTCTCCTAAATTCTGATGTAACTGTAGAAAAGTTAACAAAACTAGCATAGAAAATACATCTTCACAGTAAAAATATTTAACTAACTTAAATATAATTCTAGACAAAATTCCAATGTATATACATACTCTGTTTTAGAGTATCCACCCATTTCTTTTGCTGATCTGAACTTTGAGCGACTACATATAGAGTATAGTATCCATCACCTTTCTCTGTTCTGTGCATTATCTGAAGTCAATCACAACAAGAGCCATGTTACACATGGTTAATCCCCCCGCCAGGAAGAAGTTACCTGAAGGTTGTACTTTCGTATATTTTACTTGGTGAGAGGAAATCCTTAAAAAGCCGTATAGTTATGGTCATGCTGAGTACAGTTTTCAAGTAAGTGGAAAAAGAATAAGGCAATGAAGAGAAGGTTTGCAAAATTATATTAATGTTCATTATCAGTATAGGTATGATATTTTTCTATTTGACTAAAAGAAGGCAAGGTAGAGTTATTGTTCTTGCACACTGCACTTCCTACCAATGTGCTATGTCAGTGTATTAAGTTTGAAGAAAATCCCTCAAGTACTTTTGGAGTTATGCTCCGGACATTTTTTTCAAGTAAATCTGATAAAGGGGAATAACTCTAAAAGTAGGCAAGGTAGAGTTATTGTTCTTACACACTGCACTTCCTACCAATGTGCTATGTCAGTGTATTAAGTTTGAAGTAAATCCTTCAAATACTTTTGGAGTAATGCTCTGGACAAAACTTTTAAAGTAAATCTGATAAAGAGGAATAACTCTAAAAGTAGGCAAGGTAGAGTTATTGTTCTTGCACACTGTACTTCCTACCAATGTGCTATGTCAGTGTATTAAGTTTGAAGAAAATCCTTCAAGTAATTTTGGAGTTATGCTTCGGACAAGTAAATCTGATAAAGGGGAATAACTCTAAAAGTAGGCAAGGTAGAGTTATTGTTCTTACACACTGCACTTCCTACCAATGTGCTATGTCAAGGTATTAAGTTTGAAGTAAATCCTTCAAGTACTTTTGGAGTTATGCTCTGGACAAAACTTTTAAAGTAAATCTGATAAAGGGGAATAACTCTAAAAGTAGGCAAGGTAGAGTTATTGTTCTTGCACACTGCACTTCCTACCAATGTGCTATGTCAGTGTATTAAGTTTGAAGAAAATCCCTCAAGTACTTTTGGAGTTATGCTCCGGACAAAGTTTTTCAAGTAAATCTGATAAAGGGGAATAACTCTAAAAGTAGGCAAGGTAGAGTTATTGTTCTTACACACTGCACTTCCTCCCAATGTGCTCTGACAGTGTATGAAGTTTGAAGTAAATCCCTCAAGTACTTTTTGAGTTATGCTCCGGACAAAATTGGGACGGATGGACGGACGGACGGACGAAGACCATTTCTAATATCCCCTTCGCCTTCGGCGGGGGGATCAAAAATGATTAATCAAAGAGAAATTTAAGGAATTATTTAAAAAAACATACATCCCTATCATTCCAATAATATAAGCCATTTCTCTATCTGCCTCTCTTGACACATCATCTTTCTTATTTTTGATACTCAATACAACAAAAATTGGGGCAACTCAGTTAACTGTTTTTCATCTTATTACCAAGCAGAACTATCTGATACTAAGTCTTTTACATGACAAGATGTTGTTAATTTCCAGTAAAACACGCCTAAAACACTACACATTCTTGCAGGCATACTTTTTTTCATTTGCAATTAACTGTTAAACGGCTGGTCTTTAAAACACATGCATCTTAAATCAATGTAAGATATACACCAAGCCGAGGCATTCATGATCTACAGAATGCCCCAACTAGCCTGAAACACCTACCTCATATCATCTCATTTGAAAAACATTGTTTTATCATCTTATCTAGAACACATTAATTACAATAATCTTACCTAGAACACATTGATTCCTATCATCTTACCTAGAACACATTGCTTATTGTCAGCTTACCTACTACACATTGATTATTATCAGCTTATCTAGAGAACATTGTTTCTATAACCTTACTTAGAACACATTGATTCCAATCATCTTACCTAGAACACATTGATTCCTATCATCTTACATAGAACACATTGATTATTATCATCTTACCTAAACACATTGATTACTATCATCTTAACTAGAACACATTGATTACTTTCATCTGAACTAGAACACATTGATTATTATCATTTTACCTAAAACACATTGATAACTATCATCTTACCTAGAACACATTGATTACTATCATCTTAACTATTACACATTGATAACTATCATCTTACATAGAACACATTGATTATTATCATCTTACCTAAAACACATTGATTACTATCATCTTACCTAGAACACATTGATTCCTATCATCTTACATAGAACACATTGATTACTATCATCTTACCTAAAACACATTGATTACTATCATCTTAACTATTACACATTGATAACTATCATCTTACATAGAACACATTGATTATTATCATCTTACCTAAAACACATTGATTACTATCATCTTACCTAGAACACATTGATTACTATCATCTTACCTAGAACACATTGATTCCTATCATCTTACATAGAACACATTGATTACTATCATCTTACCTAAAACACATTGATTACTATCATCTTAACTATTACACATTGATAACTATCATCTTACCTAGAACACATTGATTACTATCATCTTACATAGAACACATTGATTCCTATCATCTTACACAGAACACATTGATTACTATCATCTTACCTAAAACACATTGATTACTATCATCTTACCTATAACACATTGATAACTATCATCTTACCTAGAACACATTGATTACTATAATCTTACCTAAAACACATTGATTACTATCATCTTACCTAGAACACATTGATTACTATCATCTTACCTAAAACACATTGATTACAATCATCTTACCTAGAACACATTGATTACTATCATCTTACCTAAAACACATTGATTACTATCATCCTATCTAGAACACATTGATTACTATCATCTTGCCTAGAACACATTGATTACTATCATCTTACCTAAAACACAATTATTACTATCATCTTACGTAGAACACATTGATTCCTATCATCTTACATAGAACACATTGATTACTATCATCTTACCTAAAACACATTGATTACTATCATCTTAACTATTACACATTGATAACTATCATCTTACCTAGAACACATTGATTATTATATCTTACCTAAAACACATTGATTACTATCATCTTACCTAGAACACATTGATTACTATCATCTTACCTAAAACACATTGATTACTATCATCCTACCTAGAACACATTGATTACTATCATCTTGCCTAGAACACATTGATTACTATCATCTTACCTAGAACACATTGATTACTATCATCTTACCTAAAACACAATTATTACTATCATCTTACCTAGAACACATTGATTACTATCATCTTACCTAGAACACATTGATTACTATCATCTTACCTAGAACACATTGATTACTATCATCTTAACCATAACACATTGATTACTATCATCTTACCTAAAACACATTGATTACTATAATCTTATCTAGAACACATTGATTACTATCATCTTAACTATAACACATTGATTACTATCATCTTACCTAAAACACAATTATTACTATCATCTTATCATCCCACTACGATTACTACATCTTGCCTAGAACACATTGATTACTATCATCTTAACTATAACACATTGATTACTATCATCTTGCCTAGAACACACTGATTACTATCATCTTACCTAGAACACACTGATTACTATCATCTTAACTAGAACACATTGATTACTATCATCTAACCTAGAACACACTGATTTTTATCATCTTATCTACACAAAGCCGTTGATCTACAGCAGGTCTCATCTTACCTGGAACACATTTGTTCTGATCTTTTCTGAGACACGTTTTATCAACTAACCTGGAACATATTGCTTTTCTATCATTTCACCTGGAACACATTGTTTTTCTATTAACTTACCTGGAACACATTGTTTTTATCATCTAACTTCCCATCCTCTACAATCTCCACTGTTTTCACATTTGACAAGCATATGGTACCTTTTGGTTTCCCTCGTTTCTGCAAGAATTTTTTATCAATGTTTGCATAATGGTTTTAAATGGTCCATTGGCAATCAAAGCAATGCATTATAACAGATAGCAACTTAGTATAATAATATAACGAACGTATAAGGAATCAGACAAGAGGGCCAAGATGGCTTGAATGCCATATGCCCCACCTTGGTACAAGTCTACTTGCCTGGTGGAAGATCACTAAATAATGTTATATACCAAATAAGTTTTCCTATACTACCCCTTTGTAAAACATAATGACCCCCCAGGCACAGTCAAATTTTGACCCCAGGGGCATAATTTGAACAAACTTTGAAGAGGTCTACTAGGCAATGCTACATGCTAAATATCTAAGCTCTAGGCCTTGTGGTTTCAGAAAAATGATTTTTAAAGTTTTCCCTATCTAAGCCTATGTAAAACTAAGTGTACCCCCCGTACATAGGTCAATTTTGGCTCACGGGGTCACAATTTGAACAATCTTGGTAGAGGTCCACTAGCCAATGTTACATGCCAAATATCTAAGCTCTAGGCCTTGTGGTTTCAAAGAAGAAGATTTTTACAAGTTTTTACTATATAAGCCTCAAGTAAAACTAAGTGCCTCCACAGTGGGTCAATTTTGATGCGAGGGTCATTATTTGAACAATCTCTGTTAGAGGTCCTCTAGTCCAATGCTAACATGCCAAATATTCAAGCTCTAGGCCTTGTGGTTTCAGAGAAGAAGATTTTTAACGTTTTGTCCTATTATTCCAACCACAAATGAGAGTGTCATATTCTCTATCAATAACTAAGTGCTCATTGACGTTCTTGTGGCCATATTTGATCAACCTTTGGTAGAGGTCCATTAGACATATGCTACATGCCTAATATCAAGCTCTAGGCCTTGTGGTATTCAGAGAAGAAGATTTTTAAACTGTTTTCCTATTTGTTGCCATAGCAACCAGAGTTCTACATAGAATGGACATTCTTTGAACAATTTTGGTAAAGCTTCATGCAAGGAACATTCCTGCATAGTTTTAGCAACATTGGCTTAGAGGTTTCAGAGGAGATGTCATTTGAATCAAAATGTTGACCAGACAACGGACAATCATTGATCAGAAAATGTCATCCTGGCGTAGCCAGGTGTAGCTAAAAAAAAAATAAGAAATCATCAAAATTTTCATAAACATTACTGATATGTTACTGTGATAAGATTTGAATGCAATGGATGGGTTGGGGCTTATACAGTAAACAATAGACAAATGTTCACTGTGACTATAATTTTGACCTCTGACCCTAAAATCTCAAACAAGTCTATGAGCTATGTCAACATATAGTTTCAGGATCATAGTTGAAAGTGATGAGAAGTTTAGAAATAGACAAAATGTCACAGCAGAATCGTGTTTTGCAAAAATGTCTCTCATCATCTACTACCCATAAACAGTGTATCTACATAGTTCAAGGCTCACAAGGGAAAGCAGCAAGATATTGAGTGGTTATTGCAGCTGTAATACAGTATGGCATGTTAGACATTTAAAAATCAATGATGACAAGTCTTTGAATAAATAACTCAACTCACTGCTAGAGTTCCTCCACAGTATGTCAGGGTGTCGGTAGTGAGCACAAACCATCTCTCTTTGTAGCTCTGTGCTGTAAACACAGTGCCTTTATTCATGGCACGTTTGAGCATGAAATCTAAGAGAACTTCTCGACTCATTTTTGCCTCTTGTCCAATGATTCACAACCACAAAATATGAGAGATGTATCAATACATTAGCTACTCATCAATAACTGAAGTGCTGACATTGACAGTTGCATTGTAGGCCATATTTCATCAACATTCTGCAATGAAATAAGCCATATACATTTATACAAGTCATGTTCTTAGTTTATAGTTTGTGTTATAATTCATAGCATTTATATAAACAAGATGAGAAACTGTTACACTGTTATACATGTGTACAGTAAGACTCATAATTTGCATGCTTCTACATTACTTACTGTAAACAAGAGCTGTTTGTAAAACACTTGTGCCCCGTTTGATGCAAAAGTTTTACAATGAAAGGAACAGTTTTTAAAGTAAAAGTCAGCATGAAATTTGTGAAAATGGCATCTGTAGAAATTGTAGAATAAAAACAAAATTTAAAAAAGAAAATCAAACATTTGTAAAAACAACATCAGCTTTTTACAAAGTGACCTTTACTTCCATTAAAAATGTTTTTTTGCTAAAAACTGAGCAAAAAAATAGTAAAAAAGGATTTAAGGGTAAAAGGATAAAAGGAATAACTGTGACCTTGACCACTAAAAAATTTTTTTTTTGGCTGATAACAATTTGAAACTAAAATAAAAAATTTGAAAATCTTCCTCTCCATGCAAGCTACCTACACATCAAGTTTCATTGCAATTGGTCACTCCTAACTCATGTTATTAAGCAGAAACCATTTTTCTATTTTTAGTAACAGTGACCTTGATCCTAGTGACCCCAAATACAACCCAAGCTTCCTCTCCCCACAAACTACCTACAAACCAAATTTCATTGCAATTGGTCACTCCTTACTTAAGTTATTGAGCGGAAACCATTCTACAATTTCAGGTCACTGTGACCTTGACCTTTGACCTTCTAATCTCAAAACCGTTAAGGGTCCTCTACCGGTTATGAGCAACCTCCACATTTAGTTTCAAGATGTTCGGCCCAAGCATTCTCGAGTTTTCGTTTGGAAACTGTTTTACAATTACAGGTCACTGTGACCTTGAAGTTTGACCTACTGACCTCAAATCAAAAGCGGTCATCTGCTGGTCCTGACAAACCTCGACATCAAGTTTGAAGATGCTAGGTCCAAACATTTTCAAGTTATCATCCGGAAACCGTTTTACTATTCCGGGTCACTGTGACCTTGACCTTTGACATACTGACCCTAAAAAACAATAGGGGTCCTCTGCTGGTCATGACCAATCTCCACATCAAGTTCAGGATCCTAATCCCAAGCATTCTTGAGTTATCATCCAAAAACCAGTTGGTAGACGGACAGACGGACAGACATACCAACCGACATCTGCAAATCAATATACCCCTCTTCTTCGGAGGGGGCATAATTAAGTGATTTTCCCACGACGAAAAGTAAATCTATGTGAAGTCAATCTTTCTCAAGATTTTTAAATTAGTGATGTGGGAAAACAGCATAAATAAAATCATCTTGCATATTACCCTATTTACAGTATATCTTTTTTTCGATTGAATGATGCACACAGGGCACAGAGGGCACAATTCACAGTATTGTAGGTTACTACTTCCTTATAGTACAACTCTTGCCATCTTTTGTCCCCATCTTAACAAACACGTCACTATGTAACAGGTTTGCCAATGTGTAAGGGTTTTTTGTGAACTAAGTCAACAATTGATGATTTGCTGTCCCAATGCAGCTATTGAATAATCCAGCATATATCAGGATGTTCCTCTAAAGCATGTCTCTTAGCTTCAAGGTCAATTTTGAGGAAAATTGTATAGGGAAGGTATAAAATGAGTTGTGTATATGTCATACATGTAGACAAGTTTTAATATATCCAAAAGAATGTAGTTTTACTTGAGAGACAGCTCTAAGTAGCTTAAGCTCATACTCCTAGCAAACAGACTTTGTGTCAAGTAATATGCCACCGAGTAACATTTTAGTCTCCCCTTTTTTGCTATATAATATATTCAATAAAGTCAAATCATTGTTGTATGAAAATTAACTTAACAAAGGTTTTATTTTAAAAACATGTACATTAAGGTATTTTTCAGTAAATTGACAAATGTAACTTTCAATCATTCTTATGTTTCTCAGGATATGGCATGTGATTCACTAATCACCAAAACAAAGAAAATGTAAATAACAACAGATTTAAATTTTAGCAGCTTGGACTTTGTAATTGTTTAAGAAAACACATTTCCTATTTTGTTGATATGTGTGAAGCCCTAATTCAGTATATCATATGCTTTAAAAGATTAAGTAAAGGGTTTCACCTTTTTGTAACATACTTTATCATTGGTTGAAATATTAATTACTTTTGGAATTTTATTGGTCAATGAAAATTGCTATGTTTTTCACATTTGAAACTTTATTAGTTTTTAGAGTTAATTGACAGTCTTGATTTGGTTTCCAAAAGGATAAGTAAAAAATTAGTCTTACAGTACTTTAAAGTTATATGTTGGAACTTTATCTCTGGATTGGAAATACATACAGTTATTAATTGATTTGATATTTGGAACATTAAACTGAATTTCGAAGTGAAAGATAAATGAAACTTTACTAAAAGTCATCAAACTCTAGTAACTGTAGGTTGACTGGTAAAACTCCACTCTGCTAACGATATTAAAGTAATGTGGAAACTGTGATCAGGTGGCAACTAAGTGAGACCAAAGGACTTAGGGAAAATTTTGACTGATTCTAAGCCAAAGGCCTAATTCACATAAAATCCTTGCCAGCTGACTCTACCTGCTGCCCATGTCCTTGCGCATGATGGCAAAAATAAACAGGGCTTTGAAAACCAGACCAAACACCCCTACAACAAACAACCTTAGCCAGACGAGCCACAGGTGCAAATATAAAGCTCTTGGACCGGTGTAAGAATATTAAAAAAACAATAATCAATATGAATGCCATTCTATAAAAGAATTCTGAGAGACAAATTATTATATTTGCTACCATTTGCTCCTTTACGGTTTAAATTCTTAATTGTTAAAATTCTACTGCTTACTTGTTATGTGTTACCTGTTAATTGTTAAAGTTTGACTTGGTTAACACAAAGACAGTTTTGAAGGTAAGGTCAAAGTTTCTGGCCACTCCTGTGTTTACAATGCATTCTGACAAATATAAAAAACAAGAGCTGTCAGTTTAAAGCAATACCTCCAATGTTAATTCTCAGTGAGTTGACAATATAAAATAATATCCATCCTGACTGTAAATGAGTCTCTAAAGGGGATAATTATGTCAAAATGCTTGATACAGTTACCTCCTCCTGTACACAGGTTCGGATCATGATGGTGAACAAGTGTGCAAAGTTTGAAAGGCATATGTCAATGGACTTTGAAAATATCTGAGGTAGTACGCAAACTTTAACGTAAGTTCTAAGTAAAACAAGAGCTGTCCCTCACAAGTGACGAATGCCCCCGAAAGAGGTGCCTCACAGTCTGTGTCCTCTCCATGTGCTCAATAAATGTGCTATGTTGAATTTTAAAATCCTTCCACGCATGACAGAGTAATCATACATACAGTTGATTCCATTACTTTGAAACACTAAGTGTGAACCTTGACCTGTGAGGTAAGGGACTTGGGTATTAAAAGCATCACACATCCGCTTGATGTGCTAGACATTTGTGCCAAGTTATTTTAAAATCCTTGAAACGGCATAATAAAGTTATAGTCCGGACACAAATGTATGCATATATACGGGCATTCCATTACCTATAAACTCTAAGTGTGACCTTGACCTTTGTGGTAGGGATGTGGGTCTTGCTGCCCCGATACGTCGTCTTGATGTGCTAGACATTTGTGCCAAATTATTTAAAAATCCTTCAAGGCATGACAAAGTTACCAGTCCGGACACGAATGTGTGCATATATGCATATATAGAGGAATCCATTACCTTAAAACATCTAAGTGTGACCTTGACCTTCGAGCTAGGGACGTGGGTCTTGCACGAGACACCTGTCTTTATTTGCTAGACATTTGTGCCAAGTTAATTTAAAATCCTTCAATGCATGACAAAGTTACAGTCTGACACAATGTGTGCATATATGCATATATAGAGGAACCATTACCTTCAAACTCTAAGTATGACCTTGACTTTTGAGCTAGGGAAGTGGGTCTTGCACGCGCACACATCATCTTGATGTGCTAGAACATGTGTGTCTAGTTATTTGAAAATCCTTCAATGCATGACAAAGTTACAGTCCGGACACGAATGTGTGCATATATAGAGGATTCAATAACCTTAATACTCCAATGTGTGCCTCACCTTCTGAGGTAGGGATGTGGGTCTTAAACGGGACACTTATGTCTTATGTTAGAGCATGTGTGCCAAGTTATTTTAAAATCCTTCAATGCATCGGACAAAGGTGAACAAGTGTGCAAAGTTTGAAAGGGCATATGTCAATGGACTTGAAAATAGGTCATGACGGACAGTACGGTCAATTTTTAATATGCCACCCTTCGGGGGCATAAAAAGGGGCACAATATTGTAAAAAAGCTTGATACAGTGACCTCCTCCTGTACACAGGTTGAGATCATAATGGTGAACAAGTGTGCAAAGTTTCAAAGCCATATGTCGATGGACTTTGAAATTATCTGAGGTGGTATGCAAACTTTAACGTAAATTCTAAGTCGAAAAAGGGGCATAATTCTGTCAAAATGCTTGATACAGTGACCTCCTCCTGTGTACAGGTTGGGGGCATGATGGTGAACAAGCGTGCGAAGTTTCAAAGCCAGATGTCAATGGACTTTGAAAATATTTGAGGTGGTACGCAAACTTTAACATAAGTGGTTACGCCGACGCCAACGCTCGGGTGACTAGGATAGCTCTCCTTATTCTTCGAATAGTCGAGCTAAACATATGATTAACATTGAAACTAAACACTGTCTTCATACTGAAACATAAAACAAGAGCACCGCCTGCGGGTGCCGAACGCTCGTCTGATTTTATCCTTTTACGGATTATTTTTTAAGTAACAGTGTCCTTGACCCTGAAACACAATCCCACAAAAGGTTTTTGTAATTAATGACTATACACTAAGTGTGGTCACAATAATTCAATTGCAACTAAAGATATTGTATATTTCCCATTTTTCTAGTTTTAGAAAAAAACCTTGACCTTGACCCCATGATACAATCCCAACGTATTACACACTTAATAATTTAGTTACATTATGTCAGTTGTAACTAAAGATATTGAATAATTACCATTTTTCTATTTTTAGCTACAGTGAACTTGACCCCAGGAGCCCTAAAACACAACCCATCAAATATCTTCTTAAATACTTACTGCAAACAAAAGTTGGTTACATTATGTCAACTGTATCTAAAGATATTGAATATATTACAGTTTTCCTATTTTTAGTAACAGTGACCTTTTGACCCCAGGAGCCCCAAAACACAATTCAATTAAAGATATTCATAAAAACTTCTTATAAACCAAGTTTGGTTGCATTATGTTCACTGTTACAAAAATGATGTGTGTGTTAAACTTTCTAAGTTATAAGAAGGGGCAATAATCCAGTCAAAACACATGACAGGGTTATAAAACTTGTAAAACTCTTCCTTCGTTCTATAGTACATTTGATAGTGAACAGGTATTCCAAGTTTAAAGTGATAGCTTTGATAGTTTGCATGTGAGTGACCTAAACGCAAAACTTGAAAAATCAGACTAGCTAAAACTGACTAAGTCCAAAAATACTAAAATATAGTTTTCATGTAAGTGACCTAAACGCAAAACTTGACCAACGCCAACGACAACGACAACACGAAGACGACGACAATCAAGTGACGACAATAGCTTGTCATTTTTTTCAAAAATCAGACGAGCTAATAATTACAATCATTCAAATATTGACAATAATTTCCCATTCCATCAAGTCTGGTACAAGCTGACCAACAAGGAAAAACAGTAGAACAATGAATTACTTTGATACGTAGTCTATGTTAGTTGTTAAAATACGTACATATGATACATGTACTAAGAGCAGAATGATCTACATGTAGTTGTTATTTTCATGATGACTTTGAAGTTTACATCCTTTGCTGACAAGGAACTTTGAAGTAATAATACTACACTGACCCAACATGAAAACTTTACATAATTACAATGTATATAAATGGGATTTACTATGCATGAGAAAGAAACACCAATTCCTCACAATGCAGGAGGTGGAATTCAATCAAGTGTAAGAATGTCAAAATTTATCTGTTGGGGAGTGAGTTTATAAACAAGAGGGCCATGATGGCCCTTTATCGCTCACCCGAGTACAACTGCTTTTAACAAAGTTGCTAGAAATCATCCAAACAACCTTTCTGACAAATTTCCAGGATATTTGGGCTGAAAATGTAACCTCTAGAGTGTTAACAAGGCTTTTCCATATTTGGGATCTGTGACCTAGTTTTTTTCCCAGATGATCCATATTGAAACTTGAGCTAGAAATCATCGAAACAACCTTTCTGACAAATTTCCAGGATATTTGGGCTGAAAATGTAACCTCTAGAGTGTTAACAAGGTTTTTCCACATTTGGGCTCTGTGACCTAGTTTTTGACCCCAGATGATCCATATTCGAACTTGAGCTAGAAATCATCAAAACAACCTTTCCGACATATTTCCAGGATATTTGGGCTGAAAATGTTACCTCTCGAGTGTTAACAAGGTTTTTCCATATTTGGGCTGTGTGACCTAGTTTTTGACCCCAGATGATCCATATTCGAACTTGGGCTAGAAATCATCGAAACAACCTTTCTGACATATTTCCAGGATATTTGGGCTGAAAATGTTACCTCTAGATTGTTAACAAGGTTTTTCCATATTTGGGCTGTGCGACCTAGTTTTAGACCCCAGGTGACCCATATTGGAACTTGAGCTAGAAATCAACCAAACAACCTTTCTGACAAATTGCCAGGATATTTGGACTGAAACAGTAGCCTCTAGAGCCTTAACAAGATTTTTCTATTTTTGGGTCATGTGACCTAGTTTTTGACCCCAGATGACCAATATTCGAACTCGTCCGAGTAATTACTGGGACAAACATCCTGACCAAGTTTTGTGACAACTGAGGCAAAAATGTGACCACTAGAGTGTTAACGAACTAAGTGTGGACGGACGACAGACAACGGACATTCATCGATCCTAATAGATCACCCTGAGCCAGCTCAGGTGAGCTAAAGAAAATTAAAAATCATCACAGGAGCTTTCAGATTTAAGGTCATAAATTCACCTATATATTCAATTCAAAGGGAGGTAATTTAAGAATTTGAATCTTTGGAGTCTCAACTCTCGCTTTTGCATTGTGTTTTCATAAAACATTGTTGAGTTGTCTAGTCTTGACATCAAACAGAATATTTTGTCTTGACAACCAATTTTGTTTTTGATAAACTGTCTGTTTTTACTATATGAATTTTATGTTCATTGGAAACAATTATGATTGGAGAATATAATCTGATAGATGTAAGGAGTGCCCCTTTAGCACCCTTTTATTGCAAAAAATTACCAGTATACCCCAGACGTACTGCAGTATTTCAAACCATAGTCCACGGACCTGTGCATCGTTATTACTGTGTACTTTTAATACCAGTAGTGCAAATTATGTGTTCACGTTTTTTTCATTTGAATTTTAACAGAGAAAATAATGAATAAATTGTTAATTTTATTTGCTTTACATTGTTATAAAACTTGTTGAAATACCTTTTGTTTTATGAGAGTGACGGCATAATTATACAAGAAGAGGGCAATGATGGCCCTATATCGCTCACCTGAGTACAACTAGAAGCCTACTAGACAATGCAACATACCAAATATCTAAGCTCTAGGCCTTGTAGTTCTAGAAATGCAGATTCTTAAAGCTTTTTCTATACCAAACGACCCACTGGGCAGGGTAAATTTTGACACTGGGGGCATGGTTTGCACACTTCACTAGACACTGTTACACACTAAAATATCTAGGCTCTAAACCTTGTGGTTTTGGAGGAGAAGATTTTTAAAGGTTTTCCTTTATACGTCTTTGTAAAATAACTGACCCCCTGGGCAGGGTCAATTTTGACCCGTGGGTCATAATTTTAACAAACTTGGTAGATGTCTTCTAGACAATACTACATGCCAAATATCTAAGCTCTTGGCCTTGTGTTTTCAGAGAAAAAGATATTCCTATTTGTTGCAATAGCAACCAGAGTTCTGCATGGAATGGAATTTGGTAGAGCTTCATGCAAGGAACATCCCTACCAAGTTTTCATCATCATTGGCTCAGTGCTTTCAAAGGATGTAGTTTGAAGCAAAATGTTGACAGAAGACAGACAATCATCCATCCTAAAAACTAAAAGTACTATTAACAACACAAAAATATGGATTACCAGCTTGTGCCCACAGAAGCTTTGTTTTATCACTAAATCTTCAAAATATTGTGCTTTATACTGCATTTTGTTTGCAAACACAAAACCTCCAATACATCAATATTACCATGCCGAATTTCACATGGCTTAGGCCAAACAAAAAATCATATGTGTTTCTAGAAGTAGGATAGGTACATAGGAACTTCTTTTCCACTTTTTGTTTTAATGCATCATCATGAATGTGAATGTATTGTCTTCTGTGTAGAATCTTTGAAATATCAATATTGTAATGTTTGAAACATTGTAGGGCTGTAGTGATACAGCATCATGAATAGGAATATTTATTAGGAAATACACTCTTTTAGAAAAAATTTGGTTAACTATACTTGCTTTTACGAAATCACTCAGAAATATTACTACCTACAGTGTAGGTTGTGGTCAGAAATTATAATCATCATAAAAATAAAATTTCTTTGCATTTAACATTGTATACGGCTCATTGTTCAAAGATATTATACTGTAAACCTAGAAATTATTTCGTGCGTTTTAAGTAAGCGAAATTCGCCACACAGTTGATCCGCGAACTTAAGTAGTCGCAAAATCGTCACTTATGATGAAATCGCGAGTTTTGATTTTTTCATAAAGGTAAACTTTTTTCCCACCTCAACAATTTGCTAATATCGGCGAAATAGGTCAGTTTGTTGTATTTACAATTTTGACATGCCTCCTTTTTGAATTTTTTTTGTTGTGCCTAAAAACAAGTACCGAACGGAACCATGGATGACGGACGGTCGTATATCGGACAAAATACCATACTTATAGCTGAACACAGTATGTTTTTTAATTCCCGTATATTGTACATTGTACGGCATTTAGGAAGCAGTCAGCTGTTAAATGGTACAAAAACAAATTATGTCTACTGTATTGAATAACTGAAATTACCAGGTCACTGTTACATCCACTTGAAAGGTGGGAAATGTGTGAATAACGGAAAGCCAATATTTAGACTATGACTGTCTGAATTGCACAATACAAGTGAGAAAATCATGCTTTCCGCTATTAATTCAATTGATATTATCATGAATTCTGAATTAAAAAAATATTTAAATGACCGCAGTTAAAGGGGGTCTCAAGAAAATGAGACTTATGAAAATGAGTGTAACTAACCTTGTGCATCCATTGTCTAGTTGCCACCATCCATTGTCCAGTTGATGGTATGATTCATATACTCATCTGATCAAAATTTATGACAAGCTCTGCTCACCGTACGTTAAAATTAAGCATTAGAAAAGGATTTTGCTATTTAATATTCACGAATTTTGCGATACAGATGGGCACTTGTAGTCGCGTAAATGTGCGACGTCGGTACAACGCGAAAAAAAAGGCGCCACGAACATTCCTAGGTTTACAGTACTAACACAGCATACAGAGATACACTATCTTTATTAAATGAACAAATCTAACTATGTCAACATGTAGTATTTGTTTAAGCCAGAGTTTCTTATCTTTAGATTTATGAAATAAATTGAAATACAAATAAAATTTTGAAACTTTATTTTTATCACATTTTATGCGCCAAAGTTTTGTCACTGGTCATAAAAAAACCGAAGCAAATAGCTGAAAAACTACAATTGGAAAGTGTATTGGTCTGTCTGCTTAAAAATAAGAGGATAAAATGTCACCTCAATGGGGCCTCATCTCTAAGGTGATTTTTCATTCTTCAAGTTACAGTCATAAAGAACTTAATAGTTGTAAGTTATTTAAATCAGTAATACTACTTTCAGACAACATGAATTCTTAAGATGTTATATAGAATAATTATGTAAGAAAAACATAACATCCCCTTAAGGGCCTCATTTCTGTAAAAATAGTTTCAAAATTTGCCGTTGTTAGAGAACTCAAAGTTAATTATTTGTGCAACATCAGAAAAAGCAGCATTTTAAAAATTTCACCACCACATTGGGGCCTCGTCTCTGAAGGGTATTTCTTTTTCTGTATCTTACAGTGATACAGAACTCAGATGTTGTAAGTTAAAGTAATCAGTACTATTATTTCAGAAAACAAAAATCTTTCCAAAAAGTTTCTAAATAGAATATTTAAGAAAAGCACTACACCCCCTTAAAGGGCCTCATTTCTAGAAAATTCAGGAAGTGTAGGGTGTAGATATTGGAAAGAATGATCATTAAATTATTTGAGCCAATTATAATTTAATTTTAATAACGGTTTCAGAGAAATAGAATTTTAATGTTTTTAAATTGAATATAGAAGAAAATAAACAATTAAAGGGCAATAACTCTAGAGATACTAATCAAATCTTGATGAAAAAAAAAGGCGTGTGAAATTCTATCCATTGGTTCAGAGTTATCATTACACCGGACGAGACAGAGAAACAATATCCCTCTGCCTTTGTCGGGGGATAACTTAAAGCTGTCCCTAGTAAGTGACAAATGCCCCCAAAAGAGGTATCTCACAGTCTGTGTCCTCTCTATGAGCTCAACAATTGTACCATGTTATTTTTAAATCCTTCCATGCATGACAGAGTTACCATGTATACATGACTCCATTACTTTTAAACTCTAAGTGTGACCTTGACCTTTGAGGTAGGGACATGGGTTTTGCATGTGACACATCGTCTTGATGTGCTGAACATCTGTGCCAAATTATTCTAAAATCCTTCAATGAATGAAAAAGTTACAGTCCGGACACGAATGTATGCATATATACAGGATTCCATTACCTGTAAACTCTAAGTGTGACCTTGACCTTTAAGGTTGGGACGTGGGTCTTGCTCACAACACGTCGTCTTGAAGTGCTGAATATCTGTGCTAAGTTATTTCGAAATCCTTCGATGCATGACAAAGTTACAGTCCGG
This sequence comes from Saxidomus purpurata, assembly GCA_022818135.1. Lineage (NCBI taxonomy): Eukaryota > Metazoa > Mollusca > Bivalvia > Venerida > Veneridae > Saxidomus > Saxidomus purpurata. Next base: position 53,157,931 of record JAFMSR010000008.1, on the reverse strand, counting down.
ACACGAATGTGTGCATATATAAAGGATCACATTACTTTTAAACTCTTAGTGTGACCTTGACCTTTAAGGTTGGGACGTGGGTCTTGCATGCGACACATTGTCTTGATGTGCTTAACATTTGTGCCAAGTTATTTCAAAATCCTTCAATGCATGACAAAGTTACAGTCCGGACACGAATGTATGCATATATATTAAAAGGATCCCGTAAAACAGAAAATAAAAAACTTCTGGCTTAAAGGATCCCCTAAGTGTAACATTGACCGTAGAGGTAGGGTCTTGTAAATTGCTAGAACTTGCCATCTACAGCAATGTTATACAATTATTTGATTCCCATGATATCATCAGCGATTAACAACATGGATATTGAAAGAAGCACCCATGTGAGACCCAGCTGATCTTGACAATCAATGACCTTGTATTTAGACTTGACAACAGCCAGCAAGTTGATGCCATACTACTTGGACTTCTCCGAGGCCTTGGACAAGGTGCCACACAGGCGACTTGCACACAAACTCCATCACTACGGTTTAAGGGTGAAACTGCTGGACTGGATTAAGAGCTTCCTTTGCAACTGTACACAGCAAGTGACCTTAGAAGGCAAATCTTCCACATCTGCACCACTGACATCCGGGGTTCAACAGGGAACCGTCCTAGGGCCTCTCCTATTCCTTGTATACATCAATGATCTTCCTGAATGTATGCTGTCCATATCTAGACTTTTTGTGGCAACTCACTACTATATAGGCTCCTCCTAAGAGTAGCAGGTGCCCTCATCCTCCAAGAGGATATCAATAAGCTACCGGAATGGGAAAGGGAATGGTTTATGGACTTCAATCCAGACAAGTGTAAGGTGATACTGTTCTCCAACAAGAGGAGGAACATTGAGACTCCATACTACATATTCATGGCAAGGTTCTTACAGTCACCAAGTGCTGTACTTTCTGACAACCTATCTTAAAGGCACATGTGAACACCGTCACCAAAAGGGCCAATAACTCTACATTTTTTATTCGCCAGAACTTATCCAGCTGTCCAAGATACACCAAAGAGGCTTGCTACAAGACCCTTGTCCGTTCACAAGTGGAGTATGCATCCACAGTTTGGGACCCTCATACCCAGGCCAACATCACCAAAGTTGAAGCTGTTCAACCCTGAGCTGCCAGATTTGTTTCTGGGGACTATAGTCGCACAAGCAGCGTGAACAGAATGCTCAACACTCTAGGTTGGGAGTGTCTCCAACAGCGCAGACAGAGGGCCAAAGCAGCCATGATGTACAGGATAACTAACAGCCTTGTAGCCATCCCTAGGGAACACTTTCTCCAACCATAAGGAGCCACAACAAGGGGCCATTCAGTGCTCTACAGGGTACCGTACAGTTGAATACAGACCATAAAGTAATCATTCTTCCCTTCCTCCATCTGGCTATGGTTATTGCTTCCACAGAGCCTAGTCATTGCCATGGACACATTCAAGGCTGGTGTTGTGGCTACCCACCTATAGACTGGACTGGGATGTTTTTAACCTGTTTTTGATTTTTTGACCCTCCCTCACATGTATGGTTTGTTCTCCATAACTTGTTCTTTTCCCGAGGTCGAGCTTTTTAATATGACGTCATTGCGAGAAAAAAGAATGTCCGAATGCAATCACATTCCATCCGGTCAAAAATATACATCAACACCGGTTACTCAAAGCAATCGAAATGCGAATAAAACGGGTAATTATAATGTTACACACTACATACATAGCAAAACATGTGTATCTAGATTAATTTTCCTCCAATTAAGTCATTATCGGTAAAAACATGCATTTCCAAATTGTTTACAATCATCATGCACATTTGACATAATTTCGAAAACTGTGCATGCGTAGAGTTACCATAAATACTTAAAAAGTCAGCTTAAGTGTGACAACCCTATATGATTTTCTGCATTGTCTTAGTACGTAATCAGGTCATAGGACTGTCCGTTACTAATGTCTGTCTGTCTGTCTCTTCTAAAAATATCTTAACTAAAAGCAAAAGACACGGTCCTATTCATTAGAAATGTTAATTCAAGCCTACAAAGCTGTAAAAGAAAAAATATGAAAGTTAAGAAAGCAGCAAGAATCTATGGAGTGCCTTCTCAGATATTAAGAGATAGAGTTTTCACAAGAGCAGATGATGTTACATTGCTTGTAACATAATGCTACCACATCAAAAATGGACAGCAATAATAAAATTTAGGGGTAATTAACCTAGTTCACTATTTTATCAGCTTTTACAGCATATCAGTTTCTTGCATAGAGGTGTGTTCAAAGTGACCAATCAGAAAGCACGACCTCGGGAGAACATGGCTTCTAATGTGTCAACGTTCATGGTGTTCAAGTATTTACAAGCCAACTCAAAAACGTTGTCTCATGGCAAATAATTATTGCATAAAAAAGGCAAGTTTACTGTTCTATCATATTCTGTATTTATTGTGAAATGATGATTCATATTTGTAAGCATAACGCAGTTTTTTTATCATGAGGCATGAGAAATGGCACACAAAGCATACATAGTTCACAACATTGTGAGTATGCTGCAACTTTGTGGCTCTGCACTATATTGGAAGAAGAAGAGTAAACATTCCATTAAGTATTGAGCACATTAAAATTTAGTGTGAAGGTGTGACAGTTACAAAATGTCAGATCTGTAATTGCTGGGCCCTAGTGAAGTGATACAGTAGTGTAAAGGTGCAAGTTGGCCGGGATTCAGGGAATGCCCTTCAGAGACATGGTCTGCCATCTTGGATGTACAATTCCCAAGAGTAAAGCAGGAAGGCTTTAGAGTTACGGTACCGTTACAGAAGTTTATAATAAAGGCATATATATATTGCTTTACATATGCATGGTTATGTATTGTAAACTTAAATATTTCACCAGTAATAGTGAATAAACCGATCTGCCGGCAAATGTAGCAACTTCATAGCCGCCATTTTGTAATACATAATACGTTGGCGGAAATATTGTTGTTATCTTCGTCTTTACTTCAGCATTCCATTGAAGTTGGACAATTATATCACACTTTGTGCAAAGCATGATAGAAGTTAAGTAAAATATGTTGCTGACATGTTGTTTTTGTGTTTAATTGTCTGACTACATCTAAGCCACATGAGAAGGCACTGAAATCGTGAATTTAAAGAAAGCTTTAAATTGTGATCGAAAGTAGATCTACAGCTGTTAAATTTTGATTTATTTTTTTTCAACGTTTTTTCGTGCTCTTAGAATTTTAATATTCTTTTTTTCTTTATCTTACTTTTGTTATATTAATGTTGTTTGTAAACATAACACGTAACTATGTGCAAGAGTATACATTACAGTATGACAATTATAGTTCCGATATTATCAACATATTAAGTATAACCAAAATGGCGCCTCTGAAATTGTCGTATATACAACAGATCAGTTTATTCACGAATAGTGGTAAAATGTTTAAGTTTAAATCACATTATCATGCATGTATTAAAGAAATATACATACCTTCATAAACTTCCATAACTCTTGCCTTTCCTCATAGGGTTTTGCTAGAGATAATGAACTTCCATAACTCTACACTCGGAGGCTAGAGTTATGGTACCGTAACTCTAGCCACTGCCAAGCAGGAAATTAGTTACCCCCAAACCAGATGTGAGAGAACGTGTCAATTGGACGGTAAGTGTTTCATTGTTTAACCCTTGCTTAGTCATAGTGTCCGGCAGAAACAACAGATCTATGTAAGGGGTCACACTGCAACACCATTAACTGAATAAGGCTAAGTGTTATGTGAACTTTAAAATTTAAAGACTAAATACACAGAGACTGTCCATTAAAATCAGCCTAACATATACATCACATCCGTTCAATTATCCAAGAAACAAAAGAAAAACAATGGGAAAATAAGAAACAGGAAGTCTTTTTCTGCTAAAATGTTTTAAAGAATCATGTCAATTTCACTGGCAAGTAAAAAATGAAAGGAAAATTTGCTATTGCTGTCATGATATGTAAAGAATACATTATAGTCCTTCGCAATCATGTAAAGTCGACAGTAAACATAAATAAAGAAAAACTTACGACAAAATTACATTTTGTCTTTTTCGTGAAGCAGGAAGTATTTTGGTAACGATCACCTACGCGCTTGCTTTTCCATAAAACTACATTCTAATTGTCCTTTCCAAGCGCTTTAGCCAACCCGATTAATGGGGAGATAATTTCAGGAACTGCCAGCGATTTGATTGGATAAGCTCTATTGTAAAGGGAAGTAACCGCTGCGGAGAGTTTTTACAACGAGGCCCTGCATCCCTTGCATCGCCTGTATCACTTTATTTGAGTTTGATTGAAAATAAAAGATTGTTTAAATTCATACAAGCTGCATTTTTTGTTCTTTTTTTCTGAAAAGAATATATGCCGGATTAGATGTATTGTATGAGCCAAAATTTCTTTCCAAGTTACTTTTTAGTTACTTTAGAAAGTAGGCCTATACAAGAGGTCTTCTTAATATAGGAACCATTTTTTTAATCTCGAGACAATCGTCATCCAAAGTTTTACACGTGCTTAATTCCCTTATATTTCGAATAACAAAATGAAAAATGCACCCGGTTGATTCTGTTGTTTAGAAATTTTATAAATGTTCATTAACATTTTCCTTCATTTTCTCATTGTCACTTTGTATTTTTACCAACGCGTTCAAACAGAGCTGGGGCGAGAATATACTATATTATTGCTCAAGACAGAGTCAGGAGATAGAGCAAAATATTACTGTAAATTTTCGTTAATGACGTCAACATGTTTGCAGACAGACACAACTCGTAAAGACAAACAAATTTACTTCAAAAGTTAAATAAAACTGTGACCCACAGAGGGTTTTCAATGAAAATATGTCGAAGGCCACTGTGACCCTAACACTTGACTCACTTAGATCTACCCCAAACACAATAGCGATCATCTACATGTTGAATGAAAACTGACCTGTAGAGCGTTATCAAGAAAAATCAAACGGAGGTCACTGCGACTTAACCTTTGACCCCAATGACCCCAAGAGCAGTAGGGATCATCAACATGTTGCAGAGAACCTTCTGAGCAAGTTTGATGAACGCTGAATGAAAACTGGGACGTTTTGAGCGACATCGACCTTTGACCAACTGACCCCAAAATGTACAGTGATAATATTTAATATGCTGCAGGTAAACTTCTGAGAAAGTTTGATGAAATTGAATGAAAACTGTGACCTGTAGAGCGCTATCAAGGGCCCCTAACGGAGGTCACTGTGACTTTGACCTTTGACCAACTGATCCCAAAAAGAATATCGATCATTAACATGTTGCAGTGAACTTTCTGAGCAAGTTTGATGAAATGTTGAATGAAAACTGTCACCTGTAGAGTGTTATCAAGGAATTGCTAACAGAAGTCACTGTGACCTTGACCTTTGACCAACTGATCCCACACAAAATAGGGGACATCAACAAGTGGAAGAGATTCTTATCAGCAAGTTTCATCAAAATCAAATGAAAATTACGACCTGTAGAGCGTTATCAATGAAAAGTTTACGGACAGACGGACGACGGACAAACCACCACGACATAAGCTATGCTGGACTTTGTCCAGCAGAGCTAAAAACCAGCATATTAACTATAATCCCATTGAATGGAGCAGTTTTAACTACATTTATCAATGAAATCTAGCCGTACATCACAAATTCATAACTATATAAACTATGTTCAAGTTATACAAACATTCTATTAACAAAAATTAAAACATTACCACCGGGTTGCGCTTTCTGGGCCGCATAATAATAATGTCCCGCCAATTCTATTTCAATGTGTCAGACAGGTGTTGCTTTGCAACCGATATTTATAGAATGTAATTCTATTATTAGCCACTTTATTTTAAAACAGAATGGACTTTATTTCTCTCTTTTTTATTATGACGGTAAATGATAGACTAAATTTAATTCATCATTAATATTACTTATATGAATTACATAAATTCTATAACACTGTTGTTATCTTTATTGAATTTATTCAGTTTTAAGTTGACTCTTTGAAAAATTCATCAGTGTGATTTTCATCTTGCCATTTAAAATTTTCTTCTTTTTTTGTATTCATTCAGGAGTTTAGTTTGGCAACATGGTTTTAATTCACGTATCTGTTCTTGAAGTGTGTGTGCATACAAAAGTTCATGCCACAGAAGTCCCGAATGTAGAAAAATTACGTGCTAAAAGTTTCCATGAAGCTATTCATAGACTCGCGTCCATGGCTCAAAAATCTTTTGCATACCAAATACTCGTCGCCGACGTATAAATTTTTGATACACTTTGTAAATTAATGGAAACGCGGAACATTAAATATATATAAATGTCATGATATTTGACCTTCTCAAAATAAAAAGTTTATTATTATTATTATTATTATTATTATTGTCCTGGTCACTCCAGAGTTATCGCCCGTTAGTTGTCAAAATTGGAACAATTAAGAGTTGTCCGCAGACGGGCGTATTTTGTGACATTTTGGCAGTCTTGTTTGCATCTCATGAGACATTTTCATAAAGAAATACACGTAATTTGAATCAATGTTGTAACGTCAATTCATTTAAATTAAAAACGGTTAAATATCGTCATACGGTCTGAAAATCGAACCGGAATTTTGCTTTTTGCATTTTAGCAAATAATTATTTATACCGTCGCAAATATCAAAAAATACAAAACAGTTAATCGTTTAATATACAGATCTCGTTGATTGGCGTTTTCGTATTTTCAGCCAACGTGGGTCTGAGCTCAACATGCACAAGGAGAGCCTGCTGTAACCTCCCTGTATCATCTAAAACTGCTCAGCTAATGTTGATGCAACTACATAGATGTTCCTTCAAGTTAAATGAAATCTACCAAAAGCTGCCTAAAAAAATAAACACAACGCCTGTTGCAATTTCAACCCACAGGAAAGACTTGTCATGATTTAGTTTTAATCACTTTGTGAGATAACTGCTAGTCGAGAAGAGGCTCTGAAACACGTGGCTCTTAATTATGTGCTTTATGTTATAACTTAAGCCGCATATTTAGAAAAAGACTGATCCGTAGAAAGAGCTTTCAGAGTATCTTTTGAACCCGACATTCCTGCTTACAATAGGAACATGAACATTTCCAAAATTAAAATTATCACCTAAAAGTTCCATATCTACTATCTATGGTTCTAACCCATGTATTATTACGAAACTTTTCCGTGCTTTCAGCGCTTTTATTTTAATTTCTTTACAACGTAAATTTAAAAAAAAGAGAACAACAGTAATAACAAGTAATATCTTTAAAGAAAAAAGATGGTCGACGTAGGTGACGTAATAAACACATTTTGTGTTTCAGAAGGCTCCCGGGCAGTACACTGCTTATTCCGGTACCGAAACGCTAGCCAATAATCAATGACGCTAGATGTCCGGCCACGGACAACACCTCGTTCAATACAAAAGTTGATCTTCGTACTGTCCAGAAACCTTGACATAACGTGTTCTGTTTTTTCTTTTTTTGCAACATGATTTATTATAAATAACTATAATATCAAAAATTATACACATTTTGTGTTTCAGAAGGCTCCCGGGCAGTACACTGCTTATTCCGGTACCGAAACGCTAGCCAATAATTTGCAGATTCTGATTGGTCACATTATAACGAAGTTGGTTAGCAACGCGTCCATACCAACGGAAGTTCAAATCAAAAGTATACGACTACGTCGAAAAAGAGCGCCAAAGTAATTAAAAACACAACAAATAAGTACATGTAATAAGAAAGAAAATATTTCATTGTCAGCAAAAATAGTGAAATATTTTATAATGACTAAGGAAGTGTTTTGACACTTTTCAGTTCTTGGTATGGCTCAGTTAGCATGTTTCTTCGAATTTAAGTCAGACACTTAAAACACAATACAATACTTTAAGTACTTAAGGAAATTGAAAACTTGAAAATATCTTTACAACCGGGACGAACGTCTTGGACATAGTAGTTTCCTTATGTGATATATGAGGCCCGTCAATGTAAACACTACTAGGGAAATATAGTGATAAATCATAATAGGATTGCAAGTAGAATGGATCAGTCGGGTCATTTTTGGCATAGAACAATGGTTTTCATGCAATGTAAATAGTTAATATCAATTATTTGCGACTATTCGGACTTGAAACATGCAGAAACAAATATGCGTCATTGTTATAAACATTTAAACTTCCGCAGGTATTTTGGCCGCGGAAATTTATTCAATAGACACACTTTGTCAAAAAAATGGTACGAACCAAAAAAACATTGTTTGGAAACAACCTCCAGGTACAACCTCAACACACATTATCCCAGTTTTAACAACAACAACAACATTTATTAGCAAAATCGACAAATACATGTCTTTGGCTAATGAACAGTATAGACATAGTAATTACATATCAGTGCTCATCAAACATAAATATAGCAACAATATACAACTATTTAGTACTTAATTTCGTAACGCATATGTTTCTTTTAAAAATTTACATACATGAACAAGTGTTCTTTTACTTTTGGATGACATTAATTTATCAAATTTATTCAGATTTGGCCAAGCTATATTACTCAAATGTTTTATTCGTATGTCTCTGTATTTTGCACATATCAACAGTACATGATATTCTGATTCAATTACATTTAACTGACAGTTAAGACATATTCTTTGTTCACGTGGTACCCCAGTATATCTACCTGTCTCGATTGCTAGTCGATGAGAAGACAGTCTAAAACCTGTAAATAACTTTCTTAAGTAATCATTTTCTATTAGGCTTAAGTATGGTTCAAATAAAAATGTGTTCAATTTAACACGCACACCATCACTACCATAATTATGCACCGTAAGAACAGGTAACATAAAAGGCTACTGCGCTAGACGAACGTTTTAAACTAAAACCCGACCAAACAATTAGTACGTTGACAGAAAAAAATCTGAACGAGCATGACTGCTTGAACTTCTTCGGTTGTGGTGAAACTTGATATTTCCACTTCTGGCTTTGAACTTTTAATCATGGATAAAAGTTATGTACTCATGAGTCACGAGTACATAACTTTTATCCATAATTAAAAGTTCAATGTCACAATTCTTTTGAGAAAGCCTTAAAAAACATGTCAAAAGCTCGCATAGTCAGTTTCTGTCTGGTGTAAACATTCTCGAACCCATCTTGCCATAAGGTTGTTAATTAATGTGAATGACTTGATAAAGAACCAAAACATCAGCAACATGCTCTTCTATCATTTATTCCCATTCGATGTACATCATCAATGTATCAAAGTATCTTTAAGACGACCTGGCCGTTCTGATTTTTTTTCCATGCTCCAATTCTTTGTCATAGGTCCAGTTCTACGTTTTTCTTCTCCAAAAACATTCGTGTTTATTCTCCCCACGAAACAATTTTTTATATTTTAATATGTCAATGTATATGATACTGTGATAGGACTTCTGGTCATTAACCATTTTCCAACACATTAAAAGATATCAAAAGTGTTTTTTATGATTAATTTAATGTTTTTGGACTCACGCTTGCGGAAATGAAAAATAACCAAGGACAGGGACTTTATAATAACTACCTCACGGACGAAGGATAACTCATATTTGCGTGACTAACAGTTTGCATGTATGATTGTCGCCCCTGAATACGTTATGGCTGCATTAACTGTATTACAGGTCACAAAGGTATAAAGTAAGTAGAAAGGTTGTGTTGACGAAATTATTTAGTTTTATATCTATTTATTTGAGCTCACGGTCTCACTTTCCACACAATTACGGTACATGTATACTGGGAAATGGGTAATTTAGTTTTCATGTTCAATTTCTCTTATTATTCCTATTACTCTAGCCTCACTGCGGATGAACGACCACCGGATATTGGGGCGAAAGTGAGCACAGATAATTAGTTTTCGCGAGGAACTTTTACAATTGGGGTAAGTTAAAATCCGATATTTAATCTTATGCACATTATCTTGTGTTTTCTTTTTTGTGTTTTTGGATACTTCGATGACTATCTTAGTCCATTGTATACCCGAGCTGTAAATAATGTCGGTTAATATGTTCAGTTACCAAAAACAAGATCGCCTGCTCACTTGAAAAGTTCGACCGTTGGTAATGTTTACCGTTTTATTTCGCAAATGTGCTTAGATTTGAATAATCTGAATCGAGCAATTCATTTGGGCAAGTACCAGGCATAAGTGTCCAAGATCTTGTCCACAAACGTTATTTCAGGGCCAAAATATTGATACATATATAACTAAAGTTAGTGTACTGGGTATTGTTTGTTTTGATTTTTGGTGTACTGCGGAGTATTGATCCTACGTGTACTGAGTATTGGGCTTAAAAGTGAGTAATATAAATATTCTGCTGCTGCTTTTTAAGGCGTTTTATTAGCTCAACACAACATGAAGTACCCAAGGTTGGTAATTGTGATCTTATGGTGTCCGTCGTCTTTATGTATTAGGTTTCTGTCGTTCGTCCCCTGCGTGTCGCCTGTGCACATTTTACCTTGTGTATGCAAATGATACTGCTTTTTCACTGAAGCTTCGGGAAACTTGAATCAGTATGACTACCTTTTATGTAATAAGGTCGATTCGAATATGGGTCATGAGGCAAAAATGTCTCATTTTTCATTCGATCTCCATAAACTTGGTTAGTATGATTGCTCTTTATGAACTTTAGGTCGATCGAGTACTAATATGAGTCAAGTTGGGTCAAAAATTAGGTCACGGATCAAATCAATGAAAACCCTTGTGTATACAATAGATGTTTCATTTTTCATTGAATCTTCATGATCCTTAGGCAGAATTATGTACAGTCATGGTGAACTCTAGATTGAGTATGCATATGGGTCATCTGTGGTCCAAAACTAGGTCAGTGGGTAAACTCATAGAAAAAACCTTGTTTTTGCAATATATTATGCTAGTTGATATACCTCTTTAAATTTATTTTAAAATGTTTTAGATCAAACCAATTTAAGGTACAGTATGACATCTTGCATATCCAAAATCAATTCTATTTCTACAAAATAATTTGAATTTACACATCCCGGAAAACTAAATATTCACATCACGGGCCAGCGTTTAAACTTGCTTAGTATATCTTCACGTTGATTGCCCTTGTATACATCGAACAAAGCCAAAGCGGAAGGATGATCTGAAATCTGACGTAATTGTTTAGATAATAGTAGAAATTAACGGACCATTTTTTCGAAGCATCGTGTAATTCATTTTTATCGATAGGTATTAACATTTCGATAAAAACGAATGTTGCAGTAATGCTTTTATGATAATTCGTAAAAAAATGTTTTTTTATTGTGTTACTATACAACACTCACAAGCACGCACACTCACACGCACGCACACACGCACACAAACACACACACACACACACACACACAAAAAAAAAAACACACCACTGGAATTGTGGCAGAGAGTTCCGCTATTTTGCATTAACTAGAACAAAACACTGCTTTTATCTTTACAACTTATGCGTATTTTAGACAAATGTTTAGTAGCTGTAGATAACTTCAAAGTCACTTCAACTCCGAGTCACAGAATGGTTAGTGCAGTACTGCACGCATATCCATTTACACGCGATATTGTTGATTTTTGGTGAAAATTAAAAATATAAATATAATTGTATATAATTGTAATGTGTGTCTAATGTGTGTCTAATACTCAAAACACCAGACAAAACACTTTATAATACACTTTTAGAGTATAAATTATCAACGGTTTAATATGACTTGTGCAAAACATCACACATTCCTGAATTCATACCTTCAACTGATAATATATAAATACATTTCCAGTTTCAAATTTTTAATTTTTTACTCATTTCTTGATGCAATACTCAGTACAGTGATTCGCTCACTCCGTCAATACTCAGTACACCTTTAACCAATACCCAGTACAGTAATTAAAATGTTTCGAGAACCGTATCTCCGCTATACTTTCGTCTTAAATGATGAAATTTTAACCATTAATATGTTGTCGTTAGGCAAATGATATGCCGTAGTCAGATTATTAATATGTAAATGATTTATCAAATGAAACGGCATACTTTGCCAACGGTCGAGATTTTTCGAGTGAGCACACTATTTGTTTTGGACTTTTCAACATTTCAACATATATATGTTGCACAACGAGCATACATTCGGCTTCGCGGACAGTCATTAAAGTATCTGAAAACACACAAAAAGACACAATATGATATGCTCAGAGTGAAAATCGGGTTTCAACTTACCCCAGTTGTTATACGTTACTCGCGAAAACTAATTATCTGTGCTCACTTTTGTCCCAATATCCGGTGGTCGTTCATCCGCAGTGAGCCTGTTGGCAAAGAAAAGACTGGCGACATATTGTCCACGTGCTGTACTTAAAGAAAAGCTATCACTGTATCGAAAGTGATTTCTTTCACATGGTCGTAATAAACTCATTAGTTATACCGTCATGCTCATTAAAAAAAGAAGCTGCTAGTATTTTAATCAAATAAGAAGAGGCATAAATCACCGCAATTGAAAAATGTACTTCAAAAATCACTTTTGCAACGCAATTGAAAAGACACTTGCCTGTTTGATAAATGAAAACTAGTGTATTTAGCACGTCGAATAATATGACAGTAACGTCAGTGAAATATTAGCAGTTTTTGACAGTTCCTTTAAAGTGGACCAAAACCAGAATCCCCATTTGCAACATCGTTAAAAACTTCTCTTTATTGAGGTTCCGTTGGCAACGCGTCATGTACAGTTTTAATCCTGTTTTTCCCCAGTGGAGAGAAAAGGGCGATGACAAATATTACCGTTGGAAAAAGTTGATCGTGATTAAAGGTTTTCTTTTTATGTGTCTGGAATCATTAATGTTTACATTTCAGAAATGTCAGAAATGACTTTAAATACATAAATGTGAAACATGTCTTGGTATATTGTGTAAAACTGCGTTAAACTTACTTTAACGGCTAATGGCTCATAAATCTTGCGAAATAAATATGATTTTTGACGTTGATCCCGATATAATCTTTGCTGGTATTTTGATGTTAATGTATACTTAGATTTATACCTAACATATTTTACTGTTTTATGTTAAAAGCAATATAAGAGGTCCATTTGATATAGCTTTTAAACGTTCACAATCATTCACCGTAAGTTATAAATGAAATCAACAAAATATGATTTGAATTAGTCGTTAAAGAGACGGAATACATACAACCGACGATGTGTGGTTTGTAGACAAACCCCATTCAAATAATTCTTATCATTGAGTACAAAATGACGTTTTGAAAAGGCTCCAGAGGGGATCGAACCCTCGACCTCCTGTTTACTAGACAGGCGCTCTAACCACTGAGCTATGGAGCCAGTTGACATGCTGTCACTACATAGATAACCTTTATTTAATGTACAGTAAAATTATTGCGGTATTGATAAAGTTTGCTTTATTGTAGTATACGTAAAGATTGCATTATTGTAGTATTGATAAAACTGTACAGCAAAGAATAACACATTGTATGATGAAATATTCAACTTTTTTCTGCATGGGTAATGTCAATGTTCAAAAGCTAAATAGTGATTGTGGTGGTTGATGCATCGGACGCATTGTACAAACCTGGAAGCCGGTATGGCTGTATTTCCACTCAAACCCTATAATAAGTTTGGCAGTTATGATAATTTGATCGTTTTGCCTCACTGTAACCCCAAGTACCCAACTTACGATTTACTCCAAACCACTTTTAACAAAAACAGAGATGTCATTTTTAGTAGCAGCAAACAGCCTCTAGCACTGTACACGTGATATACAGTCATTGGTACTGAACACGTGAATTACCGTCGTGGGAACTGTACACGTGAGATACCGTCGCTGGCACTGTATACGTGAGAAACCATCGCAGGCACTGTACAAGGGATACCGTCGTGGGAACTGGCACGTGAGATACCGTGCTGGCATATACGTAGAAACCATCGCAGGCACTGTACAAGTGAGATACCGTCGTGGGAACTGTGCCGTAGATACCGTCGCTGGCCTTCGGAGCTACTGTCGATACTGTATACGTAGACTACCGTCGCTGGCACTGTACACGTCAGATACCGTCTCTGGGCACTGAACACGTGAGATACCGTCGCTGGCACTGCATACGTGAGATACCGTCGATGGCACTGCATACGTGAGATACCGTCGCTGGCACTGTACACGTCAGATACCGTCTTTGGGCACTGTACACGTGAGATACCGTCGCTGGCACTGCATACGTGAGATACCGTCGATGGCACTGCATACGTGAGATACCGTCGCTGGCACTGTACACGTCAGATACCGTCTTTGGGCACTGTACACGTGAGATACCGTCGCTGGCACTGTACACGTGAGCTACCGTCGCTGGTACTGTGCACGTGAGAAACCATCGCTGGCACTGTATACGTTAGATACCGTCGCGGTCACTGTACACGTGATATACCGTCTCTGGCACTGTACACGTGAGATACCGTTACTGGCACTGTACACGTGAGATACCGTCGATGGCACTGCATACGTGAGATACCGTCGCTGGCACTGTACACGTCAGATACCGTCTTTGGGCACTGTACACGTGAGATACCGTCGCTGGCACTGTACACGTGAGATACCGTCGCTGGTACTGTGCACGTGAGAAACCATCGCTGGCACTGTATACGTGAGATACCGTCGCGGGCACTGTACACGTGATATACCGTCTCTGGCACTGTACACGTGAGATACCGTTACTGGCACTGTACACGTGAGATACCGTCGCTGGCACTGTACACATGAGATACCGTCGCTGGCACTGTACACGTGAGAAACCATCGCTGGCACTGTATACGTGAGATACCGTCGCGGGAACTGTACACGTGATACACCGTCTCTGGCACTGTACACGTGAGATACCGTTGCTGGCACTGTACACGTGAGATACCGTCGCTGGCACTGTACACGTGAGATACCGTCGCTGGCACTGTACACGTGAGAAACCATCGCTGGCACTGTATACGTGAGATACCGTCGCGGGAACTGTACACGTGATACACCGTCTCTGGCACTGTACACGTGAGATACCGTTGCTGGCACTGTAACGTGAGATACCGTCGCTGGCACTGTACACGTGAGATACCGTCGCTGGCACTGTACACGTGAGATACCGTCGCTGGCACTGTACACGTGAGATACCGTCGCTGGCACTGTACACGTGAGATACCGTCGCTGGCACTGTACACGTGAGATACCGTCGCTGGCACTGTACACGTGAGATACCGTCACTGGCACTGTACACGTGAGATACCGTCGCTGGCACTGTATACTTCAGATACCGTCTTTGGGCACTGTACACGTGATATACCGTCGCTGACTCTGTACACGTGAGATACCGTCGCTGGCACTGTACACGTGAGATACCGTCGCTGGCACTGCACACGTGAGATACCGTCGCTGGCACTGTACACGTGATATACCGTCGCTGGCACTGTACACGTGAGGTGCTGTCGCTACTTGAACCGTTAATTTAAATATGCAGGTCCAGTGCCACAACAGAACGACATATTTTGATAAAAGGGAAGTCATTTTAAAGGAAGTGTTTCAATGAAGCTGGAACAATCGGTCATAACCCCCGATTATTTCGGGGGAGCCTCTGATATAGAAGTAAAAACACGCGAGCTTTATCTTGTCACGCCTTTCTTTCACTTAATATGCACCATCGTGCTCAAAGTTCGAAAACTTTATTGCCGGGTGTGTATAATTTTCTTTCCTTAATCATCGTGAATGTGTCAGAAAACCATTTTAAAGAAAAAATAATAGCAAATTGATTATGCGTTAAACGCATTTGGCGTGAGTTTATACCATGCTGTGATTTTGTTTAGATCTAGATTGCAGTAAGATGCAAAATCACTTATAAGTTTAAATATACCATTACAATAAAAGCCACATAGCGTAAATTGTTATAGCCGTTAAATGATTATCAGATCTTAACTGAATATAACATCTTCAATCAGTTAATGTAACATCTTCTATCAGTTAATGTAACATCTTCTATCATGTTAATTTTAAATCTCCAAATTATGGTAATGTTATTGGTATTAGTCAATTATCATTGCATAACTTCCACCTTTCAAATTTATCTGCAAAAAATGTAGTTTGTACCAGCAAATGAAAGACAACGCTGCGAATGTTGTATTATTGAAATGAGCTACAAATTTACTACGAAGGTGAAAGTTAGAATCATATATACAGCGACCATTTTCTAATCATTAGTTACGTGTTATATAATACTATACATAATATTAGTATGTTTGTTTTCCGTCGCCTGGGTGATGCAGAAATAAATTATGTACCCTTCCAAATAGTGATCAAACATGTCGACATTTAAATATAAGTTTCACCAACCTTAAAAGAAGGGACAGAGCAAAAGAAATGATTAATGATTACAATACTGGCTTTTCCATGTACTGGTCATTCTTTATTTCTGATAGCTGTAACACCTACCAGTTCTAACATTGTCTATATTTGCAGTCATAATTTTCAATCTGACACAACTTTCATACCCTTTAAATTGTTTGTTGCGTTGTATGAACCCAAAATGTGAAAATGGTCACAAATGTGAAAATGGTCACAAACTGTATTTCACATTACATAATCAGATAAGAAGATAAGATAAGAAATTAGTTTATTATAGTGACTTGTGCATTTATACAGAACAATGATATGGTGCTTAATAAGCATGAACATTAGCACTCGGCCCAGTGGGCCTATAAGTCACCTAAGACATATAATCATATTAAAGCACTAAATATATATTGAGTAAAATTATTTCACATATGAGTTAGGTTTTAGGTATGCGTTTCACATTTTGTTGAAAGATTTTACAGTATGTATTAAAATTATTTCACATTTGTGATCATTTTCATATTTTGGGGTACTGCAGTGCTACACAAATGACATTATGTAAAGTTGGAGCCAAGATCCCTCACAAAACAAGCGTCAATACAGCATGTACATTGAAAAGATAAAGTCCATGGATCTGTTTCAATTTACTGATATTTAAAAAAAATATACTGATAGGATAATGATAGAACCTTGTTATATTCACTCTAAAACAATGTTGACATATTCATTTCTTTTGAATTCAAGTCGGTTTTTCACGAAAAAGAGTTGACTGGACGCCTTTTTGCAATTATCATTGAAAATATACTACTCTATGTTTGCAATTATCATTGAAAATATACTACTCTATGTTTGCAATTTCTTGAAAATTACTCTCTATGTTTGCAATATCTTGAATATCTCTCATTTTGCAATTATCATTGAAAATATACTACTCTATGTTTCTCACCTGCACATCAATTTAAATAGTAAAATTATGAATGTTTTTGGTACACATAAAGGTCAATTTCACCGGTAAGACATCTTATTTCGTAAAATAAGAGCTACTTGTCAAATGTTGTCTGAAGTAAACATAGAAAGAAAGCCTGAGTACGAAAGTGTGTCATACCGTTCAAAACACCAATGAAGTTCAAACGACAACTTTAATAACAAGTAAATATTTCTACTCAGAGTTAAAACAACTGCTGAATACAGCAAAAATACAAAAACATTTTGAGCAGTTCAAGGAAATGATCGAGATGTTGAGATATTTTATGTCGGAGTCAGCCATCAAAGTAAGCTCGGGTACTTTTTTTCTAGACAGAATCCACGTGGGACAATATAAATATAATGTGCAGCATATTACACGAACTGTACTTTCAACATTTTTATTTTCCATTTTGATTAACCTTTTATTCCATCAGCATTCAGTAAAACACGACTTACTTGATGAATGTGTTGATATACATTGAAGAAACCAATAAAACTGCAACTAATTAATGTTGCCTTTGAAGAAGCCGACTTCAATTTCGTCTACATATTATAATTCATAACTTTAAACAAAAATACTTCTTGTTCATCAGATGAAAAACGATCATTTTAAATACCGGCGTTTTCTAACGTTGTCAGTGTAAAGTTACAATATGAGTTTGAAATATTTGCCCGGGGATGAAATTAACAAAATTTGATCATATATAATGTTTTATCTATGACCTTTATGACATTTATATATTAGACATTGCAACGACTGTGATCAAAAGAAACAGTTATACCACTAAAGATCTTCTTACGATTATGTGACACTTAATTTTTCAGCTTTTTCTGAAAGAAGATCGTCATTAAGGACATTTCAACGTAAATCAAAATACACAATTTATGTTTTTCAGTGTCTGATACACAACTAACCTAACAATTGTGCTTTTGTTACTTGTCCTAACTTAAAGAAATGAACAAGATCGAATTTTCAGTTTTAATAATCTCTAGCTGTATCAGTATGACAGTTAATACTGGTATATGTCATAAAAAGATTTGCCCTATGTTATACACTATTTAAAGTATTTTACACCGTTAAACGGTAATGGAAATATGAAAAAGTGAAATATACATGTATATGGGACGCACGTATGTAATCTTGCAAACTGCAATTAAAGTTTTACTGGATTTAGTATTGCCGAGTAAATATATGGATGGGATGTTGTTCAGTGTTCTTTTTATATAACCTCATCCCGCAAAAAAGGAAAGGAGCAAAGTACGCCCAGCCTAGCCCAGTGATATTTAGGCAGTAAAGCCTTGTTTTAAATTGTGAAACTGCTTTAATAAATCAAGTTACGTGTTACTGTAGCCTCGCCATCAGGCTAGATGATAGTATATTTTCATTATTCAAGCAGAATATTTTCTGGTCCATATCTACTGACAGGGCTTGATCATCTAGCCAGGCAAAAGAAATTCAATACCCTTGTTCACTTGAAACAACTGCGGACTGCCCATCAATTGACCAGGGAAAAATTTGCCTGGAGGGTCATAAATAAACATTGAGTAACAAGATCTTAATCACTATTTCCAGGTACAGATGAAAAATATTTTTCATTGGAGTTTTGTATCTCGAGAGTTGATTTCTGCAGGACTAATATTTATTGAATTAGTTCTGGCTTCCAAAACTCTAAATGCCGCTATTTTTATATTTTGTTTTTCGTCAGCTGCGGCTTTAGAGTTTTGGATCAGCCCTACTACGAATCCTTACCAGAATAACAGATCATGCAAATTTTCATCTAATGTACGTTAAGTAGGGAAATATGATCATGTTTGGGGGTCATATATTTATAAATTCTTCTTTTCAAACCATTTACGGTGTTCTACAACCAAAGTTGACTACAAAAACATCGATTTTTCAAACCTACATCATTGTGTTTACATTTACAACGGACTTTCCAAATGCCTGCTCTCGCGAGATCTCGTATGATGCAATCGCACTCATTTTTCATCTTGATATTTTCCTTTTATTTAGTGTTTAGATGATATAAAGAACGAGTGTAAGTATACAATAGCATTTCCCACTGTGTTTTTATTTCAAAAGAAATTTACTTTATTTCCGACGCGGAACAGACCGCTAAAACGCATGTGGTCAAGTAAATAAATAAACTGTCCCCGTGACCTCAATCGGAACCTTCGGCGATTTCCCGCAGAGATCCCTTTCCAAAGGTTCTTGGGAATGGTCACGTGATAATTGTCAAATCGGCAAGATGGCGGCCAATTGGTGAAAATTCTGACCTGTTCGAAACTTTCGTAAAACTTTACGTTAAATTAAATAGATAAAATTTGATATGCAAATTTGGCAAATTAAAAGATTATGGTCTGATTAATAAAATGATTTATTGTTTTCACTTACTGCTCAGGAAATACTGAAATGCGAGCGTGTCAGATTCCTGGCACGATTATTGGTACGATTTCCCTACGGAGTAAGCTTCAGCGTACCCGTTCTGTCAAGCATATAAACCGGGTACGCTGAAGTTGTTTTAGCTATTATTGAATAAGCAGTAAATTCTATGATTTCTGTGTTTACATTTTTGGCAGCAAAGGGAGTTAATTGAGTAAGAAATAGTAAATGTAAGGACTGAATGCCAGTCTAGTGTTACTGCAATGGTTTGGACAAGAGACAAGACAAGACAACTCTTTATTAGTACAATCAAGTTACACACATAAACATTTTCAATTAATGCATGGGTAATAACATGATCAAAGTTTTACCAATAGTACAAAGTGTGGTGGACAAAAAATAATTATTTTGATGGTATTAACCAATGTTATAGGTAGTGGATAATTGTTATTCCGGTTTCTAAGACTCATCTTATAATTCTCACCTATGGGATACATATTCCGCGTGATATTTACCCATGTGAGAAACTTATCCACATCGCTTATCTCACATTTGTGTTCCGGACTATTTTAACGTTAAATGTGAGCAGCCATAAAAACCGAAAAATCTGTATTGTTTATTTTATGAAATAAACTCTATTGTTGGTATTCAGTTTGTTTTAATAATATCGAAAATTTCGGGAAAGTCACTAAAACATAGCGCAAATGAGTTTTAAACGACGTCATCCTCATTTTGCATTCCCATCATTTCTTACGCTCGGTTACTTTTTGACGTAAATCCGATTTAAAGATGTGCAAAACACTCATGTCAAATAAATATGGTAATCCACCTGTTTCAAAACTGTAGATTATCACTTTTATTTCACTGAGAAAACTCTATAATTCACTGAAAAACATAAAATAAAGGTGTGGTAATTTTACGTTCCGGTTTCTACAGGGGAAACTTATAACATATAATTTCTCACCTTTGAGATACATTTTTCCGCGCATTTACCCATGTGAGATAAACTTATCCCACATCGCTTATCTCACATCGCTGCCGGACTATTTTTACGTTAATTGTAAGCAGACATAAAATTGTTATTTTTGAAATAAACATAGGGTTATTGGTATTCCTTTTCTTAGTTAGATCATTTTCTATCCATCTATAGCAGTTTTGAAGTAAAATTTGAGAAAAAGTTGATTTTCATTTTTTTCATCCCCATCCAGTATTTGCACTTATTCCTCCTTACTTGTGTGAAAATGCGATTAAAACGGTGAGAAAATAAATCTACCATGTCCATTGAGTTGTGGATAAGGAAATCCCACCGCGTTTTTGGACGTATCTCAATCCTCGGGTGGGATTTCATTATCCACAACTCATGAACATGTTAGATTCACTTTATCTCAAGGGGTGTATCGTATTCAAGTGCGAATTTCAATTTACTATAACATGGATGAATCATTTACTCGTGCACGAGGAAATCGTGTTCGTAGTATCATGATTCTAACAATAGTAGTTTTAACGAAAAAAATCTTTATCAATGGGCGTCGCGGGTAGTAATCTGCGGTGTAAACATCAATAAATGGAGATACCCGGATGTCCTGTTTGCTTTTTCACGATGACCTTTATACAAAGCTGTTCCCCTTAACAGGTCTATGACCAAGCCATTTTGTTAGGGCCCCTCATGAGAAACCCCATTTATTATTTTGTCATTTGTCCAAGCAATATTTTTTATCTGTAAGTATTATATTATGTGACGAGGGTTTTAATTGTTGTGTCGTGTTTCTACATGCAGCTACAAGCACTTTCCTCAAAGGCATTTAGATTTTCTTCTTCTCTGTTCTTAGATACATGTTTGTGTCTCTTGATAAAATGCTGGGGGATTTCTATAGTTTCTGAAAAAAACAGATTTTTCTTTGTGTTGGCAGAAGTCAACACATTGAAAATTAACATAAAATAAAAATGACAAGGCAGAAAGAACAGAACTAAATAGAACATAAAAGATCATCCGTTCAGCGAAATGCAAAAGTGTGTTGAATTAACCTTAGAATCGACAAAGAAGAAACTGAGCAAAACATGACTAAATTAAAAAGAAAAAGTTTGTTAGATCTTTGAATGTTAGAAATCATGGATGATAATTATGACTCCAGATTCATGTAATCGACAAAATAGCAGCCACAACATGAAACATTAGAATCAGGTGCTGTGTTAAACACCAAACATCCCTGAGTTGATTACAATATTATACATGTACAATGTATTTGTCTATGAAAACACACCTTTAACTTAATGTTTATGACGGACTTCTAACAGTCTCCTTATTAAGTCGTTATGAACTTCCAAAATTAAATTACTAAATTCATGTAGGTCTGAAAAGTAAATTACATGCCTAATATGCGCGTAAATTTCCACAAAATGAAGCGGTAAACCTGGTTTCCTTTGATGTATACATCGGTAAAACTTAATTTAGATTTAGTAGGATAATTTTCATTTTTTGGTAATTGATTTTACTTCATTATAAGTTTAACGCGCCGTCATGCATCTAACTGGATGGAGCGTCTGGCCAATAAATCCCGCTATATAATTGTTAGCAAATCTTCAAATGTCGCCAGCAGCCTTTTATGTGACGCCTGTACAAGGTACTGTCTGTGAGTACACTGGGAACATATACTAATATGTTGTATAGATAAAAGAACATTTTTATTTCATTTTCCAATTCAATTTTAGCTTAGGTGTATTTTTCAAAACTTCAGAAGTAGCTCGGGTCGTCCTCAGTTCAAGCGAGTAGAGCGCGTGTATCATATGTAAATTAAATTTCAAGAAAAGTTTTAAGAAGTTTATTCGCTACATTTGTCACACAATATGTTTGGTCAGAAAATGGACGCACCGTGTTGATTGTACTTCCTATATTGAGCGGCATTGTAAGACAGAAAACGCTGTTAACATTCTGATCAAACCAAATCAATGCTCTTGTCTATGTTTTGAAAAACTTTCACACACAGTGTCCCACACCATGCTTTAATTTTCTTACCCGTGTTTATCTGGTTTAGTTCTATCTAATTTGCCACAAGCGTTTTGGTTGGTACAGCTCCCCGTCCATGATGTTACATAGAACCTAAATACTATAGCAAACAGAGGTAGTCACGTGACTAGAAATGGAGTGTCGTCTAATGTTCAAACAAATTGGGTTCCATCATCAGTGTTCAGACGAACTATCTTTCTTACATGTTTGAACAAACAATATTTCAATATCAATATTGGAAAATTTCAGTTACCTACGTCCAGTACATACAAAACTACAACATTTTGAAAAAGTATACCTAAGGCGTCATTGTTCACTCTAAAAATGACTTCACATACCACAATTTGACGTCAAAACTCACTTCATTTACATGGGTAGTAAACTATTCTGGTAATCATTTCCTAACAGCATCATTTATTTTTGGTTGCAACATTATGAACTCTTTCAATATACATGTATATCATATCTGGTGAACTATTTCATGTCTTCTTTCCACGATATGCCTTTTTGCATAGGGTATAGCCCCCCCCCCTCCCCCCCGCCCCCAAAAAAGAAGAATCATTATCATTGTCGAATAATGTAACAAATGTCCGAAGGTACATTTTCGCGCGTCGACGGTCATTTATGAAGAAGTGTATGTATCTATTGTATTGATCAATTTTTGTTTTGAATTGGGCGTATGATGCATCTGATTTGTCCGGAATTAGATCTTTTTTTTGTTTGGTTACTTGGCATTGTTTGAGTCAGAAGAATCAATTTAAACTTCCGGGACAATGTGTCCCTCCACAGTTGGAACGCTTTGGCACCAAACTGTCCAGTACTTGATATGGAATAAAGGAAGCCAGTTTGAAAACAAGTGCTTCTTGAAGAATCTGTACAATAAAATATTCAGCTGCCCGTTTTGTGAAAGTTATTACAGATGGACTATTTCATTAATTTAAGAATTTAGCAAAATATGACCGGAACCGGATGTACTTCATCAATACTTCATGGAAATAAGTTTAATCGCAGTTAGAGATGTTCTATATAAGAAATAAGCAAACAAGCATATGGATGCAAACCGGTAACAGCGCGTCAAAATTAGTATTCATGTCTGGCTGTATTTTAATTTTATTGTTTCAAATCCTATTAATGCTTTTAAATAAAGCACTGCGTATAATCAGATATTATTAACAGCTAAATTATAGATCTTTACTTTTTAAAAGTTAACTTTATTTGAAACTTACTAAATGTCATGCATGAGTAAAGTACGACTGTTATAATATACCGCGTAATAACACGAAAAGTAATAAAGATGTAACTTTTGAGGTCTACTATCAACACTTTAAATCTACAGGTATCTATTAAACTGATGTGGCGGAAAATTTACCACAATAAATCCTGCTAATTATGATTACATCCCAGGTAACATAATATCTACCTTGTTTTTGCAAAGACAATTTGGCGCCGACAGGAGCACTACACTAACAAAATTTTGGTTCGTCATTACAGTATATGTATCTATAATGTGTGTTAAAAGATAGAAAATGCGTAAATATTGTTATCTGTCTAATGGTATACTTTTTTGCTTTAATGACATTGCACTTTCCTTGAAAATACAGGATACATAAAAAATTAACAGTTAATTTTCGTCTGATTTTAATTCGTTTTTTTTCAGTTGTTAATTGTCCAATCATGTTAAATATCGTAAATTTTATTCAAATAATGAGGTTTTCTTTTAAACAATCGACATGATCAATGTGTCATTGTGGGGCGTATTTTACCACATCTGGTGATCTAATAGCCAATCTTTCATACCCGTACCAATCAAAATCTACACATTTTTGAATAAAGGTTGTTTAATACGGAAATATTTCAATAAATATAAAATGGTATCAAAAGCCAACCGTTCTATCTTATTAAATGCAGTTTTTGCCTTTTTTCGTACGCTCTTTAATACAATCGAATATGTGCCAATAGCCAACTTAGATTATATATGTACCTAAGATGGCCACAAATAGTCATTATTTCTTAATATAATTTTACTACCCATCATTTGTCTTGTTGGTTAAACTGCTTTGGTGTACGAAGTCCTGGATTTCCTGTAATAAAAGTATCTATCTATGTATTTGTGATTCTGAAATCTGAACTGTATATAATGTTCAGTATGATTTTGCTACATTTATATTTATATTGATGATCTTATCCTCCAATAGTTTGAAATTAAACGTGGACAGAAAACACTTTTTTTTCTTATTGCTATTTCATATTTACGGTGTACATTTCATATTTTAAAATGTAAAACTAGTGACAATCATTTGTTTATTGTGACAGCATAGTTGACTTAACTACAGCAAATATTCAAGTATTTGATAATACTATTTGATAGTACGCTAGAGCGAAAGAACTGGCTCCATAGCTCAGTGGTTAGAGCGCCTGTCTAGTAAACAGGAGGTCGAGGGCCCCTCTGGAGCCTTCTAGATCTCTGACGCGTGTCAATTTTTTTTTAGATATTTCATATCTTTAATACAATG
The DNA here is from genome assembly GCA_022818135.1 of Saxidomus purpurata. NCBI lineage: Eukaryota > Metazoa > Mollusca > Bivalvia > Venerida > Veneridae > Saxidomus > Saxidomus purpurata. Next base: position 53,132,681 of record JAFMSR010000008.1, on the reverse strand, counting down.
GGTTAGGCGTACTCCACCTTTCGGTAGTTTTGTTTGTTTTGTTCTAGAGCTATATTTTAGTTCGTAGCAAAGCAGCATGTAAGAATATTACTTATAAATAGGTGCAAACTTAACAGAACCAGCCAAAAATTTTAAACATCGTAGAACAATGAATTTACTATTCAGACAAAGGAGGGGGGGGGGGGCCAAAACTATCTCTAATTTGATAGTACTACTATTAATATACTTCACGTGAGGAGTTGGGAGACATTTGTAGCTAAAATGGCCAGTACGGTAAATAAGGGAGAGTCACTTCCCCTTTTTTGTGTACCTTGGGATTGAAGTCAATCATGGTTATAAAGAGGTCAATGTAATTAAATGTCATCAGTATGCCAGTGTGACAGTCAGTGATTGGTAGTCAACTGTTGTTAGTCGCTACTGGAATTCAATGATTGCTAAGCAAGTCACTGCTAGCGACAGGATTCTACGAGCTTGCTAAGGCAGTAACTGGTGACTATACGAGAAGCACATTTAATACAGCAAAAAGAAGCCCAACTTTGTAATGCCTAAGAAAAGTTTATGCTTATGCTTGCTAAGAAACCCTTCACTCGTTCTAGCCAACTTGTAAGAATCTGTACACTACATATAAAAATGGTTGCTTAGTGAATGGTTGTTACCCAATGAAGTCATTTGTTCCTAAGAGGAGTCACTAGTTGCTAAGGAAGTCACTGTTTGCTAGAGGAAGTCACTGGTTGCTAAAAGAGGTCAATGGTAGTTAGTATCACAGAAGTCACTGATTGCTAATCAACGTTGCTGGTCACTATTTCAAGCGTTGCTTACTAAGGAAGTCAATGGATGCAAGAGGAATTCTAGTGGCTGCTAAGGTTAATCACTGTGACTACGGGAGTACATTGGAAACAAAAGAATTACTTTGTTGCTAAGAAAGCCTAGAACTCCGGTTGCTAGTGGCTTCACTGGTAATACAGACTAAGGTATCCTAGGGTGATGGTTGCAAATGGTTTTGTTCCTAAGGGGCATGATTTGTAAGGAAGTCAACTGGTTGATAGAGGTTCACTAGACAAAGCTTCATAGTAATAATCTTAGCTTTTGTTGTTTTGGAGAATAAGACTTTTAAAGGTTTTCCTATGCAAGTCTTTGTACAAGAAATGACCCCCTGGGCGGGCCAATATTGACCCTGGGTGCATTATTTGAACAAACTCGGTAGAGTTATACTAAAAAATGCAACTTACTAAAAAAAAGTAAACATCTAAGCTCACGACCTTGTCGTTCTAAAGTTTTCCTATATAACCTATGTAAAATGACTGAACACCGGCAGGGTCAATTTTGACCATGGGTCATATTTTGACCAAACGGTGTAGAGGTCTACTTAACAATTCTAAACACTAAGTATCTAAGCTCTAACCATATGCATTTGCAGAAAAAGATTTTTACGTTTTTCCAACATAAGTCTACAATTATGAAAAACAGTCATCCCTGGGTATGGACAATTTTGATCCCAGGGGCATGATTTGAATCATCTTATTGATGGTCTAGACAATGCTACGCACCAAATATGTAAGCTCTAGATTATGTGGTTTTGGAGAAGAGGATTTTAAATTTTTTTTCAGATACTACCTATGTAAAATCACGTGACCCCAATTCTGGGTGAGTTTTGATTCAGGGGTGATGATTCGAACAATCTCGATAAAGGTTCACTAGACAATGTTATAATCTAAATACTCTGGTCTTTATTTTGTTACCAAGCATCTGGTTCTGCATGAATTGGAACATTTTGGTAGAATTCCACCGAGGATTTTCATTCTTAACTTTTGTTACATAGGATGAGATTGTTTGAAAGCCAACTACGCACAACTTCTGCGCATGAATTGGAATTCTTAAAGCTCACATTAAGCATATCGTGCTCAGGTGAGCTTAAAATCAACTACTGTTTAAACCATTGTCAATGTATACGCTTTCATCTAGACCACATAATGATTGCAATGATTTTGAATCCTCTTGGCGGAAACAGCGTCAGATTAGAGACCCACCTTAACTGATGGAATTCTTCACTTAGACTTGAACCAGGAGCAATGTCACAGAAGATCCAAAGAAATAATATATCGAGGTTATAAATTGGACTGTCGAAGGAATTTTCAAAAAGAAGACCGAATTAAAGATAATCTTGTATAAGATAGACTTTCAAATTTGCAGCATTTGGGACAGACACGAGTCTTTAAGGAGCAAAATCCAAGGTATTTTATTGTTACTAGGTTGAAAGAGTGAAAGAGGGATCCATATATTTGTTTAGATATAAGCTGGAGCTATATATACAACTGACACATAAACAACAATTGTCTTGATCAAGCTGCAGCAAAAATTCTTCAAAAGTCCAAGACATAGAGACATGAGGACAAATCTTGAAATGGACATCACAGAAATTTTACAGGTAAATACAGAAATACCTCCCTGATTGCCATGTCAACAGAAAACTCTAGTGTCGTCAAGGTAGGCGACAACAGTGGAAACATACATTTTGGTGAAAAAATAAACTGACCGGTTTGATTCACATGTTTGCGCATATAGTAACGGCGATCTTCATGACAGTCGAAAATGCTTGAGAATGACAAAGGAAGTAATCGATTTACGCAACGCACACACTTTGGACGAACAAAATGAAAATACCGTCAAGGAGAGATACACTCGCTCGGTAGAGGGCCCCAAGAACGGATGTTTCTTTTAGTAATTGAATAAATGCTTGTTTTCTGAGATACCTAGTCATACAATGAAAAAGATTAATTGCTATTGTTTTGACAGGAAGAGAAATGGCATTTATGGGGAAATGTGGAACTCTTTAAGAGCACCGGGTGGTAAACTACAATGACCGTTTTTGAATGAGTTCGATAGTTGTTGACAAAGGGAAATCTTTGGGTAGGATGTAAACGAGATTGCAGGCTAGGTAGTATGTAGTGTTCCCTTACATGGCACCAGATACAAACTGTTGATGATACATTTTGGTCCATCAGTAGTAAGAAATAGTGATATTACATATTTTACTAGAACTAAATGAAACGTTTTATCACTGGTTCAATTTATCGGCGCAACCAGTTTTTGCACCGAAACCAGGCTTCTAGCGAGTAGAGTTTCAGAACAAAAATTTGCGTAGAAACAGACGCTTCCTGTCTTCCTTTCATTATTGCATGTGATAACTTATAACCAGTACGTTGTAAGCAAATTAGATGCGCAAGACTTTGACATACATATAAATACTTCAAATATATAATGTCTTTGAACATTGTAAAATAAGTGGGTAATGAATTTTTAGATGAAAACAAGCTTTTTCTACAGTAAGATGTTATATGTTTCCCCATGTATGACTTTGCGATAATGACAATTTTTGAATTAATGCTGTTTTATTTTATAGAAGATGTTTTGAAATATTTGAATAAAATAATTATACAAATCGATGGTAGAAACTTGATTTGTCTTTCTAGCGAATGACCTGATCTCAGAGCCCGTACCTCCGGGACTAACACCAGTCTGTTTTTCTGACCAGCATCGTGCATACTGCATATGCTATTCAAACTGTCAGATAATAATATAACCATGAGAGTTAAACTGCACTATAACTGAGCGAGCAAAACAAATCTTACTATAAACATTTTTAATTAAGTTAAGAGAATTGGAGAATGTGCACAGTTTCCATATAAATAGAGATATAAAAAGTTGAACTTCAAAAAGTAAATAAATTCATCAAATACTCAATATATGCTATCAAAGTAACCGATCCGAGATGCTCAGATTGGTTGACATATGAGGCGTAACTAAAAGATGAAAGATGAAAGATGAACGAGTAATATATAGGTTTGTTATGTTCCGGGGTAGATGGAAAGCAACGCCCCCAAGTTTGACAATCTAACGGTGTTGATCAACCACCGTAAAAGTAGTCAGCCTACAACCTCATGTTACCATGGTAACAGTTAGATAAAATATACTAACACCCCTATTTTCATTACTCGTCATTATTTTGACGCAGTTTAACGTTTTGATTACAACCACCCGGATTTGGGTGAAGCATAGTTAATTTTATATCTCTTCTCATACTGTTACTGCAATTAGAAAATGATTTCTGAATTTTGGAAAAATATATAAAGGGATATTATTGTTATTTATTTTATACATGACAATCCAACAATACTTACTGCCGTTACTACATTTTAATTTAGTGCAAACAAATTGAAATAGCACGGGATTTTCTGTCATTTTAAATCTTGCGGAATTTCAAAATGCCGAGAACTTTTTTAATTAGAAAGAAACAGGGGTTGAAAAATACCTGGGACAAAGTAGAACCGGAAACTATGAGGAACGCTGAGACAGTTTTCATGGAAATAGACGACAGTTCAAAACCAGGTAACTCTCTCGTGACTTAGTTTGACTTTTCCGACTTTCAAAAGTCAATGAATAGAGGATTCAAAACTAATTTTTGAATTGAAATTTACTGGCCCTGTGCTATACAGTTTGACGGTTTGAGGTAATCTTTTCCCCTTTTTTTCGAATAGTACAACACTTAAGTTTAAGAAATGTTTTAAGGTAGCACCTGAATTTAACTACAAAATCTTAAAGGGTTTATATTTTTAATATATACATACCTTTACACTTCTGCTAAAGTCTTTTCACTCGTCAAACATAAAACAAATCAAAAGATGGCGTTTATTACAACATAAAGAAATAGGTCGCCAAATGTAATAAAATGTCTTAGCTGTCTTAAAGTTTTTAACACGGTTTACAGCTAGAGCTTGCGCATATACACAAAAACGTACTGTTTTTTATACATTGTTCCCAGTTACCACAGCACATATGAGATCATAAAACTATTTTTGAAGCAGAAATTTGATTGCTCGAAATTGCTGCTTTTAAAGTTAACTTAAATTAATACAAATTATGTTGAGTTTGTCAGTTTCTCCACGTGTACTATTTTCCCTTTAAATCACGTTTGGTGTATAGAATCTATTAGTTAAGAACAAACGTTCGGTTTGTATAATATTGTACCTTTTTCAGTTTGCAACCATTTCATATAAATAAAACCATCATGTAAAGGTAAAGATTTAGCAAACACCAATATGAAATTTATTAATTCGTTTCTTTCATATTTATTTCAGGAGCCCCAGAAAACTTTAACTTTAGTTCTTCGGATGTGCCGTCCCCATTAGCAGCTGACGGTGCTGAAAAAGGACAGAAGTCATACGAACCAACGTCACGTGATAGTTTCAAATCTGCATTTGAGTACTGGCCTGTTGTAAAGCAACGTTTATTACAGTCGCCACCCCATACTGCTTTTCCAAATAGACCAAATCTTTTGCAGTTTGGTTTTTCAAACTGTCAGACTGAGAAATTTTCTTTTCCCGATCTTAATAACAACATCGACAGGCTTACGTCATCGTCGTCATCATCGGCATCGTCGTCATCGTCTCCGCCATTTTCACCAAAATCTCTGACGGCGAGTCAATCAGGCGCTTACTTTTTAGGAAACAGAGGATCTGATCCGACTATAATCAGCCCTTTGACGGCAAGCTCACCAAGATATGACTCGCTGTTATGGTCTCCTTTCAGTTTTTACAACAATAACTTAGGATTCAATTGCAATAGAGATAACTCTTTGCAGCACGAGAACGTATCCTCATTTCACGCATACAAAAGAGTACTTGCAAACTGGAGTTTCGGACATGATAATAAGACCAGTACTTATTCTCCAGCACTGAAGACATCGCATGGTTCTGAGATCAACACACCAATTTCTCCAACAGTTCCGAGGTCTCCAATCGTTGTAAGTTGTTCGAAATTCTTTTTCCTATGCCTGAAATATTTTGCGAAGAGCTGGTTTCTGGCGGGAGATATGCCTGAGCAAAACTCTCTAAATGTTCTGTTACCAAACAAATAAAATCTCTAAATAACTGAAATGCTGTAAACCAAATTTTATATATACATGTATTTGATTAAAGTATCTGGAGCAGAAATATATTTACAATATTTGAACTCTCATTGAATTATTGCTACTGGTCAAATAAATAAAATCTCTTAATAACTGAAATGCTGTAAACCAAATTTTATATATACATTTATTTGATTAAAGTATCTGGAGCAGAAATATATTTACAATATTTGAACTCTCATTGAATTATTGCTACTGGTCAAATGATTTTTAAAAGCTTATATTGGGCATGAGTTGTACCATATATGACTTCTCTGAGTTGCACCATATATGTAGCTATGGGAATTGTTTACAGTATGTATAAATTCACAGAGAAATGGTTCGAAATTCATTTTTTAAATCAATTCTTAATATATAATTTCTTCGTGAATATTTTATTTTACACCATTTTAAAATTCTATCGATTTTTTAATCTATAAAATTGTAACATGTTTAGGTAGCCTTTAATCTTTCATTTGGAAATGGAACAGTGGTCTCTTTTGTAATACGTTTATCACATGGCTGTGTTTAGTCACCGTGCACCGACAAAAAAAAACCTAAACTGTTTTTTCCGGTTTAACTGATGTACTGCAGTATACATGCATTGATCTGGAAAATGGTGTACAGTATACATGCATTGATCTGGAAAATAGTGTACAGTATACATGCATTGATCTGGAAAATGGTGTACAGTGTGCATTTTCTCCTTTTGTAGGTACCATCTGCAACTGTGAATATAGAAATAATAAATGGCGGTTATGGCGTAAAGAACCCCCTGCTGTCACCTGAATGCAGCTCTGCTAAAACTGTCCCCATCACAGGTACCTACAATTTTATGTTTTTCACGAATAATCCCTACAGAACTGTTCTAAAGTTTAAAGTAATTAAACCATTATCCTCCTCCTTCTCATCATCATCATCATCATCATCATCATCATCATCATCATCATCATTACTATCATCATCATCATCATCATTATCATCATCACCACCACCACCATCATCATCATCATTAAGGACAAACAAAGTATCAGCAACTGTCCCCAGTTTGACATATACGCATTCCGTATAGGAAATGACTGATACTAAATTTTGTAGTTAACTTACTATCCGAAACCAAACTATGTCACGGTCAATTAAACCACTGTTATATGGCTAAAACGTTGATGTGTATCAGCCATTAATATTTCCCTAATGTTTATATATGAAAATTATACTGACGATATCTCTTTGTAGGCAACAGTTATAAGGATACAAAATTCAGCTGTAAAATTTGCGGCAAATATTTTGAGTTCCCGAAGTTGCTTCATCGCCATTTAAAGACTCACACGAACGTGAAACGGTATCTATGTACCTTTTGTGGTAAAGGTTTCAACGACACCTTTGATCTGAAACGTCACACAAGAACACATACAGGTAAATAATTTTAATTCCAAGTTTCTATCGTTATACTTTTCCAATGCCCTCGTCAACCCTAGAGTGAAATAGAATAAATGCAATAAATGAGAATGACAGTTTGTAATATGAAATTTACTGTTTTGTTTTCAATTCTAGGTGTCCGCCCGTACAAATGTGAAATGTGCGATAAAGCGTTTACTCAGCGTTGTTCCCTGGAGTCTCATTGTCGTAAAATACACAGTGTCGAGTTCCGGTTTGGTTACAAAGAAAGACGAGCAAAAGTGTACGTCTGCGAGGACTGTGGTCACGTGACTAATGACCCGGAAGAACATTTTGTCCATATCAAAGATAGTCATCCGTACAATCCTACGATACTGAGGTGTTATGACAAAAGACATTTTAAATTTAATGAGGAGAATGGACAAAAACGGAAACTGAACTCTCTAACTCATTCTTCTACGCATGCGCAGGCGCCATTGTCATCTTGATATTATTCGTCCAGTACAGAGACGTATAGAATCTTGTTAATAAGCCTCTGTTGAGTTATAAAAATGCTCATATTACTTTTTTATTGTTGTTGTAGTGTTATCTTCGCTCAGAGGCTCGGTTATATTATTAATTAATTTTTTAGTGACATATATACGTTAATTTATACAGTTTGTGTTTGCGTTGACCTGAACGGCAGAAATGCTGCAATTTGTGCATGAAATCTAGCGTTCGTAAATAATCTTCTTCATTGCACTTTAGCTTTGAAAGTTCATAGCAACTTTTGTGTCAGTTCGGTTTCTTCTTACATATAGGTGACAAGCCTGTCTCAGAATTAGTTAACAAAACATTTGATATGAAATACATAAGTTTATGCATTCATACATACATATGTACCGTTTTTTTTTGTTTTTTGCCTTTTCATGTTTTGTACTATAACATTTGTACTTAAGTTTATTAAAGTGATTAACTTCTGATAATATTTTATTTTATTCTCACATATAGCAATTCAGTTAACTACAGTCATTGCTTGTATTTGTTAAGTACTTTTCTATCTTATGGCAGCTGAATTTCGTCACTGTTACATGCTTTTTGGTAATTGATATTTATTAACATAATTACATATAATTTTTGAATCCTAAATGGCAAAATCCAATATTACAGATGTTTTGCAGTAGCTAACGCAGAAATATACATTTAAAACATATTATTTAAAATCATCCATAATTGTAGAGCTTTTGTGTCCGATTTTATAAATATTATCCAGGTGTGTTTTTTATTTTGTTTTTTTCTTTCGCGTGTGAAGTTAACTGTTACTTTTATTATATTTAATGTCCTTAGCACACTTGAAGATCCATCATTGGATATTAACAGGGTCTAAACGTTGGGTATCGAGGCACGCCTGGGTGCAGCTTGGGCCGGGTGCTGGGGATAACGAGAGTAATTAGTCATGCAAAATTTTATTTTGTGGTCTACAGACAAAAACACTTTCACAGAGAAGGGTGACGTCGCTCACAAACAGGTGCTTTTTACCGAAAGACTAACAGCCAAAATAAAATTAACTCACGCATACTCCTCAGTGCTTTAATCTTAAGAACTTTCTTAATATATGTACATTTTTTGTATATATTTAAACTCGGTTTCAGTTGATTTTGATATGCATGTACATGTATATAAAGATTGCTTATATCAAAACCTTCGATTAAAATGCACATTCGACAGAACTTACCAATAACCAGATCCATAGGTACCAAACCAGCCAAGTTAGTCATACTATTCTCTTTAAGGAAATTATTTACTGGCATTGATTTCAACAGCAGCTTGGCAGAAAACCCAAAGGGCTTTAATTTTGTATGTTACATATATTTAACGCTTAAAGGAGAAATGATAAAGAACTACATGTATAAACACGAATTTTTCAATTATAACAAACTAATTTATTTTCTTTTGATCTTTAGTGCGAAACATACCGTTGTGTGTAACAGCATTTACATTTAAAATATATCGCCGTATCTCATACGCTTGTAAGTTAATTTATTTCCCATTCATTTAAATTTCTAGCAAGATTGGTTTAAATATGTTTTGGACAGGTGGATGTTTTTAACCTTACGACGTTTTCTGCTGCTAGCGTGTTCCTTTAAACGTCGATCGATATATCTCAGTATATTTTTAAAGTCAGTTTCCTGTACTTTTATTGCGGAAAGGAAAGGTACTGTATAAGTCAATGTTGACTAACAAATATGCTATATATAGTAATATGACCACACTACATAAACAAAATGGCACCCAGAGAGATGGCTTTTCTGAGGTATTGTGTCCGAGATGGACTTGATCAGGACGGTTTTGTCGGCATTAATTTGTCGAGTTATATATATATTGGATAAATCGCCTTTGTGACCTTAATTTTTACCTTTCTGATCTTGAAATTGGAAATCGACCGAATTCTCATGAGTAGGAAGTTGGCAGTAACAGTAGCTGGCAGTAGCAGTAGCAAAAACGTGCACTAGCAAGCAACATGCAACTTCACGTTTTCTACGCTACTGCAGTACTGCTACTGCCAACTTCACGTTTTGCTACTGCTACGCCAGCTACTGCTACTGCCAACTTCACGTTTTCAACTGCTACTGCTACTGCCAGTACTGCTACTGCCAATTTCACGTTTTGCTACTGCTACTGCCAGCTACTGCTACTGCCAACTTCACGTTTTTGCTACTGCTACTGCCAGCTACTGCTACTGCCAATTTCACGTTTTTGCTACTGCTACTGCCAGCTACTGCTACTGCCAACTTCACGTTTTTGCTACTGCTACTGCCAGCTACTGCTACTGCCAACTTCACGTTTTTGCTACTGCTACTGCCAGCTACTGCTACTGCCAACTTCACGTTTTTGCTACTGCTACTGCCAGCTACTGCTACTGCCAACTTCACGTTTTTGCTACTGCTACTGCCAGCTACTGCTACTGCCAACTTCACGTTTATGCTACTGCTACTGCCAGCTACTGCTTCTGCCAACTTCACGTTTTTACTGCCAGCTACTGCTACTGCCAATTTCACGTTTTTGCTACTGCTACTGCCAGCTACTGCTACGCCAACTTCACGTTTTTGCTACTGCCTACTGCCAGCTACTGCTATGCCAATTTCACGTTTTTGCTACTGCTACTGCCACTATTGCTCTGCTACTGCCAACTTCCGTGTTTGCTACTGCTACGCCTGCTACGCCACTCAGTTTTCTGCACCACTGCCAACTTCACGTTTTTGCTACTGCTACTGCCAGCTACTGCTACTGCCAACTTCACGTTTTTGCTACTGCTACTGCCAGCTACTGCTACTGCCAATTTCACGTTTTTGCTACTGCTACTGCCAGCTACTGCTACTGCCAACTTCACGTTTTTCCTACTGCTACTGCCAGCTACTGCTACTGCCAATTTCACGTTTTTGCTACGCTACTGCCAGCTACTGCTCTGCCAATTCACGTTTTTGCTCTGCTACTGCCAGCTACTGCTACTGCCAACCTCACGTTTTTGCTACTGCTACTGCCAGCTACTGCTACTGCCAATTTACGTTTTTGCTACTGCTACTGCCAGCTACTGCTACTGCCAACCTCACGTTTTTGCTACTGCTACTGCCAGCTACTGCTACTGCCAACTTCACGTTTTTGCTACTGCTACTGCCAGCTACTGCTACTGCCAACTTCACGTTTTTGCTACTGCTACTGCCAGCTACTGCTACTGCCAACTTCACGTTTTTGCTACTGCTACTGCCAGCTACTGCTACTGCCAACTTCACGTTTTTGCTACTGCTACTGCCGCTACTGCTACTGCCAATTCACGTTTTTGCTACTGCTACTGCCGCTACTGCTACTGCCACCTCATTTTTCCTACTGCCCCTGCTACTGCCAATTTCACGTTTTTGCTACTGCTACTGCCAGCTACTGCTACTGCCAACTTCACGTTTTCGCTACTGCTACTGCCAGCTACTGCTACTGCCAATTCACGTTTTTCTTGCTACTGCTACTGCCAACTTCACGTTTTTGCTACTGCTACTGCCAGCTACTGCAACTGCCAACTTCACGTTTTTGCCAGCTACTGCTACTGCCAGCTACTGTTACTGCCAATATCACGAATTATCTTACATTTTGATCATTGACATAATCATTTTCGACTTATTAACAGAAACTGTACATTTGTCCAAAGTAACCACCTAACCATGACCTTGATCTTTGATCTTCTAACCTTATAAATATGTAGCGGCCTTCTACTGTTCATGACCAGTTTCATTGGACTTTATACCATGAACATTTTTTTTCCAACGTTTTTTGCCATTTTTTTTCTCGAATACTTTTGAAGGCAAAGTCCCATTGTATTTCAACCAATGGACGGGGTCCGTACATATTTTATCTTATTCCAAGTGGAGGGGCGATGGGATAGGATGTGGGTGAATATGCCATGATGGTTTTTGATACAACTTGTAATATAATATATAATATCAAAAGAAACGTAACATAATACTCCATCCATT